>JAKCPB010000308.1:227500-403569 GCA_021442155.1 Cymbidium sinense | reverse complement strand
ATGCATGAGATTTAATAGAAAGGAGAATTTTAATTCTTTAATTAAATGTATACACAAGTGTATAAAAGTTTTGAGTGGATACGTTGCCATTGTTAAACCAGGGGAGTGAGGTAAAGACCTCCTTGTGGCTACTTGAAGTCGTGCATCCCCAGAATGTCCAGAGTAATTTACCCACTACCTCTTAAATACACATGAGCATACAACTAATTAAGAGAATGAGGAATCATGGAAAAGTTATTTACTTTTGATTAAATCATCTAAGCATATGGATTGAAGTACCATTCCAAATTCTAATGTTGACATACATAAAAGTGAGATCAAATGGATACATCACCATTATTAAACCAGGGGAGTGAGGTACAGACCTACTTGAGCCTACTTAAAATCGTGCGTCCCCGAAATGTCCTGACTAATATACCCATTACCATTCACATTCATGTAAGTCAACACATGAATAAGAGAAAGCAAGCTTCTTTTCACATGCACTTTACATATACTTATAAATATCATCACAATGCATGATATTATACATTAATAGGTTTTGAAAGTACATTTAAATTTTATAGTAATAATAGCCACTCATATTATAAGTTAATTCAACACATGCAAGCTTGACATAAAAGAAAATAAAAATGATTTATTTTTAAAAGACATGGATGAATGGTTTCAAATGACATGCATTATTTAATATGATTGGAAAAGAACCACTAAGTATTCTCACATAATTTCATTCAATTAAACTAATTCCTAAGGACAATCACATTAAAGAGAAATATTTAAAGAGAACCAAAATTCTTTTAACATCTTTTAACTTCATGTTTTCTTAAATTTGATTTAAAGATGTGAAATGTTTACCAACTCTAATTTTTTCCCAAGTTTGTGAATTAGTTTGATTTAATGAGAAGTGATTAAATTAATTTTAAGGGTTAATTAAGTTAAGATAAGCATTAAATCAATTAGTTAACCTTTACCTATATTACCTTAAGTTAATTAATCAAATAATTATGAGCCAAGTATGATATGCAACACATTGGAAATTAAATTGGCAATGCTCCTAGAAAATGAAAGGGGCCAAATGCAATTAGCTCAGAGTTAATGATTAATTAAACTTAAGGAACTTAATTACTTTTATGGTTTGCTTACACATATAAGCTAACCATAATTTCATTAATCTCCTTTAGGTTATTGAACACCTAAAGGACAACCCTCTAATTAATTAGTTAAGTTGGAGATTATTTGAAATTTTGAATTAAATTAATTAAGCCAATAATTAATTATCCAATTAAATCATAATTATTTAACTTAGCAAAATGAAGTGAACATAGGGAATGAGATAATGGAGGAGATCTCAATCCCAAACCTTAAATCATTTTATTTATTTAATTAAGTTCTAATGTGACTTAAGTTTTAATTTAGTTTATTAATTAATTAAAAAATTAATTACTTAACCCATACTTAATTAATTCAAATGAAGGAGACTCAATGAAAAGATTGGAAAGATGGCCCCAACCCATTTCCCTAAGTCTCCTCACTGTTGGTAGAGATTAATAAGCTTAATTAATGACTTAATATATTGTTCAGAAGGTTAATTAACCCTTAATTAGATTAATAAAGTATTTAAGGCTTAACTAGTCAATAAATCCGAAGTAAAATAGGGGAGGCAAAAGTCATCCCCTTAAACATGTTCAATTTAAAATCCATTAGGTGATTAATTAAGGAGTAATTACACTAATTAAATTTTAATTAAACTCAAATTAAGCCATAGTTACTATTCAAAATCAATTAAAAATAATTTTGTTGGATTCTTCTCTGAATACCTTTAAAATGAGCTCTCATTTGTATTTTTTAGATTTCTCTAGAATTAGTTATGAATTTTGAAGTTTTAAGCTTAAAAGGAAATTAATTAACCTAATTAAAGCCTAATAATGCCACGTGCGCCTGGCGAGCTTTCCATGTGGTGCCATGGGATTTTCTATTTAGGTTGTCACATTCAGCGCTGAGTCAGTAGGAGGCAGACGGACTTTCTCATGGGCAGTCCGATCTAAGATCGGATGACCACAATTAAATCTCATGGTTAACAGAGAAAATAGAGGAAATTTAGCTTGATTTGATCACTATCGTCCATTCATATCATGTGGAACGGGCAGTTTGTGATTCATCTCCTTCAGAAATAGCAAAAGATGGATTCCATCCATCTTTCTCCATTTCGAGCTCAGCTCAGATTCAAACCAAATTGATCCCACACCACCGGGGAAGGGAGACACACATATCCAATGGTCAAGATCGACCCTCATTCACATTCACTTCACAAAAGACCAATGAAAATTCTCCTAAAGCTACACCTCAGAGAGTGGTGGGATCGACAGAGGTATCTTCGTATAGTAGAGACGAAGCCCTGTTGAGTAGCTTGGGCCTTGATTTGAAGTAGATCCCTGGGATGATCAATCTACACATTTTGGAGCTTCTACTTTGATCAAAGTCAATCCTCCAGTGGCTTTGGACCTCAGGGGAAGATTCAAATGGCTTCACAGAAGTTTGGGAAAGGTGTGTGCACAAGAAATTAGAGTTTGGTTATGATCTAGAGGAGTTCAGATTGAAATAGGGATATCCTATTTTGGTTTCACACTGGAGAGGGAAATTTTTATCGAGGGAGGCTTGGGGAGGCTCTAAGGGATTTTGAAAACACCTTAGGAGCTCAGTGCATTTGAATGTTAATGTTTCCTATGCGAATTGAGGGGGTATACCCCCAATCGAATGTGATGGATGGACGAAATTGATTATAGATTTTTGACCGGCTAGCCACCATTAGGCGAGTTGTCTCCCTCACTTCCACTTGGCATGACTTGAATGGAGGAAATAATGGGAGACAGCTCAAGGCAAGATATGGGTGGTGGGTGCCCCTCCCATTGTCCATGGGGTTCACTTTGAGTGAGGAGGAGGAGTTGTGCTCCCTTTGGTCCATGGCTAGTCCTAGGCTTGTTTAGATTGGGCTATGGGGTAGATGATACTCTAAATAGCAAAGTCTAGGGCTTCCAAGGAAAAGGGAGAGCGGACTTTGCCTCTTTTGGATGGAATCTAATGCAAAGAGTTTATCCAATGGCTAATCCCCTTGGGTTGGGTTCTAATTGGGGTTGGTCTGATTTTGGGTTGAATTAGGATTGATTTGAGTCAGGTTTGATTAGTCTCCAATAGGCCATGGATGGGTTTCATGGATTTTAGCTTCATTTTATGGTCACATGGGTTCACATGGGTTCATGTTGGGTTGGGTTGATCAATTGATCAAATTGGGTCAAACCGAGATTGAGTTATGTTCAAATGTTTATTTGAAGAGTTTTGGTTCAAGTGGTTTTAATTACTTTGACCTAGGTTTGATTTTAGCTCATTTGAAATCAAATGGGTCAAATATGGGTCAGTTGACCAATTTGACCAAATTGGGTTGGGTTAAGTGTTGGATCATGTTTAATTGGCTAATTGAAAATGATTATGGGCTTTGGTTTGAATTAATTTGGATTTAATTTAAAATTTGGCCAATTTGACTCTTTAGGTTAATTTGGGCTAGGTTGGATCAAGTTGACCAATTGGTCAAATTGGGCTCAATTATGGCCTTGGTCAAGTTCAATAACTAATTTGGAATGAACTTGAATCATTGGTTTACAATCAATTTGGGTCAGATCATGATTTGACCCATTTTGGCTTTTTAGGCCAATTTTGGTCAACTTGGGTCAAATGGCCAATTGGACTTGGTTTGGCTCAATTGAGGGTAAATTCATGTTCAATCATTGTTCATGAGTTGGTGTGAATCAATAGTTTCAATCAATTTGGTGTAGGGTGGATTTTGGCTAGTTTAGGTTCCATTTAGGTTAAAGGTTGACTTGGTCAAAGAACCAAGTTGACTTAGTTTGATCGAATTCAAGGTGATTGATCACTCTAGGGTGATTTTTGATCATGTTATGAGGCTTGGTAGGCTTGGTTCAATCCGATTTGGTTGGATTAGAACTTGTCTCAAAGGGTCTTTTAGGTCACTTTGGGTCAAGTGAGCCTAAGTGGGTCAATTGGTTTGGCTTTGGCTTGATTCAAATTTAGTTGAACTTATATATGAGCCTAGGATTGAAATATAAATTCAACTACAATCAATTTGGGCTATGATGGGTTTTGGTGCATTTGTAATTTTCAAGTCAAAGGGCTAAATTGGGCTTCACTTAAGTTGACTTGGATTTGGTTTCATAATTGTAGTTTTTGTTTATATTTGGATAAATGATTGAAGGAATGATTGATTCATAAAGAAATCCATGAGTTTTGAATTAATTTGGATGTCATTTTCCAAGTTCAAGGAAATGCTTAAAGGCTAAAAATGGAGTTAGGAATGGTTTAGTTTTGAATTGGATGATTTTTTTTTTTTTATTTTATTTGGCTATTTGAATTTATATTTCATTTATATTTGTGTATATTAATGAAGATATAAATGATCCATGAGAAAATCACTTGAGTTTGCATGATTTGGATGCAAATTTGACTAAGCTTAAGGATGTAGTAGGTCAAAAGAGCAAAGAGGAAAATCATTTAGTTTGATTTATTTTTTGTCATTGGAAGGTGGGTTTCATTTATATTTATGAATATAAATGAAGGAATGATTGATTTGTAAAGAAATCAATTGATTTTGGGTTTATTTGGGTTAAGATTTGGTTAAGGTTATGGAGGTGGGTCCATATGGCTTAAGAAGGGTTTGGCTTTAGTTTGATTCAGTTTGATTTTGTTTAGGTGATTTGAATTTATATTTCATTTATATTAGTGAATATAAATGAGAAAATCAACTGAATTTGAGATTATTTGAAAGCAAGTTTGGATAAGCTCATGGGTATGGGTCCAAAGGGCTTAGGTTGAGTTTTGATTTAGTATGGTTTAATTTTGATCATTGGAGTGTGGATTTCATTTATATTTATGAATATAAATCCATAGAAATCATTCAAGTGTGGATAATTTAGGTGAAGGTTTGGCTAAGTTCATGAGAATGAATCATAGATTAGGAAGGAATTTTGGAATTTGGATTTGATTATGTGTTTGAATCATTTGGAATTGGGTTTTGATTTGATTTGATAATTTTATTGAAGGATTGAACTAATATTTGAAATCAATTAAATTGAATTAGATTTGGAAAAGTAGTCCATAAGGAAATCATAGGTTTAGAAGAGTTTTGATTTTTGGATCTAGGGGGATTAAATATTTAAACTTAGGAAAAGTATTCACCTAATTACTAGAGTGTTTTAGAAACAAAACTCATAGTGTCTATAAGATTCCTTGATCTATGATGGAGAAGTTGAAGACTCACTCAAAAAGTGAGGTCAATATGGGTTCATTTGGGTCAAAAGGTTCAAGTTGACCAATCTGACCCAATTGGCCAAATTGGCTTGGGTCATGGCTTAGCTTGGGTTTGGCTGATCAATTGGGGTATATTATAGGCTTTGTTTAAGTTCAATTTGGATTTGGTTGGATTTTAGAGTGGTTTGACCCTTTAGGTCAAGTTGGGTTCAATAGGTCATTTGGGTCTATAGAGCCAACAGAGCTCAATTGAGGCTTTGATCAAGTTAAACAATCATTTTGGAATGAACTTGAGCCATTGGTTACAATCAATTTTGGTTTGATCATGATTTGACCTATTTTGGTTCATTAGGCCAATTTGGGTCAACTTGGGTCAAAGGGCCAATTGGCTTTGGTTTGGCTCTATTTGGTGGTTGAGTCATATTCCAATATTGATTTGAGTTTGATTTTGATCATTGGTTTCAAAAGATTTGCTTTGGGTTGAGATTTGGCTAGTTTAGGACATGTAGGTTAAGAAGGTTGGCCTGGTCAAATGGCTAAGTTGACTTAGTTTGACCCAATTAATGATAATTGATCAACCTAGGATGATCAACAATCATGGTGAGAGGTTTTGGTGGGCTTGGTTCAATCCAATTTGGGTTAAATTGTAAGTTGGTTCAAATAGATCTTTGTTGACCTCACTTTTGGAGTGAGTTATCAATCTTTCCATCTTAGACATAGGAATCTTTAGACACTAAGATTTTGTAGTTATAATATGCATCTAAATTAGGTGAACACTTAACTTAAGCCTAGAGACTTAGAAGGGTTAATCGTAAGATTAGGTCATGCCTTAGGGATTAGAGAAATTCACCTACCTTATAAGCCCAACATTTGTTCACCTCCTCAAATCAAATATCAAATTAAATCCAAATACTCAACCCAAATCCCAAGTCAAATGATTGAAGCCCATGATCAAACCTAAGTACAAAATCCTACCTAAGTCATGTGACCATATTCATGGACTTAGCCAAAATCTTCTTTAAACCACCTCTAATTCAATTGATTTTCTCATAAATCAATTATATATTCAATCATCTTCACAAATATAAATGAAACCTATGCTCTAATTGTCAGAACTAAATCAAACAAAATCAAAATCTTCTTTAAGCCACATTTTCCTATCTCCTTGAGCTTAGCCAAATTTGCCTCCAAATCAATTCAAATTCAATAGATTTTCTTATAAATTAATTATACCTTCAATTATCTTCCCAAATATAAATCAAAACCACACCCAAATGACCATAAATAAATCTAAAATCAAATCAAATACAATCCAGGACCCTTTGAGCCAACTCCTTGGACTCAATCAAATCCCCCTCAAATCCTCTCCAAAATCAATTGATATTCTCATTAATCAATCATTCCTTCAATCACCTATCCAAATATAAATTAAACCCACAATCATCAAGCCAAATTAAAACCAATCCAAGTCAAACCCGACTTAGCCCATTTGACTTGAAATATCTAAATGAATCAAAACCTATGGAAACCCAAATCAATTGCAATTGAATTTATATATCAATCTCAAACTCATATATAAACTCAATTAAATCTAATTCAGACCAAAATCAAACCAATTGACCCACAGGCTCACTTGAAAGTAACCTAAAGGATCCATTTGAACCAAGTTTCAATCCAACCCAAATTGGATTTAAACATAAACCCCCCAATCATGATTGTTGATCATCCTAGGTTGGTCAATTTTCATCAAATTGGGTCAAACCAAGTCAACTTGGCCTTTTGACCAAGTCAACCCTCTTAACCCATATGACTCAAACCATTCCAAAATCCAACCAATTCCAAATTGAACTTAACCAAAGCCTATAACATACTCCAATTGATCAACCAAACCCAAACCAAGTCATGACCCAAGCCAATTTGGTCAATTGGGTCAAATTGGCCAACTTGACCCATTTGACTAAAATGACACCACTACACCCCAAATGAGCTAAAACCAAATCTAATCCAAATTAAATAAAGTCAATGAAAACACTACACCCCAAATGATCATTTGAAATTAATCCAACCTTTGGTTTGACCCAATTTGACCAATTGGTCAACCTAACCTGATTTGACCCAATTTGACCCAAATAGGTCAAATTGAGCCAAATTGAGCCAAATGAACTCCAAATGATATGAAATTTGACCCAACTCACTTTTGACTCATTTCAAACTTGCCCAAATCAAATTCAATACTAAATGACCACTTTTCCCTTGGATCAAGGCCACCACATGAGAAAAGACACTTACCCACATGGTCATTTCCCTTCCTTGGCCACTTGACACCCATCCATTGGTCCACTGAGGTGCTTAGGACACTGATTACCTGACCCAGGAGGTGGTTGGGTTAGCCATGACTCATGAGGAGGTGAATTCACCTCACCTCTCCCATTGGAACACTTAGCATCAAGGACCTCCACTTCTCCTTGGTATGACACCCACTAATCCCTCATGACAACTACTTCCCAAGCCTTGGCCAACCAAACTAAGCCACCTAGTATGATTCCCTGCCATTCCCAACCACCACAAGCCATAGGACACCCACAAAAGCCCAAAAATCACCATGAAAGGTGATTTTCGGCCATCACCAAGCACAAGGGAATATAGGCTTTCATTCTTTTGCCCTCATTTCACTCTCCAAGAGCTCCTCCAAGGTTCACACACCCATTCCACACTTTCTTTGAGCCCTTTGAGCTAGAAAACACCAAAACCAAGTGGATTCCAGTAGGAAAGCAATTATTGGTGGATATGACATTCCAAATGAAGGAAAGAGCCTAGTCCATCCCAAAGCTTCTTCTTGCATCCAAGACCATGTTTAGATCTTCACAGCCACCGAAAACCATCCCTAGTGAGGTAATTTCTAAATACTTTAGTTGACCATAAGATCTCTTATTTTCTTTGATGTTTGCTCAATTTTTGGAATTTCAATTAAAAAAACCCTTGCATTCTTCATTTCACATGATCCTAATGCAAGATTGGGGAGTTTTCTGGCAAGATTCACCAAAAAATCAGGTCCAGATGGGCCCCTCCTGTCCATTTCACCCATTCGGTGACTGTTTCATCAGTTGGGAAGTAAACGAAGTAGCAATCATTCGATCTTTGGTTCATTGAAATAGATGGTTGTGATTTCATGTAGATCATGCAATTTCCGTTGTCAGGGTTCAACTGTCCGATCTATGATCGGATGGTCGGATCTCACCCCATGCCATTCTGCGCATCCCCGCTCATTTGTAGTGTCAACATCGCGCCAGCCAATCGCATGGCACCACATGCCATGGAACCATGAATCTAGCGGTGGAAACCATGATCCAATCAACGCTGCATCGTGCTAACTGGGTTAAGTAAAAAATTAGGTCATTTCCTAATTTTAAAAATTAATTAAATCTTTTAAAACTTTAAAAATTCATAGAAAAAAAAAAACTTAACAAAATATTGCAAATAAGGACTCATTGGATTAGTCTTTCTGAGAGGATCAAAACCCAAAATCCCTAAATTTTAGTGAATATTTTGAGCTTAATTTTGAGTTTTAGTTAAAGTCTAAATTTATCAATTACTCTAAAAATATAAATCAGATTGAGTATAAATTTTTAGGGATTGAAATTGTGCTTAAAATCTACATAACATAAAAATTTTAAGTCAAAAGGACTTCTCGATTGGGAGATATTAAATTTTAAAGTTTAGAATGCCTATTTTAGTAAAAATAAATTTTAAGTATTCCTTGATTTTGCTTTTGTTTGTGTGTGATTTATTGCTTTTGAAAAGAGGAAAGCTTCAACTTTAGCACATGTGAAGTGTGCTAAGTAGAGTTATAATTTTATATCATGATTTTATTTAAAAATAGAATCTTCATCCAACAAATTTGGGTATGTTGGATGGGGATAGATTTTTCAAAGAAAATGTGCTTTTTAAAAAGACATTAAAATTGTTGATTTTGATTTTGAAAAGAACCTCCATGTAACAATCATACAATAACAACAATAACAACAAGCCTTAATCCCACTAGGTGGGGTCGGCTACATGAATCCTTCATCTCCATTGTGTCCTATTATGTGTCAAATTCTCATTTAAATCAAGTATACTAAGATCATTTTTTATACATCTTAACCAAGTCTTTTAGGTCTACCTCTACCTTTCTTAACATAAGGCAAATCTAATGTCTACTCTCCTAATTGTCATTAGATGGTGCTTTATGTGGCCAAACCATCGGTGACTCTCCCTAATCTTATCTACCACGAGCTACTCCAACTTTTCCCTATACTCATTTTGCATTCTCTAAGAGTAAAGCCACTCATCCACCTAAGCATCCTCATCTCTATCACTTAACTTAGTCTTATGCTTCTCTTTTATTGGCCAACATTTGCACCATAAGTCATTGCGGTCTTACCACCATCTTATAAAATTTTCCTTAAGTTTAAGTGGAACTTTTCTATCACATAATAGGCCAGATGCATTCCTCCACTTCAACCATCCAACTTGAATTATACTAATAACATCTCCGTCTATTTCACCATCATTTTGAACAATATAGCCTAAATATCTGAAATGCTCACTCTTATTAATGACTTGTTCACCTAATGTCAATACTATCACTACAACTAAAATTACACTCCATATATTCAATTTTAGATCTACTTAAATGAAAACATTTAGACTCTAGAGTTGACCTCCATAATTCAAGTTTCTATTGGACTCCCTCTCTAGTCTTATCAACAAGAAGAATGTCATCAACAAAAAGCATACACCAAGGTACATCTTCTTGTAAATGCCTAGTAAGAACATCCATAACTAAAGTAAAAAGATAAGGGCTTAAAGCTGATCCTTGATGTAATCCAACTAAAATAGGAAAATATTTTGTCAATCCTCCTTGTGTTTGGACACAAGTAACAGCTCTAGTATACATATCCTTAATGACTTGAATATAACCAATATTAACTCCTTTATGTTCTAGAACTCTCCAAAGAACATCTCTTGAAACTTTATCATAAGCTTTCTAAGTCAATAAAATCATATGTAGATCCTCCTTACTTTCTCTATGCTTCTCCATCAAACCCCTTAACAAATGTATAGCATCCATAGTAGATCTGCATGAAACCAAAGCGATTGTGAGAAACTTATCACATCGTAAACTATGCTCAATTACTCTCTCCCATAATTTTAATGTATGGCACATTAACTTAATTCCTCTATAATTTGCACACTCTTGTGCATCACCATGTAACAATCATGAGACTTGTTAACTGAGGTTGGGTTATAGGTGTTTTGTGCTTTTAAAAATTTCTTACAAATTTTATGTAAAGAACTTTTATCATGTGAATTTTGAAAAAGTGTTTTTTGGAAAGAAACGCCATTTGGCAAAAGGGATTTATTGTATTGTTTATAGGATGAACCTTGCCTCACCATTAAGGATGGTAAAGAGGTTCTCAATTTTGGTCATCTCCTTTTTTTTTATTAATTTAATTTAGGGATACCCAATAGAGATTTTAAGACCTACACGGAGTGAGGTCCTAAAACTAGAGGATGTTGGCTCAACCTAAGGATGAAATAGGCGGTGTCAATAAAGAAAGATAGTCTTGGGCTTATATAAAATATAAGTCCACTATCGATGCTTGGAGACAATAATTGTCTACTAAAGATGAAGAGAGGAACCATCCCCAGTGGAGTTGCCAAGAAAATCTGTGGTGTTTATTTTTGACATATAGTTTGTGGGACACCACACAGATCTTAGGGGGCACTTATTGAGGTGATGGGTACAACATTAAAGAATGGTGTACTACTTTGAAAGATAGAAATCATCACCTTATAATGGACCTAATCACCTAATAAGGACTCCTAAAGCATGATGGGTCTTTGAATATACCAGATTTTTCCCTATTTTACATGGATGAATAAAGTAGGGTTTATATTAAACCGAGTTTTAAAGTTTCCTATGGGGGAAAGCCCCATAGATATTTATGTCTTAAGGAAAATGAATTCCTTAGGAATACTCTTGATTATGGTAGGCAACTATTGTCTCCACAAATTTTGAAGATGAGACTATCAATAAATTGATTATGTTGGAAAAGTTAAATTGGATAGATCAAAAGGAGAGACATATTATCAGAGCCAAAAGAGGTGAGTAGGGAATGCTCATGATACTAGAAAACCTAGTAAGGAATCCAATCTCTCCTATAGTTGGGTTTTATATGTTTGAATTTAAAGAGAATTATTCATTTGAGTTAAAATTTTATTAGATTGCTAAGACTTATAATTCCATAATACAAGATTATGGCAATGCCTAAAAGGTGAGGATTTATGCTTATAGCCCAAAAGAAATAGCAACCTCAGATCCTAAATCTAGGGAGCTTTGGCATAAGCCAAAGCATGATCTAAATCTAAGCGAAAGTGGGCATATGGTTTACCTCCATAAGAGATAGTAAACCAACCGACTGTTGGATTTACAATCACCTGGAGTGGCCAAATAACACCTCCTATATTTTAAATCCATGTGGTAAAATCTTATAATTTTTCAAGATGATTAGATTGTTTACATTTAGAAAGAAACTAAAATCCCACTCCCTAAGAGACTAGAGCATGAGTGGTATGAGTTTATGACATAGCCTAGTGCAAATCTTTTCAAATTTTAATTCATTTTTGACACTTCAATTTGAGTAAGGCTTTGAGATTTCTTATGCCTAAATGCATGACGAAATAAAGTTGTTACCTAAATTAGAGAGAAAGGGTGTCTTCCAATAAAAGGGATGCCCTCAAAGTTCAAGCATTCCCCTATCACGCAAGGATGGAAGTTCCCTCTTAACAAGAGTGAATCAATATGATATGTATAATGTGAGACATACAACATTACTAAGGGTTGCAAATCTTTTAATTATCTTGATTTAATGCCTAGGCTTTTATTATGAGATTATGAGTTATTTAAAATTTTAGTTATAAGTTGTAATGGGATAGAAAATTTATTTTTCCCTATGAGATTACTTGCATCCAGGCCATAACAAAATCACCAATCATAAACAAATTTTGAAAAGCAATGTAATTTTCCAAGGCATAAGCTAAACAAAATATCAAACAATTTTATAAAGCTATCGCAAAAGAATAAAGGATGGTGTGGTCAGTACCACCGTACAACCCGAAAAGAAAAATGGGTAGCTGAGCTCTACCCTTATACAACCGGGTATATGAAATAATTACAATTTTTACAAATGATTAAGTACTATGGGGGTCTTCAAACCTTCAAGTCTTCTTCTTCTTTCATCTTTTTTCTTTCTTTTCTTGATTTGGTAAGCCCTAAAGGATCACATGGTACAGAAGACTTATTCTTCTAACCAACGCTCATCCTAATCCCCATAGCACTAATCTTAATCCTAATGAAAAAATACATTAAAATGAGAAAAGTAATCTAACTACACCCAAAGATAGAGGTTAGCTAAACATAAATATATCCCAAGTAGTTATATATATAATTTGGACTTAGCACCCTGCACATGGGTAACCAAGCCCACCTATCCTAACTTGGATTGTGCTTAAGGGCTTAAGCAACCTGTAAAAGAGAGTATTTATATATTTATTACAGTGGCCCTATAAATATAATCCCTTGCACAAGACATAGTTAGGCTAATATTGGCCTACCATCCAGTCAACGAAACATACACCCTAACATCCAGTCTAAAATAATACATCACAAAACAAAACATACATCACTCCATGCACCGCCCTAACATAAAGCTAGAAGTGGTGGTTTAATCTAATGTGTGTGCATTAAAGCTTGTGTGGCATGTCCTAACAAGACTTTAAGGTTATGATTCTCTAAGTGAAGAAGGTATAATTTAACATAGGATGGTGTTTCAATATAAGTTATTTAATGACTTTGTATCTGTTAGTTTATGGTCTTTGATTTGTTCCATATATCCTACACTTAACATCTAAGTGTTGTAAAGAGAAGGAAAGAGGGATTGCCTCTTTCCATCCCTAACCTAAGTCCTTTCTACAACACATTTTCATGGTTCATTTTACTTTTAGTGAATGGCTTATTATATGTTTTAATTAATCCTAAGTTTGGGTCAACTTTAAACATTCACATTCAACATGAAAGGCATCTCAAGACTAATTGAAGTGAATTACCATTATATAATACATGCTTAGTTATCTTTTTGTATCACATATAACATACATATGAGTGAATCCTAAACATATCTATACATACAACATGTATTTTTGGCATACTTAAATGATGAATGCATATATATATATATATATATATATATATATATATATATATATATATATATATATATATGTGTGTGTGTGTGTGTGTGTGTGATTATTGTGTGCGTATGTAGATTGGGATATAAGTCCATTTGGTTGGATTAATTATTCATATAATTTTAAAGCTCTATCCAAATTCTTATACAAACATACATAGGAAAGAAATCAAGTGAATATGTCACCATTGTTAAACCAAGGGAATGAGGTAAAGACCTCCTTGGGGCTACTTAAAGTCATGTGTCCCTGGGATGTCTAGACTAATATACCCACTAACATTCATTCTCATGTAACCTTGTATAAGAAGCACATGAAAGAGGGCTTTTAAATACATGAAGTAATTGATTCAATCACATGTGTATGAATGTATGCATGAATTTTGGTATAAAATGGGGGGTTCTCATTTCTTAATTAAGCACAACTGTATAAGAGTTTAGATGGATACATCGCCATTGTTAAACCAAGGGAGTGAGATAAAGACCTCCTTGGGGCTACTTAAAATTGTACGTCCCTGGGATGTCCAATATACCCATCACACTTTAAACACATGTGTATATACAAATAACTAAGGAAGTAGAAAACCATGGAAAAGTTTTTTATTTTGGTTAAGTTATTTAAACACATGAATTGAAGCATTCTTTCAAATCCTTTTGTTAACATACATAAAAGTGAAATCAAATGGATACATCACCATTGTTAAACCAAGGGAGTGAGGTAAATACCTCATTGGGGCTACTTAAAGTCGTGCGTCCTTGGGATGTCCAGGCTAATATATCCATTAACATTCATAATTATGTAAATCAAGACAAAGATAAAAAAAAAAAGAGAACTTCATTTCATATGCTAAGTTATAATCATACACACATCCTATGTATTCATAACTAATCATCACCACATGAATTAATATTGATTAATGAGCCTTTGAAAATAAATTTGAGATTTAATAATGATAATAGCCACTCATATCATTAGTTAACTCAACACATGCAAGATTGACATAAAGGAAAAGTTCCTTTAATTTGATTTTTAAAAGAGATGTATTAATGATCTCAAATGGCATGCATCATTTAATGTGATTAGAGAAAGAATACTAAACATCCACACATAATTTCATTAAACTTAGTTAGTTCTTAAGGACAATCATATTCAATAGGCATGTTTAAAGAAAACCAAATTTACTTAACCTCACTCTATTCTATGTTTTCTTGAGTTTGATTCAAAGATGTGAAACATGTTAATCCTAATCCCCTCCCAAATATGTGAATTAACTTAATTTAACAAGAAGTGATTAAGTTGAATTTTATGGATTAATTGAGTTATGATATTAATTAAATCAATTAATTAACCCTTACTTATATCACCTTAAGTTAATTAACTAATTAATGATGAGCCAATATGATATGCAACCACATGAAAAGTAAATTAGCAATGCTCCTAAGAAATGAAAGGGACCTAATGCAATTGGCTCATGATTAATAATTAATTATGCTTAAGGGATTTAATTAATTACTTTTATGATCTTCCTACACATGTATGCTAATCATAACTTTATTAAATTCTTTTAGACTATTAAACATCTGAGGAACTACCCAAGGTTGGCTAATCAAAGTTAGGAATGATTTGGATTTTAAATTAATTAAATTAAGCCATTAATTGGTTAATTAAGTCCTTTGATTATATTTTTATTAGGATAATGAAATTAACTTACAGAAAGAGCTCAAGGAAGAGGCCTCAATCCAAATCCCTAAGTTATTTCAAATAATCAATTAGGCTTTGAAATAATTAAACTCTCTTTTCTCTTTAATTGATTAATTAAGTAGCTAATTAATTACTTAAACTTTAATTAATTTGAAACAAATAAAGAGGCTTAATGAAATGGTCATAAGAAATAAACTTCATTTCCCTAAGACTTTTAATTATTAAAAGATGGCAATAAGCTTAATTAGTGGTTTAATTTCATTTGTTTAATTAATCATAAATTGAATTAAGGGGGGTAATTAAGGCCCAATTGGCCAATTTCCTCATTAAGCATCCAATAAATTTCAAGAAAAATAGGGGAGGCAGAGGTCATCCCCCTAAGCATGCTCTAAAATTTGGAGTTAATCAGATGCTTAATCGAGTAATTAAGTTAATTACCTTTTTAATTAAGCCCTAATTAAGCAAAAAAATCATTGTTCAAAATCACTTAATTACATTTTTAACAGATTCCTCTCTGAAATACCTTTAAAATGAGCCTTTATTTATATTTTTTGGATTTTTCTAGAATTACTTATGAAGTTTCAAAGATTCAAGCCAAAAAAAGGATTAATTAGCCTAATTAAAGCCTAATCCCATCGACACCATGTGATGTGTTAACGCAGCGTGCATTCCATGTGGCATCGTGGGATTGGCTATTTAAGTTGTCACATCCCACGATTGACTCGGATTATGGCAGACACATTTTCTCGTGGACTGTCGATCTAAGATTGGATGGCCATGATTAAATCCATAGTTTTGAAGAGATTAATCATGAGATCTAACGTGATTAGATCAGGACCATCCATTTCGATCACGCAGAGTGGATGGCCCGTGATCTGTCTCCTTTATGAATGGTGAAAGGCGATACCATCTTTCTCTTTGATCGAGCTCACTAGAGCTGGATTGGGATCAAATCAATCCACACCATTAGAGAAGAAGGAAAACACATCCAATGGCTAAGATTAACTCACATGAAACTTTTCTTCACAAAAGCCTACAAAAAATTTACCTAAACTATAGTTTTAAGAAATTACCTCATCAGAGCTAATGTCCAGCGATGGGATCGACCAAGGTAGCTTGTAGAGAGAAGCTGTTGAAGCTTGGACCTTCAAGTGATCTACTTGGATGACCAATCCACGCATGTAGGAGCTTTGACTTTGATCAAACTCAAACCTCCGGTAGCTTGAAAGCTTGGGAAATAATTTGGTATTGCTCAACAAGGTGTGGTGATAGTGTAGGAAAGAGGAATCGAGGTTTGGTTGAGTGGAGAAGGAGTATTGATCAGGATAAGCTTGTCCTATTTTGGCTTGAGGTAGAACTGAGAGAGGGAAGAAAATCTGGGAGCTCGGGAGCTTAGGGAAGAGCTAAGGAGTTTCATTTTACTCTCTAAGTCTTGGACGAAGTGAATGGTGGTGATTGCTGCTCGAATTTAGGGGGTATACCCCTGAATTAGACTTGATGGACAGACAGGATTGTCTCCTAAATTTTTTTTGATTTGCCACCATCAGCCTGCCAGAGGGTCTCCATTGACTCCACATGGCTTTCCAGGAGTGGAGGAAGCAATGGTGGGTGGCTTAAGGTCAGATATGGGCATGTGGTGGCTGATCTCTTCCTCCCTTGATCCATTGGGTTTGATTTTGAGGGAAGAGGAGGAGGTGTGCTTCCCTTGGTCCATGGAAGATCCTAGTGGCTCTAGGGTGGGCTAGGAGGCTTAGAGATACCCCATTTGGCAATTGGATGGCTTCCATGGTGATAAGAGAGTGGACTTTGCCTCTTATGGAGAGAATCCAATGCAAATGAGATGTGTCCAATGGCCAATCACCTTGGGTTAGGTCCAAAATGGGTTTAAGCTGATCTTGGGTTAAATTAGGATGGGTTTGGGTTAGGTTAGGTCAGCCACCAAGGTCCCATGGGTTGGTTTTGGGTGGTTTGGCTTCATTTAGTCATAATGGGCTCATTTGGGTCATGTTGGGTTGGGTTGACCAATTGGTCAAATTGGGTCAAACTAAGGCTTGGGTTAGGTTCATATGACGATTTGCAATGTTTTGGTGTGATCAATTTGGTTTGGTTTGGCCAAGATTTGGTTTTGACTCATTTGGATTCAAATGGGTCGAGTTGATTAATTTGACCAAGTTAACCAAATTGGGTTGGGTTAGATGTTGGGTCATGGTCAATTGGCTAATTGGAATTGATTGTAGCATTTGGTTTGATTTAATTTGGAATTAATTTGGATTTTGGTTGATTTGACCCTTTAGGTTTGGGCTTAGTTGGGTTGACCAATTGGTCAAATTGGGCTCAATTATAGCTCTGGTCAAGTTCAATAATCAATTTGGAGTGGACTTGAGCCATTGGTTGCAATCAATTTGGGTTAGATCATGATTTGACCCATTTTAGCATTTTAGGCCAATTTGGGTCAACTTGGGTCAAATGGCCAATTGGACTTGGTTTGGCTCAATTAAGGGTCAAGTCATGTTCAATCATTGATCATGAGTTGATGTGAATCAATGGTTTCAATCAATTTTGTGTATTATGAGTTTTGGCTAGTTTAGGTTTCATTTGGGCTAAGGGTTGACTTGGTCAAATGACCAAGTTGACTTGGTTTGAACCATCTCAAAGCAATTGATCACTCTAGGGTGATTGTTGGTCATGGTATGAGGCTTGGATGGGCTTGGTTCAATTCAATTTGGGTTAGATTGGAACTTGGCTCAAAAGGGTCTTTTAGGTCACTTTGGGTCAAGTGGACCAAAATGGGTCAAATGGCTTGATCATGGTTTGATCCAAGTTTAGTTTGCTTATACATGGATTTAGGATGAAAATATAAATCCAATTGCAATTGGTTTGGAGTCAAATGGATTTTGGTTCATATGACAATTTCAGGTCAAAAGGGGTCAACATGGGCTTGACATGGGTTGACTTGGATTTGGTTTGATAATTGTAGTTTGTATTTATATTTGGATAAATGATTGAAGTAATGGTTGAATCATGAAGAAAACCATGGGTTTTGAGTTGATTTGGATGTCATTTGGCCAAGTTCAAAAAAATGGCTTAAAATGCTAAAATTGGGGATTTGATTTGATTTGAGTTTGGTTTTGGTTATTTGAATTTATATTTCATTTATATTTGTGAATATAAATGAAGATATAAATGATCCATGAGAAAATCACTTGAGTTTGGAGTGATTTATAAGCAAATTTGGCTAAGTCCATGGATGTAGGTCAAAAGGGATAACAGGAAAAATCACTTTAGTTTGATTTACTTTTGGTCATTGGAATGTGGGTTTCATTTATATTCATGAATATAAATGAATGAATGACTGATTTATAAAGGAATCAATTGATTTTTGGTTGATTTATGTTAAGATTTTATCAAGCTTAGGTAGGTTAGTCCATACGGCTTAAGAAGGATTTGATTTTGATTCGATTTAGTTTGATTGGGGTGATTTGAATTTATATTTCATTTATATTTGTCAATATAAATTATTTATGAGGTAATTAATTGGATTTGAGATGATTTGAAGGTAAGTTTGGCTAAGCTCATGGATATGGGTTCAAAGGGCTTAGGAAGGAGTTTGGATTTAGAATTTCATTATGGGTTTAAATCATTTGGTTTGGGTTTTGATTTAGAATTTGAAGTTGGAATTGGATGATTGAATTGATATTTGAGGAAATCAATTGAGTTGGAATTGGATTTGATTTGGATAAGGCTAAGTCCATAGGATAAAATCACAGGGCTTAGGAAGGGTTTCAATTTTGGATTGGATCACATGTTTCAATCATTTGGTTTCGTTTGGAATTGAAGTTGGAATTAGATTTTTTTGGATTTGAGAAATATTTTAGAAGGTGCACATGAGTTAGGTTTGAGCTATAGGCTAAGTGAGTCTCCTAAACTCCTAGGGCACAACCTCATCCTATGACCAACCCTTCTAAGTCCCTAGGCTTAGGTTAAGTGTTCACCTAATCACTAGAAGTGTCATGAGACTAAGAAACTCTTAATGTCTATGAGAGTCCTAGATCTATGATGAGGAAGTTAAAGACTCACTCCAAAATTGAGGTCAACAATATTTCAAATACAACCAATCATTTGATAGTCTAGCCTTGAAATCTTTGGAGATCATGATTGTCTACTTTAATCGAGAGTGTTCTTAAGAAATTCTCATTCCTTATGATGTAATTAACTATGGAGGCTTGCCTCCATAGGGAACTTAATGAACCCAGCTTAATGTAAGAACTACTTTACTTTCCAATGTAAAGAAGGAAAAAAATCTCTCGTATATTTGAAGACCCATCCACCTTAGGAGTCCTTATTAGGTGATTAGGGTGATGACTTCAATCTTTCGAGATAGTGCATCATTCCTTAATGTCAAACTCGATTACTTCAATAAGTATCCCCTAAGATCTGCGTGGTGTCTCACCATCAAAATAAACACCATAAAATTTTCTGGTGACTCCGTTTGGGAGAGTTCCTCTCTCCATCTCTAGTACACAATTATTATCTCCAAGCATCAATAGTGGACTTATATTTTATATAAGCCTAAGACTATCTTTCTTTCCATTGGCACTTAGCTCATTTCATCCTTAAGCAAAGTTAGCCAACATCCTTTAGGTTTTAGGACCTCACTCTGTGTTGGTATTGAAACTTCTATTGGGTCCCCTAATAGGTAAAAATAAATTAAATAAATAAAGGAGATGACCAAATACAAATTTTAGAACCTCTTTACCACTAGTTTGGTGAGGCAAGGTTCATACCACATTTAAGAAAATTCAAATTAAAACAAGTAAAGTCTTTTGCAAAATATTTTCAAAAGCACTTTTCCTAAACAAAATCATTTTGAAATTCACTTCACATAAAGTTTATAAAACATAAAACTTTTCGTATCTCTTTCCAAAATAAAAGACAATTGAACCTCATTTAACATACTTAAATTTGTTGAATGAGGGACTTTTTTAAAATCAAAATCAAATTTACAATCATCAAAATTCCTTTTCAAAATTTTTAAAAGCACAAAATAAAATCAATCAATCAACCAACTCCATTTAACATCAATTTGTTAATGAGAGCTTTTCAAATATATCTTTCAAAGTTAAACCAACTCCATTTAATTTACCCAAATTTGTTAAATTGAGTTCCATTTTCAAAATCAAAACAAAATCAAAATCAACATATAATTGACCCTCACTTAACATACCCAAATTTGTTAAGTGAGAGTTCCCTCTTATCAAAAGCAATATCACACAAAAAATCAAATCATATTTGAATCTCATTTGGCATACCCAAATCTGCCAAATGAGCATTCTATTTTCAAGAATAAAAATCAAACATCCACATATGATTGAACTCCATTTAGCATACCTAAAATTGCTAAGTGGAGTTCCCCTTTCAAAAATCATGAAAATCAAAACACACTTGAATTCCATTTGACATACCCAAATTTATCAAATAAGAATTCCATTTTCAAAATCAAACATCATCATAGAAAACAAATTGAACTCTATTTAACATACCCACATTTGTTAGATAAGAGTTCCTCATTTTCAAAACAAATATATCAAACACATTTGGACCCTACTTAACATACCAAATTTGTTAAGTGAAGATCTCATTTTCAAATATCAAACACATTTAGACCTTACTTAACATACCAAATTTGTTAAGCAAGAATCCCTTTTTCAAATCAAACATATCAAATGCACTTGAGCCCTACTTAACATACCAAATTTGTCAAGTAAGGGTCTCATTTTTCAAATCAAAATAAAACAACATATCTGACACATTTGGACTTTACTTAGAATACTTAAATTTGTTAAGTAAAAATCTCATATTCAATTCAAAAAAACAAATCACATAATATCAGAATTTTCAAAATAATTTTCAAATGTGCACTTGAATCTCATCTAGCATATCTAAATTTGCTAAGTGAGATTCTAAAATCAAATATCAAAATAAAATATAAATATAAATTCATCTCCAAAAGCCTCTCCAAATGGATGAACCCCACTCAACATACCAAATTTATTGGATCTGGGTTCCAAATCAACAAATCAAACTCTATGGCAAAGTCTCTCTTCTCTTTCTAAAATCTCTCCAATGAACCCCACTTAGCATACTTAAATTTTTTAAGTGTGGGTTCAAAATTCTAAGTCAATATCATAAGTTAATACTTGAAGACAAATGTAAAAGCAAGGGTCTGACTCCATTATGTTTTATCAAATGCAAAAGTTTCAGCACAGTCAGTTCCTTCTCCTTCTTCAGTTCAGTTATTATGTCATCTGGAAAATTCATTTTCTCGTTCCCTACTAGTGTGGATTTAGCCTTGGATCAGTCCATACACACCACCACCACCCTTGTCATTTAGTTCAGTCATGGCTTTGAGGCCATATGGGTCACCTGAGGGCTAGCCCTCACGACTGTCAGCAAGGAGGAGGAGGCGGCAGCCACTTCTCTATTTTGATCTTGAGTCTGACACTGAGTTTTGCTTGCTGAAGAGGAAGGCCATCATGGTTCCCATAGCAATACTAGTATTAGTTTTAGTGTCAGTGCTTGCAATACCAGTTGTTATATGTTGTTGTTTCCCCTACTACAGCTCCGGTGCGGGCTAGAACCTCCTCATTGGTTTCCCCCATTATGAAGGGGAAGGCTATCTTGGCCTCAAAGATAGTCTCCCCTACCTTTGAGGTAGGTTCTAGCTTTCACTCTGCTCCTCTCACCCATACACAACATCACAAAAAATAGGAAGCTTAAGCAGCATCACGAGCGAGCTGCTAGGGAGATGGATGTTGTCTCCCATGTAGTTAAGGAGGGTTTCCCATGTGAGACTTCTTCTTTCCTCAATGGAAGTAGGTTTCACCCCCTCTCTGCTTCAGAGGGAGAGGAGGATTGTAGGAGGATAGCTGCATCACCTCCACCACTAGCATATTTTGAGACCCTAGCTAGGGACGAGAGGAAGCCCTATGCTAGTCTACGGTCAGTTCTTCACCAGGTTGGCAGATCTTATGGATGTTCGAAGTGCCATACCCTTCAAGACTTGAGGACAGTGATCCATAGGAGTGTTACAAATCAAATATGGAGGGAAAGGGCCACTGAGGCCAGATTTATAGCCCAAGAGGGCAAGGATAAAAGGAAGAGGTACGCCAGACAGTTAGCGACCTCTACTTTGGTTAATTTTCTTGATCGATACCCTACTAAAGTTGATCATACTGACAACATTATTCTTATCAGCACTACTAGCTGTAGGAGAAGGGCTTCAATAGAGCAGTTGATGTCCCCACCATCACACCACTCCCCTCTCCATCCGCCGTCACCTATTCAAGTTCCACCTTCCCTAGTTCCAGCAAAAGTGCAAAAGTTTGCATGAGAGAGGACCTCACCATTGGTGATCTAGCTATGACCTAAGGATCTCTCTCCATCTACTCTATTTATTGAGGTGAGATAGAGTCCCCCTACTTAACCTCTTGCCTCAATTATGGTGAAGAGGGAGTGGCGACCCAAAAATGTCATGGTTGCTCTACCTCCACCGTAGCTCCCAACAATAGCAGAGGGAGATGGGTATAGCAGTGAAGCTCCCGATCCTCCCAGGGACAGTACACCATCAACGAGTGTCTGATGTATAGCTTTAGTTGAGCATAGTCAATAATCAGCAAGTCTTTGTGCCTGTGAAGGTAGATGGTCATTCGTTAGATGATATCCTCGCTCTATACTTCACTGAGAAGAGGGAAATTTTTAGGAGAGATAGCTCTGATGAGGAGTAGGATAAAGTTAGTTTTGACCATAATGAGGATGATATGCTAGAGGACTTGGCAGAAGTCCATATGGTTGATACTAGAAGTTCTCTCCTTTGAGACCATCACAACTAGGAAGGTGTTGTGGTTAAGGAAGATGATGCAGTCCACTCAACCCAACACCTCCTTCAGTAATTTAGGTTGAAGGATGAGCACATCAGTAGAATGGAGAAGAGAGTTGAAGACTTGTTAGCGAAAGTCTTAGCACTTCAAAACCAAGCTCCAATAATATAGCCAACTCCTTTAGAGACCAACCAGCCTGAGTTGTTGCATGTTCTGGACCAGCCCAAGAGTACATCTCTCGTAGATCAGGATAGTGATAGTTTGCATAGAAAGGTCATAGATGGTACCTCCGTCCATGGAAGAGATATATTTTAGATGGTTGAATAGCAAGTGAGGGAAGCATTGGCGCAAGCCTGAGGTGGCTCATCTGTTCTAAAGGGTAGACCCTACCTAGAGGAATTCAATGTAGTCCAATATCCCAAGGTTTTGTGCCACCATCCTTCAAAAATTTTGATGGTAGCAAGAACCCTCGGCAGTTGCAATGCCAGTGGCAGTGATGCACTCCTCTCTCGATTGTTCATCAGTAGTCTATCAGGTATTACATTTGATTGATATGTTGAACTGCCCAATGATTTAGTGAATACATTTGCTAAGTTGGAGCACCTCTTCATCAAGAGGTTTGCTAGAGCCCAACAAAAGGTAATATGGGCGACCTTGCTGTGGAAAAACAAAATCTCAACGAGTCCCTTATTGATTGCATTCTCAAGTGACGTAACCTGAGTATGAAATGTGAACCATAGCTGTCCAAATAGCACACCATAGAAATTCTTCTTAAGAATATCCATGGCCCAGTTGCTTTCATGCTCAAGGGTTTTACAATTAAAACCTTTGAGAAATTAATCAACAAGCAAGAGGAAGCCAAAGAGTTTCCTTTTAAGATCAATAATTCAAGTCTAAGCCTCAAAAAATATTTGAGAAGTGGCCAGGAATAGTGGTGTTAGTAGATAAGGGAAAATAGCCATCCTCATGAGAGGCCTCTGCCATAGTCTCCATTTCACCTCCTCACCACCTCCTCACCATAGCCACCACCGCCACCACTGCCTCCTCCACAACATACTAAGCATTGGTATCGATATCCACTGCCAGGTAGCTACTATCTACCTACTATTGTAGATAAATTAAATAAGCCCTATTCATTCAAGAGGGAGGTAGTCAGAAAAATTCTTAAAAATCTCTTAAAGAAAGATTTCAGTTCTGGAATAGAGGCGGATGAAGTGGGCAAGAATGATGATCCTAACCTTTACCCCTATCATCGCATGTTAGGCCACATCTTAGAGGATTGCATCACCTTCAAAGACTAACATGAGTGTAGCTAGAAGTTGGGCGCCATTGTTATCCCCAAGGAATATTTAGTAGAACAACCATCTAGTTCTATTAGAGTAATCTTTGGGGATACATGCGATCCTCTCAAAATAAAAGAAGGTTAGATATACTTATCCAACCTCTAATAAGATTATTTCTAAGATCAAGAAACTCTCTTTGTAGGTGCCTGAAGTAGCTCAAACATCTAACATAAAGGAAGGTTTGCAAGTTGCCAAAGATAACTCGGGGAAGGTGGGAGCTCAGCAGCAATAGCATCAGTCCATACTTTCCCAGGATAGCCAAGTAGCACAACCACCAAGTCTAGCATTCCCACCACCGTTGTAGCTACCACTTTAGAATTTATTCCTGGTTGTATAAGGGTAGCGATTGGCTACCCTCATTTTCTTTTCAAGTTGTATAGCAGAACCCGATCGCACCAGATTGTTATTCTTTCATGGTAGTTTATAAAATTGTGTGACATTTTGTTTAGTTTGAGTAATAAAAATGCCATCATTTTCCTAGTTTCTTTATGTTTGATGTTTGAATGTATGGCCTGGATGCAATTAGGCTCTTAGAAAAAAAATTAAATTTTCTACCCAACTAATTACTCAAAATTAAAAAATTTTCAAACTCATAACCTCACATAAATCCTAGGTTATAAATCAAGATAATTAAAAGATTTAGCAACCCCTTAGTTGAAAGGTTGAATGTTTCATAATATGCATATCATATTGTTTACTCTTGCTAATAGAGGGTTTCCATCCTTACATGATAGGGGAAGGCTTGACCTGTGAGAGCTTCATCTGTGTTGGAAAACACCTCTTTCTTGCTGATTTAGCCTATAATCTAATTTCAACATGCAAGTAGGCATAAAGAAATCTTAAAGCCTTTGTCAAAATGAAGTGTCAAAAAAATTAAAAAATTTGAAAAGATTTTGCATTAGACGCCATTATTCATACCATTCATGCTCTAGTCTCTTAAGGATTGGGCTTAAGAACTTTAGTCTCTTTCTAAATGAGCAATAACCCATCTATCTTGTAATTTCAAAAGACTTGGCCACATAAATTTAAAGCATAGGAGGAGTTAGCTGTCTACTACTCTAGGCAGTTATAAGTCCAACAGTCGGGTGGTTTATCCTCTCTTATGGAGGTAAATCTTATAACCATCTTCTATTAAATTTTGGTCATGTTCTAACTTGTGTTAGAACTCCCTAGATTTAGGATCCAAGTTTGTTGTTTTCTTCGAGCTACTAGCATAAATCCTCACTTCTTAGGCATTTCTACAATCTTATGTTGTTGGATTATATGTCCTAGCAATCTAATGAAATGTTAACTCAAACAATTAACTCTCTTCAATTTCAAAATTACATAGCCCAACCATAGGATAGATTGAAATGCTCACTAGCCTTCCTAGTATCATGAGCATTTCCTACTTATTCCCTTTGGCTTCCCAAAATAAGTCTTCTCCTTGAACTTTCCCAATTGGTATTCTAAATACAACCAATCATTTGATAGTCTAGCTTTGAAATTTTTGGAGATCATGATTCTCTACTTAATCAAGAGTGTTCTTAAAGAATTCTCATTCCTTAGGATGTAATTAACTATGGAGGCTTGCCTCCATAGGGAACTTAATGAACCTGGCTTAATATAAACCCTACTTTCCCATGTAAAAGTATGGAGAAAATCTCTAGTATATTTGAAGACCCATCTGCCTTAGGAGTCTTTATTAGGTGATTAGGTCCATTGTAGGGTGATGATTTCTATCTTTTGAGATAGTGCATCATTCCTCAATTTTACACCGGACCACTTTAATAAGTACCCCCTAAGATCTGTGTGGTGTCCCACCATCCGAAAATAAACACCACAGTCATTTAGGTCACTTTGGGTCAAGCAAGCCTAAATAGGTTAATTGGCTTGATTTTGGTTTGAATTGGATTTAATTGAATTTATATATGAGTTTGAGGTTGATATATAAATTCAATTGCAAATGGCTTGAATAGGTTTTGGTTCATTTGGAAGGTTTAGGCTTAAATGGCTAAGTTGGGTTTGAATTGGATTAATTTTGGTTTGACTTGATGATTGTAGGTTTGATTTGAATTTGAAAGGATGATTGTAGGTATGATTGATTGATGAGAAAATCCATTAGTTTTAACTTGATTTAGATAGGATTTGGTTGAGCCCAAGGAATTGGCTCAAAGGGTCTTAGATTGAGTTTTGATTTGATTTGGATTTGGTTTTGGTATTTTGAATGTATATTTGATTTATATTTGAGAATATAATTGAAGGTATGATTGACTCATGAGAAAATCAATTGAATTTGAATTGATTTGGAGGAAAATTTGGCCTAGCTCATAAAGGTAAGTCAAAAGTGCTTAAGAAAGATTTTGATTTAGTTTGATTTAGTTTTGACCATTTGAGTGTAGATTTTATTTATAATTGTGAAGATGATTGAAGATATGATTGATTTATGAGAAAATCAATTGATTTTGAAGTGGTTTAAAGAAGATTTTGGCTAAGTCCATGTAGTAGGGTCACATGACTTAGGAAAGGGTTTGTACTTGGATTTGATCATGGGTTTCAATTATTTGATTTGAG
Source organism: Cymbidium sinense (assembly GCA_021442155.1). NCBI lineage: Eukaryota > Viridiplantae > Streptophyta > Magnoliopsida > Asparagales > Orchidaceae > Cymbidium > Cymbidium sinense. The sequence continues at coordinate 376,490 of JAKCPB010000308.1, read as the reverse complement.
ATTTGAATTTGGATGTGATATTTGATTTGGTATTTGAGGTTTATATTGAATTTGAGATTTGATTTAAGAAGGTGAACAAAGGTTGGATTTAGGTTAAAGGGTAGGTGAATTTCCCTAATGACTAAGGCATGACCTAATCCTAGTGTTCACTTAATCACCAGATGTGTCTTATGACTAAGGAATCTTAGTGTCTAAAGATTCTTATGTCTAAGAGGAGGACGTGGAGAGCTCACTCCAAAAGTGAGGTCAACAATGTATTATGAGGTGGTAGTAGTCATAAACTCTTATTCGCAACCTCGAGATTCATGCAAATAACAAGATGATCATTATATGCACATCATGATATACAATAAATTCAAGTATAGTGTCTTAAGAGGTGTGCAAGTGCTTCAAGTGATTTACATATTTCATGAGGAGCATTTTAGGCCTAACCTCAATTGCCTCATAAAATATGCAAATTTTATAAATTATAAAAATTTCAATGAAATTAAAAATAAAACTCGTATGAGTTGCTTTATCTATATGGTAAAGTCATAAGTCTCACTTAACCAATCTAATTCTCATCCTTATTAAGATCGGAGTTAATAAGATTTATATCAAATCAAATGCTCAATCTAAGAGAGGACTTGTTTCATACATTTTCATACGATCAACAAAAGTCTTAATAGAGAAATTTCATATTCAAAATTATAAACTCTATTTCAAGATGATAAATACATCCAAATATTTTAACTATATATTTGGATCCTCTAGTTGATAAGTAGATTTGATATGGTGTATATCCCTAGTGATGAATTAATTGTAAAGATCAATGGATGGAATCACTATTGTTCAAAATTTTAAATTACTATCTAATTTCAAATTTATAAATGTAAATAAAGACTAATCCTCAGCTAGCAAATGAGCGAAAGTTTACCCCAATGATGGTCATAATGATTGCAAATTTCATCCGGAGGGGTAAATCCAAAAAATAAAATTCTCAAATTTAATTGTTAATGATCAAATAGTTCGTACTCCAATGATTATCGTGTTGATTGCAAATCTCAACTAGAGGGGTTAATCCAAAAAAAATTCTCAAATTTATGTATCAACGATCAAATAGTTCACATCCTAATGATATCTGTGTTGAATGGAGATTTTAGCCAAAGGGGATATTAACATCAAAATATGCTTTTAATTTTAAAACAAATCAACCTAATTCAAGTGCCATTGCAATTTCAAAATTCAATAAGTTATCAAACTTTTAAAATATTCAAATAAAAATCATCATCTGAGTACTTAAAATAATCCATCCACTCATCCACAATTGTTTATCGGAGGTGATAGATTGAGAAAATTTTAGCTTACAAAGTGTTGACCTCCACACATGATTCACGAGTCAAATTGGATTTATGAAGCAAATTCGATGAGCTTCGGATGCAATATTGCACAAATCAAAGCTTAAATACACTGAACATCATCAAATTTGCTCAAAATGATCTTGATTAATGGACTTCACCATTGCATTCAGAACATCAAAATTGACTATAATATATATCTTGCACAATCTGACGGCTGATCGATCAAGAGATCAAGCCGTCAATGCTCTATACATATAAAGTTTAAAGGTTGTGGCGATGTCAGCGACATCGTTGTTAAAATTGATCACACTATTAACTTTGAAATATCAGAATCTATCAAATGTGACTATCCGCGATCGATTCAGATGAGTTTATGCAAACGTCGAGCGGTCAAAAAAGATAATGCAAATTTTTGAATCAAAATTGATCTCATTCAATACCGACTTAAATCAAACAATCTCATGTGAACATGTTGTATCTTATTGATATATATATATATATATATATATATATATATATATATATATATATATATATATATATATATATATATATATATACTTATGGTTGACACTAAATAAAGAGCTCTTTATAAATACCATTAACCAACCCTAATTCTGATAACACTCACAATCCACATCTCAAAACCCCTATTTGCATAGTTGTCCATAGGTCTAATTACCTGGTTCTCCCAAAGCTTAGATGCACGTCTCAATAAGAGGAAGTCAAGACTCCTCTCTCCTTCCATTGAAGGAGCCACCAATCCACATATCGACTCCACGTTCACCATTCTAGCTCCTCTCCTGGTTCACGATCGGCGCAAGCCACCCTCTTATTTTAGATTTCCTCTAGATCAAACAACAGCTGCCACTCTCGCTCAATCTTGCATCGAGGTAGCCACAACAAGGGGTGTGCATTCAATCAGATTGGAAGGATCAGTTCTCTAATTTGCTAATCTATTCAATTGCAATAAATCGATCTATATAATATTTAATATAATTGAACCAATCTAATCTGAAAAAAAAGTTCTTTTTAGTTTGGTTTAAAAAAAACTAAAAATATATAATGATAGCTTACAAAGTCAATTTCTAATGAGAGATTCTCCAAAAATCATTATAAATTTGTAACAATACTATGATCATAATAATTTTAAATGCCTACAAATTAAGCTACTAAAAATAATGATTTAAAAGAGCAATCTATTTCAATATTGAGGCATATTTAAAACAACAATATATTTTTAAATTAAAGTATATTTAAAATTGATTGTATATATGTTAAAAGCTAGCATCAATTACCATAATTTTAAAAATCAACAACAACTCTATAGAATTTCAAAGGTTTGCATTAATAGACAATGTAGTAATTATTGACAATCTTAATTCAAAAAATATACAGTTCATTAGTTCCCCAATTTAGAACAAGTACAAATGTACAATCAAAGAAAAAAATAAAAAAAAGCAGCAACAACACTGAAGCAGCAACAACATTGAATCAAACTTGAGGAAAAAAATCCATATTGCAAGGCTCCAAGAGTCCAAGACGCAAGAACAAAACTTTACCAAAAAAAAAAAAAACTAATTGATTAGAAATAAAGACAAAAAGAGACTAAAAGAAAAGGTAAAATTGTAAAAATAAAGGCTCAAGCTCAATCAAAAAAATCACTAAGAGCAATAAAATATGTGAGCATCCAAACTCCAGACATAAGGGTTACAATCACATGAAATATTATCGACTATAGTAAATGAAATATAACATCAAAGCCATCATAGCCCAAATAATCACCAAACAAAGGAAACACAGGCACCAACTAAAGGAATTATAGGCAACAACCACCCAAGAACAATCACAAAACACTAGCAGACAGTAACCAAACCATAGCTAGCCACAATCACCAGGAAATAAAAAAGAAAGGAACTAATCGACAAAGAAGCCACATAATAGCCACCCAAGAGTAGCCACAAAACACCAGCAACCAACCATCCAGGCTCCAGCCATAACAACAAGGATATCACAAATTCTCAATTAACCACCAACCAAAAGAAATATAACATCAAAGCCATCATAGCCCAAATAACCACCAACCAAAGGAAACACAGGAAGTAACCATAAAAAGGAACCAGCTGACACAAAACCCACTCAAGAGGCCCACTAAACACCAAATAACCAACCAACCACAACCAAGAAACAAAATGAAAGGACCAATCCGACAAAAAATAGTCACAATACCACCAAAAGCGATAGGTCCACAAAACACCAATAACCAAACGTCGATACACCATCACTCACTAAAAAACAAAAAGAAAGGAGCAAGTAGAAAAAACTAGAAAGAGTTATGCCAACAACTAGCAGAAACAACAAAAAGGGAACAACTAAAGTAGGCCAAGCCTTGATCGAAAACAGGAAAATAAAAGCTCAGCAACACTGAACAAGAGCGGGTCCAAATAGGACTAACTAACAGCAAACCACCATTTCTAATTGAAAAAAAAAAAATACTTCATCTTACATTAACATACGATATGGTGATACCACAATTATGAACATACCAGCTGCCAGGCCTGCAAAAATAAACTTGCCAAAAAAACTAAATGATTAGAAATAGGAGACAAAAGAGAGAATAAATAACAACCAACCAAGTATCATTAAACAATGGCATAAATAAAGGTTCATGCTCAGGCAAAATCACCAAGAGCAACAAAATATGTGAACATTCAAACTCTATATAGTAGAGTTACAATCACATATAATGCTACCAGCTATAGTAAATGAAATATAACATCAAAGCCATCATAGCCCAAATAACCACCAACCAAAGGAAGCACAGGCAACACTTAAAGAAGGAACCAGCTAGCCACACCCACCATGTAACATCAAAGAAGGAATCAACCGACAAAATAATCACACAGAAGGCACTAAGGTGTAGCCACTGCGAGGGAACCAACCAGACCATAAAGAAACAAAAGAAAGTAAAACACTGACTGATGCTAAGCAACAAAAATAGAAACCAACATAACAACTAAAGCAAGTCCAAAAACCACCACCATGATTACACACAAGACCTAATGGATAGTATATGATAGCACTCATAGTTAAAGAAAATACTAGGGCCTGTTAAGGTAGCATTGATAGTTTTTAATCAACAAGTACTAGCTAGAAATGTCACAATCCCATAAATAGTGGCAAAAATTAACACATATATCATATATGCTTCAATCATCTGTAACACTCTAATACTTTACCAAAATGTTGAATCATTTGTAACCTTCGATAGTTCTAAAAAAGTATTAATGCATAATTAGTTATGGTACTAATATATGTATCAAAGAATAAAGTAATGTAATTGACCATAAAAGACATTACGATACCTTCATCAAATTTATCAATATCATGGATGTTCTCCTCATTGACTGGTTCACTTGTCAACTTTGCTCTCATCCAATCTTGGGCACATATAAGAACTTGCACTATCTTTAGAGATAAGGAGCTCTAAAAAATCTAGAACCACATACTAAAAGTATACTCTCAAAGACTATAGTTGATATTGGAACAACCAAAATATCTTGAGCCATCTGAGATAAGATAGGAAACCTCAGAGCATTAACCTTCCACCATGTTAAACTTTCAAAGTCATCTTGCATAACTTCAAAGTCTTTAGCCAAGTATTTCTCTAAGTCTATTTTATTCTCAAGATTATCTCTCCCATAGTTATGCCTCTTGAACTTCTCAACCATCATGTATTTTCTCCCACCATCCCTTGGATCATTATGGCATTCAACGATGTTTTGCTTTATCTCAAAAGCAATTTCATCCCTATTTTTGTTAATCATCTTCATCTTATAATCATAAAATATATCATAGCTAGACCATATGCTCATGCCAAATTAGCCCCTCAAGCCGGATACATATCCATTATAGCAAATTCAATATATCTTATTTTGAACCATGGATCAAGTACAACTACAAGATAAATATTCATATTCATTATGTCAACACATCCCCAATACTTATCAAACTTTAATTTCATTTTTTAGCCATGGTGCTAATTTTGAGATCATTATAAGATTTCCAACTTTGAAGCACACATTGGACCTCTGCAATCTCATTAAAAATGTATTTGATGTGACATATAAGGAACCAAAAATGCACAGAGTTAGCTCATAATATTTTTCTAAGAAAGTAACAAGTCTTCTCATAATCTCCCAATCACCATCACATGGAACTCCACCCGATTTGCATCCTCTTCCTTCTCTAACTCTACTCTAAATTGACAGTCAACCTCTTCATATCTCTCAAAAGCTTTTGAAGCGAAGCACTAAGTTTAACATCAAATATGTAGAATTTCACCTTGTTCGTACATCCATACACAACAAGCTTTTTCTTTGTATTTATTTTCATTTTCAATGCATTCTTTGAATTGTTTAAGTCTTGATGGTGATTGTCTAATGTACCTCACTGCTATTCTAACATATTATTCAGATTTACCAACCTCCTTAATTCTACCTTGAACAATAAGATTTACAATATGTGCAACACATCTCATATGTAACAACTTACAATCAAGAATACTTCCCTCTTGTTTTGAAAATTTCTTCTACAAATGATTAATAATACCATTATTATAGCTAGCATTATCATACCGTTAAACACTACATTAATACCTAATCAAACATTTTCTATCTCTTACTATTAATCTCACCTCTATGACTATATATGAGACAAAATGATGACTCTCTTATTCAACTTCAATCTTCATCAATATAGTGCGGTAAGACACATATAATTAATTCTCATTGATGTCCATGTGTCGTTGTCAAAACAAACCCTTCTAGTTGAATCTCATAATATTTTTTAAAACCATTCTTCTCATCTAAGTAAAATTAAAAGTAGTCATGAGTGAGTGTCCATCGAGAAGGTATTCGAAACATTGGGCAACACTGAGACATAAAATATTTGAACCCATATCCTTCAACATGTTTAAATGGTAATTCATCCACAATTACCATGGTTGCTAAAGCTTTTCTAATAGCTTCTTTGACAAACCTCCAAGCTTTGAGACCTCTAGTATTTTGTTCACCTTTGCAACTAGATTGTAATATTAGTAGAGTTTGGCTTTTTTCATATTATGAGAATTCTTGTAACATATAGAAAGATGTTAAAGTTGTAGTATCATTGAGCTTTTGTATCACTATGGTAAGTCTTCCAGTAGTTACATCTCATCTTTTCTCCATCAAAATTATTAAATTTAGTAAAATGATCCCAAACATCAGATCATTGTCGGGCTGCCTTTCTTATTTTCTTTTCAATTGATGACTTGCTACTTGAAGGACTTGCAACACAATGGGAATTATCTTGTTTGATAAGTATTTGATTTTGGGAAGAACCAATCATGTGTGGACTCTCTCCATAATGAGACATCTAATCAAACTATGATGAGATCAAGAAAGAATAAGTTAAATGAGACTAGAAAAAAAATAATATTGAATTATCTTAGTTCGATGAAAATCATTGATAACATGAATATAGGAATATAGCCTACTTAGCTTTAGAAAATCATATACATAAATGAAAAAAAAAAGCTTCTATCACTAGTATAGGCTCCTGCATCAAGCATTTATTCTATAGTAAGCAGTAAGCACAAATTTTATCTCTATGAATACTTCTAAAGTTTCAAAGATACCAATTACCAAATTCCAACTTTCAAATTACCACTTAGAGTATTACATATCATATAACCAACTCCTAACATGAAATTAGTTTAATGAAAACCTCAGAGCTTTCCTTTATCTCAATACCTCAAAAAACTTTCTTTTCAAAATATTTGAAACCAATAGATTTGTTCATTCATGTTCTCAAATATAGGAGTGTATAATCCCCAAATAATTAAATCTTGTTTTTTATTATCCCACACAAAAAAGTAAAAATAAAATAATCCTACAACAAAAAAAGCATTAAGCATATGATATTATCATTTTTAATGAATACTACATGAAACAAATCACCCTCAAGAGATGTATCTAATAGCCAGAAAGACATCTCATTCTACACATAAAACAAGTCCATTAAGCCATATCAAATCATCTATCTCTATCACTAAATACAATTAGACAACTATTAACAGATGAAAATACAAGAGATGTGCCTAATACCCATGGGCAATTTGTTCACGAGAAGAGAATAGGGTCTTAGCCCTTGGAATGGGATTCATTTGAGAAGTCAAGAAAGAAAGATGAGAGAGGAGAGAAAGAGAAAGAAGAGATTCAAAGAATATGGATTACCAGATTAGGTTGGACTTGCCGAGTTGTGGCCAAGGGTGTCAGGGCTAGGGAGCTTCACGAGAATAGAACGAAAATGAAGACAAGAGAATAAAGCTAGAGCTAAGTTGTGAGCGGGCAGGGAATAAAAATTAGGGATTACTTTGTTCTTATACAAGTAATAGACTCAACCTCAACCCGTCGAGTTTGACAGACCACGAAGCATGCACGGGCAGATAGGCTGGCTCAATGCCTCAACCCAATTTAATAGTTTGATTTAATTAATTTTTTTAGATTAAACAAATTATGAACCGATCCATAATCCAAAAATTGAAAATAGGTAAATCAAAAATCAAAATCCATATTAAAAAATATAAAACCAATCCAAATTAGAAAATTTAGTTTAGTTTGATTTGGATTTTTAGTTTAAACCAAAGTATGGACACTCCTAGCCACCCCTCCCTCTCATTCTGTCCCCTCTCCTATCCACTCACGTGAGGAACTCCATGCACAGCCAAAACTCCTGTTTCCCTATACCATCCAACCTCTCCCTCCTTCTCACTCTCTCATCGCACTCTCTGACTCTGATGGTTTACATCTTCATTTCCTTGTCACCTCAAAAGGACAATGCGGGCTCACCGATTCGAGGCTTATAGCTCATTAAACCTTGATTGTTTTATATGCTTAGCTTATTTTTTAGTGATTAAGTCACTATTAGTTAGGTGGGCATTGAAATGCTCAAATGAGGGATGAAATGGAGATGTCGATTGAATCTAAAATCCACGATGAGGAGACTCCATCTAGATATGAGTTATTGACTATGATAAAAAAAAATACTCTAACTTCTCAGAATCAACATTGGATGATCAAGATGCTTCAAATGCTAAAATGGATGAGAGGTTTTGGCATTAAGTGTTGGATATGTATTTTGTTCGTGGTACTACATCAAAAGAAAAGTAGGAGGATGATCTCATCATTTTTGTTAAAAACATGGGCTTGAATGGATATAGTGTCAAAGGTGATATTGAGAGCGAAGCTCCATTCTTTGTCCGTAGGCTGGCTCCCAAGTCAGAGAAAGTCCTTGGCATTTGAAGACCACTCTGTTCTCAAAAGAGCATGGTGGGTTTGAAGACTACGATTACAGTGTGGCAAGATACTGATCGTTGCTCTTAGAAGAGCGTGGCAGCTAGGCCAAAGCAGTCCCCAATGCATCTCCCTATACGGGAAAGAGGTCAGCTTCCAAAATTGGTGATAGAGGAATTAATTACTTTAAAGAAAAATTGATTCTAAGCTCAAATTTAAAATATGAATTGAAATTGCAGGTGTTTGAATACCTCATTATACTCAGTAGAGCTGATGGGTTAGAAGATTATGATCTTAGTGTCGCAAGATACTAATCATTGTGCTTAGAAGAGCGTGATGGGTAGGCCAACTATACTCCTGATGAATCCCCCTACGTGGGGATGACACTAAAAGGCTACTAATTTTCAAATGAATTGAATCTGCAAAGAACTTTTTGTTTACATAATCAAAATGAAATTGCAAGTCCTGATGTAATACATAATAAAACCAATTGAAACTCAAGTTACAAAAAAATTAAAGATATGAAATTGTGATGAATATCATATCAAATTGACCAACTATAAATGATCAAGTAGCATCAGACTGAGTTACAAAGTACTTAATGCCTTTGCTTTAAGCAAGTGCAAGGTTTGAACTAAAATTTTGAGGGGCTTGTAATGAACTTAAACATGAGAATTCCAAAGTCTTAAAACGAAGATGAGTTTGTAAAATTTGAACTTGTGTCACTCACGGGGGACTCAATAGCTTGCTAACAAATAAGAGTTAAACTTATAATATGAAGGTTTATTCTCATATGAAAATATGTTCAACTATACTTATGCTAAGGATTTCAATAAGACTTCTAATGACCTAAAACTCTACATGTAGATAAGAACAAAATTTAAATATGACTCATAAAGAACTTTCAAATGAACTCAAGTGATTTTGATGCTCACTAGTGAGTACAAACATGGTTTCATAATGGACATTTAGACAATTTCATATCTTATATGAGAAGAATTAAAATGTACTTGGGTTCACACAAGCAAGCTTGAAGGGGATATAATGACTCACTTATGACCAAGAATAAACATTTAATGTGTTGAACTCATAAGGTTTGAAAGCTTGTCAATGAGCATAAATCATATCTCTTATTGAATAATCAAATTATGTTATGATTCATATTGAAACAATTGGGTTGTCTATATACCACATCAAGATCGTTCAGAGCAAAAGAATTTGAATGAGATTTGTGATGAGCCTACAAGCTTCTCAGCGATCATGAGCTAAGTTTTATTGAAACTTAAAGAATTCAATGAGCTATAAACTAAATGCAAAAAAATGAATATTAATCTAAATAATTGAATAAGATCTAAAACACCTAACGCTACCAGATCTGCACCACATTAATGCTAGTAGATAGAAGGTTGGCTTAAATTCTAAATAGGCCTCAAATGTATTAATCTTGCATAAATTATGGAGCCAACTATCACTCAATTCAAGTGTTTCAGAATTTGTGCAATCATTTGAAAGAAATGAATTCTTGTATGAAATATAAAACAATCTTTAATTTAATTAAATCTTTCAAAAATTCATATAAGTGTTCTAAATCACTCGCATGGACCCCGACACTATACTAAACACATGAATCTAGTGTCCGAGAATGCTGCTTGGGTTGATATCAAATGTATTCAAAGCCTATTTCACCTTGAAAGACCCACAAACTTCTTTACAAAATGATAATCATTTTGAAAATAAATATCCATTTTGAAGGCTTAATATCTAGAGAGTAAACATGTTTGCATGTTATTGGTGGACTGTTTCACTTAAACATTAAAGTTGTAAATTCCACGTAATCAATTCAATCCTCCTTTCCATAAGGATAGGAGTTGACAATATTTATTTCAAATCAAATAATCGATTATCAAGAAGGAATATTTGACTCTATAGAGAAATTTCATATTCAAAATTACAAACCCTCTATTTCAAGATGATGATGCAATCATCTCATTCTTGTTGTACACATCCCTAGTAAATAAGTAGAGATGACAGATGCATACCCTGATGATGGCTATGTCGAATGGAGATTTCAACTGGAGGGGATACTTACCATCAAAATGTGCTTGCAAGCTCAAATCGAATTAATCAAAATCAAGTATCAATACAAATATAAAATTGGATAAATTATTAAGTGCTAAATGGTTAAATGAATATCACTATTTATAACTTAAAGCAAAACTCAATTCACCCACCTTCTAATTGTTTATTGAAGGTGACAAATTAATAAAACTCTAGCTCACAAAGTGTCAATGTCAAGTCAAGTGTATTTTATGTTCACTCTCAATCAATCTCATGCCAGTAAGGACATGGCTCGTGTCCTCTGCCTGTGTGGTTTGGCTAGTAGGCTCCACATATGATGCGTTTACAACCAGAGTCCTTTGATCGAGTGGTCACCGCCAAATGACATTATTATATTACGGTCATGATTGTATCCACATGCTCTCCAATGGCTCCATCCTTTGAGTTATGAACCATATGGTGCACTTGATAGTGCAAAATCCTATGTCAGCTAAGGTGGACTTAAACTTGTCTCCTTATATAGACACCACCTCGAGTCTACAAGGTTTCTTTGGATGACGCAACCCATGGCTTCTGACAAGGATCCTTCAGTCAGGTTGGGTCGACTACCTCCTCTAACTAAGTAGACTGGGGACCACGATAGCCCGGTGGTAGAACCATGGGATCTTGATCAAGCGCATCATCATTCCCCCAACCATCCACTTTAAGTTAAATAATGATTAATTTCATAAATCTAAATTCCAAAACTCAACATACTACTACTATATGCTATCTATTCAGTGATCTAATGACTAGCCTTAATCGAAAGTTCTCTCTTTACATTGGGAAGGGTAATTAACTATAGGTGCTTGCTCCTATAATAAACCTGGATCCAAATCTAAAGTCCTCACAAAATGATGGTGAAATCTCTAGGTAGTGTCTTATCTACTATTTCATCTTCCTTCTAAAAAATTTGACCGACATTAATCTACTCTCTTCATTGAGAGGGTGGCAAATTTTTTGAGCCCACACAAAGGAACCAATGTTAAGTCAAGTACACAGCTATATTCACTCTCACTCAATCTCATGCTAGTAAGGACATGTCCCGTGTCCTCTATCCACATGGTTTGGCCAATAGGCCTTACATATGGTGTCGTTATGACCAAAGTCCTCTGACGGGGTGGTTGGCCACCAAATGACACCATTATATTATGGTCGTGATTGTAGCTTGTATGTTTCTCAATAGCTCTGTATGCCCCTAATAAGAAAAAAATCCTCTGTTAGCTAAGGTGGACTTAAAATTATCTCTTTAGATAAACACTACCCAGAGTCTATAAGGTTCCTTAGACAATACAACATATGGCTGCTAATAAGGATCCATCGATCAGGTTGGGTCGACTATCCTCTAACTAAGTAAACTAGGGACCACAACAACCCAGGATGACGGAATATTGGGATCTTGATCGAGCACGTCATCATTCTGCCTATCATCCACTTTAAGTTAAAATAATGAATTTTTTTAATTTAAAAACTCCTTTAATCAAAAGTTCTCTCTCAACATTAGGACAGGTAATTAACAACAGATGCTTGTACCTATAGGAAACCTAGAACCAAATCTAAAGTCCTTATAAAATGAGGGCAAAATCTCTGGGTAGTATCTTATCTACTATCTCATCTACTTTCTAAAAGTTCAACATTAATTAAACTCTCTTTATCGAGAGATCAATGACAATTTTTTGGAGCCCACATGATTAACATAATCTAAGAACTTTATTTCAACTTAGATTACAACACTATTTTATCAAAGAATTCAATGCCAAACTTTATTGTTCATTCCAATCTCTAGCCTTCACAACAATGCTCATCGATGACCAATTACTCCAAAAGTAAAAAAAATTAAAATATTTTATATAATTCATATTTTTATGATAATGCACATATTTGACTTCAAAGAATCTGCAAAATCTTAGCTCTTTTATCATAGAAGGGAGGAAAGTTGTTTCTTCGACAAAAAGAACATTAGTTTTTAATTAGAGTGAGCATTTAACATCTAGTTTGAATGAGTTGATATACAAATTTATTAAATTTATTAAATTGAACTAATTTATATGTAGGATTGAACTGACTAAATCATAAGTAGAATCAAATCAAATTTTATCATGTTGCAATTTGATTTATTTGGTTTAATTTATTTCACTTTAACTAAATTTAAAATCCAAATAAATTAAAATCTGTGAATTCACTCAATCTAGATTGATTGGATAAGGGATTTGTCACATCAATTAAATCAAACCAAATTATAGGTAGAACTAAAATATAGAGTAATAATAATATCATGGGGGATTTACATACATACCATACACAATTCTTATGTATTTATATATCTAATAGCTAATGTTTAATTTTTACATATATAATATCTCAATCTTCAATATCACATAAAAAATGTAATCATTACTTATTTTTTAAATGTGAAATACACTTTTACAAGCATAATAATGTGGTGGATAATTTACTTTTAACTTTAGGTGTTATATATGTAAATTAATAAGAATTGTGTAGTATCTATGTAAATGTTCCTAATATTGTTTCTTTAAGTTAGTAAACATTTTCAAAGAAAATAATATTTGACACTTTGTTCATTAAATTTTAATTTTTGGTTGATAAAATGATATTTTTTTATTTTTAAAATCAAATGGTTAACTGAAATATAACTAACCTTTACTCTTGAACCTAAACCAAATTATCCTTCAATAAACGAAGGCAAATCAATTGAATGTATTTGATTTGATTCATTTTTTTATTTAAATTATTTAGTTATGCATGCCCTAATTTAATTTAAAGTTATCATATATTTGAAATCCAACTTTACATTGGAAGTTCTATACAAACTTTTTTTTAACTTTAAGAGAGAAAATGCTTTTGTCAAATTCTTTATACTTTTTTTTCAATTGTTTAGCTTAAAGAAATGTTTAAAAAATCAATATAAATTCTTGATATATAGTCATTGATTTATTAATGATAAAATATAATAATACATGATATTCCTTAAAATATTTCACACAAACTATAGGTGTAAGAGTTCTTAAAAGGAAAAGTTAGAATAAAATTATGAACAATTAGTTAATAGTTTTTGGTTGAAAGAATAAGTTTTTTGCCTAACGATTAATCATTAGTTAATTGAAATCATGGTTATAAGAAGTTAAAGAACTTTACAAATTAATAATAAAATATAAAGTGATTGACATGATTTTTTTTTATTCTGTGTTTTTTCTTGGCTCCATCTTCCTAGGACAACTCTTTATTGAATTGAAGGTAGTCAACTCTAATTGCATGTAAATTTGTAGCAATATCTCTCATTGATGGCCTTTCATCAGGCAATGAAGTCGAACATGAGAGACCTACTTCTACCAAAGAAACCAAACATTTCTTAATGCTTTGGCAATTGATCTTACTAGAATATATTTGCTCTTATGTAAACATGTTAAGATCTATGATATCATTGATTCTATGAGGATACACCATTTTAATGTGATTATGTATATTAAAGTCATCCTTAAAGATATCATCAATGGGCCTTCTTCCAGTAAGCATCTCTAGTAATATTATTCTAAAGCTATAAACATCTACATAGGTAGATGGGCGAGCTCCTCCATCATATTCTACAAATTAAATAATAATATATAATTTAAAAAAATATTACATTAAAAGATTACATCATAATGAAATGCATCAACTTGATTAATTATAACATTAAAAAATCAATCATTACATAACCTGGGGCAACATAACCAATGGTTCCTTTAGTCTCATTTTTATTTAAATAGTCTTGGAGAGATGTACTCATAGCCTCTAAAAGAATTCATGAGAGCCCAAAATCTCCTAAATGTGCAACCATGTCATTGTCAAGTAAAACATTGCTTGGCTTGACATCACAATGAATGATTAATCGTTCACAATAATGGTGAAGATACTCCAAGGCATCTACAACATCAATTGCAATGTTCAATCTTTTTCCTAAGGAAAAAATAACATCTCCATTAGTTTCATATTCTGTTTGGAACCACTTGTTCAAGTTTCCTTTTGGAATGAATTCAAAACTGGCCTTAAAATCTTTGCTATGGTGATCAATGCTTGAGCATGAGGTTAGGACCTTGATAAGATTACGATGGTGTATGTGTCTTAATGCATCACATTCAAATGTAAAACTCTTAAAAGCTCCATGGACTTCAAGTTTTAAAACTTTAATAGCCACAATAGCTTGATAATTTTTTAAGGTGCCTCTATATACATAGCCATATCTTCCATATCCTACTAGATATGAAGTGGAGAAATCATTTGTAGCTTTGGCTAATTTTGCATAAGAAATTCTTGAAAACGAAGTGTTTAAAGATAAGTATGATGAATTTCTACTTTGGGTACTTTGGTTTTGTTTTCGAGAGTAACATATAATAGAAGAAAAAGACCAATAAAATAACTAACAAGCTAAAAGTAAGAACTAAAATTTTGATTAAATTATGAGTACTTTTAATTGATGATAAACTATCATTACATTTTGCTAAATGATGTTTTGGAATTCCTCGGCATATTTTTTTATTTCCAACGAGCGAGACTGCCGAAGAATTTGCAAAGACACCTTCATATGGAACTTTTTCTTCAATATTATTAAATGACTGATTCGCTAAGAAAGATAAGATTTTCTAGAGATTGAGGAATGACACCAGATAAATTATTATGTGAAAGGTCTAAGCTTTGAAGGCTCTTTATATTTCCTAGAGAAATAGGAATGGAGCCACGGAAGAAGTTGTAGTCCATATAAAAATCAGATAATAGTTGACAAGTTCCAAGTGACTCTGGTATTTCTCCAGTCAAATTATTATTGGAAAAATCAAGTAACATTAGATTTACTAGGTGGCCAACTTCTAATGGTACAATCCGAGTAAAATAATTATATGATAAATCAAGAAAATTTGAAAGTGAGGGAATGAGAAAAGTTCTATAGGTATTACACCGATTAGATTATTATGGTTGATGCTCAAATTAGAGAGAATCTGAAGATTTTTTAAACTTGAAGGTATAAAGCCTATTAATTTATTAAAATCTAACCACAAATCATTTAATCTTGTGAGATTGCCTAAAGAGTAAGGAATAATTCCCATAAGACTATTCTTCTGAAGTGTCAAATATTATAACTTTTCAAGTTTTCTAATGCTATCAGGTATGGGACCTTCCAAAAGATTTTCATCCATCCCAAAACAAAATAAATTGGTGTATCTATCAAGTTCAGAAGGGATGCTTCCTGAAATATAATTGGATCCTAATGTTATTTCTTGAAGCTCAGTGGATAAGTTCCTTATTGATTTTGGAAGTATTCCACCAAAGTTATTTCCATAAAGGCCTAAATTTTTAAGATGGTACAATTAGTTAATGAATCAAGAAAGCCCTTTGTGCATTAGTTGCTTCAAATTCATTTAGTTCCATATCGAGAATATAAGGTTTGGCATTTTCCCAAAATATGTTGGTATCACTCCTATGAAATTATTTGTATTGATGTCCAAAGACACGAGACTTGTAACATTTTGAAAAACGTGATCAAGCAAACCATTGAAATGATTGTCATTAATATAAAATATTTTTAGGTTTGGGAAAGCTTGGGCAATGTTAATTTAAATGCCACCATATAGGTGAATGATTGTCAAAGAAACCTTATGTAATGATGATAAGCTATAAAATGAAGAAGGAATGTTACCAGAAAGTTTATTATCTCCTACATTAATATTTTCTAACCTATGAAGGCCACCAATCTCCAATGGAATTCCTCCCTCCAAATGATTGTAATGAACACAAAGAGTTTCCAAGAAGGTGAGATTGCAAAGCAATGGTGAAATGTTGCCAATGAGGTGGTTTTTAGCAAGATTGAGGTAACTGAGTGGAGACAGAGAGTTCATAATAGGAGGGATTTTTCCTGTGAGTTGGTTGCCACCGAGGTCCAGAACTTGAAACATAGAGCAATTGGAGATGAGAGCGACAAGAATGTCTCCATGAAATGAGTTAAAACTCAGGTTGAGATGATGTAGACGCTCAATTGCAAATGAGAGCGACAAGAATGTCTCCATGAAATGAGTTAAAACTCGGAGATGATGTCACCATGAGACTATATCTCACCATAGTTCTTGTTGAGATCAAGCCTTTTGAGAGAGGTGAGGTTGGATATAGAAGAGGAAGATGGCCTATCAAGCAATTGGAGCGAGATCTAAACTGCCACCTACCATAAGATACCTTCCACGAGCAAAAATTTTGGTTAGTGTTGTTCCATGAGCTCATGAAATTGGCAGAAGAAGCACTATTGCTTTGCTGCTTCAAGAGTTGATGCTTGAGAGAAATAAGTGCATCATAGTCTATATTGTTATTGCTAATGGAAAAGACTAGACTGGGACACGATGATACGAAGAAGAGAAGGAGAATAAAGAACAGCCTCACACTCATATTAATTAGCATGAGTTAGAGTTGTTTATCTAATTTCCATATAGGCAACCATGCCTTCATTAATCTATTTATATGCATATTGTTCAACATGAGATAAATCAGATAATGATCGCTGGGTATACTTTGACCAGCTGAATCAATGCTTCAGCATTCTCCACATCCTTTATATTTTCTTTTGTGTATACTTTTCAAGTCAAATCAAGCAACATATTTTCTTGCTAGCAAATAGTATATTATATAATATACTATTTATTTTAAAACTTTCATAATTAATCTATTTATATGCTCTTGATATTATTTGATAAGAGCTCAGATATGTGTGACTTTTCCTTCACTCGCTATGAGTCAATGCATGCTTCAGCATGTCACTGTTAATGAAACATATATATATATATATATATATATATGAAATGGAAATCATAAGAATTTATTTTAGATGATTTGGATATTTATTTTCCTGCAACATTTCAAATACTAAAATATAAATGTGGTCATAATTATAATATTATTTAATATTAAATTAAATCTATTAGTCAGCAACATTAATATCTTGTAGAATACTTGACTCAGTTAAATAATAATATTCATAATATTTCGAATTTAAATATACACATATATATAACATAAACATATATATAACATATATACATATACGTACATAATATATATATATATAAACGCATATATATATATATATATAATTATAATATTATTATTATGTATAAATATATTATAATATATCATATAAATAGACATTATATTATAATATTACAATATATTGATAATAATATTATAAATATTATTACATATATATTATATAATCATATATATATAATAACTTGTTATGATACATAATATCATAATAAATATTATTAGCACTATAAATAGGTTCTATATAATAAGAAAATATATAAAGTTATAATTATATAAGCATATTATTATTATTATATAATATTAACATTATATATTATTTAATAATAATTAACATATGAATATTATTATGGTTATAATACATATTAATATTCTATATATATATATTTATTATATTACATAAAAAATATATATACATATATATATATTATTACACAATATATAATATTTATTATATTATTATATACATACATATTATTATTATATATATATATATACATTATTCATATATATATATATATCTGATGGAAAATCAAAAGAATTTATTTTAGATGATTTAGATATTTATTTTCGTGCAACATTTCAAATACTAAAACATAAATGTGGTCATAATTATAATATTATTTAATATTAAAATTAAATATATTAGTTAGCAACATTAATATCTTCTAGAATACTTGACTCAGTTGGAATAATAATATTCTATAATATTTTGGAATTTAACCCCGACTTATACGCAGCTCAGTCAAGCCATCAAGGTCTTTGCTCATCTTTTCTTTTTCTATGTTTCTAAGTCAAGCTGGATTATTATTATTATTATTATTATTATTATTATTATTATTATATATTATATATATATATATATATATATATATATATATATATGTATATATATATATATATATATATATATATATATATATATATATATATATATATATATATATATATATATATATATATATATATATATATATATATATATTATGCGAGAATTTTATTCCTGGTAGATGTAGATCTTCGCCGTAGCTCAAAAAATTATCCAACACACAAGATATATGAACACGTGGTTATAATGGAAAACCCGCTAAGGAAAACCACGGGCCTTGCACCAGAGAACTTTCACTATGTGTTCAAAAGATACGCGCCCTCGCTTCTCATTAGTTCTGAGAAGACAGGAGCGAAACAATATTCGAGTGTAGACAATATCTCAACTCCAACCCAAGGGAGAAGTTTCCCAAAAGCGGCAGAACGATCTTCCGGGAGCAACCTCGATCTTCGGAGAAAGGAAGAACTGGTCTTTTCTAGTCCCCTGGGCGATCTCCTGGCGAAGCCGATCTTCGTGCACTAATGGTGGCACTGGTGATAGATCGTCGGCCAAGGTCGACCGGTGGTTCTCGAGCTCTCTTCAAATCGATTCGGCCCCTCTCTAAGGTGAGAATGAAGCTCATTTATAGATTTTGGGAGTGGCAGCCTTGTAAATTGCGGAAAACTCCAACCACTCCCATCGGACGCTGCGATCCCCTCGATCGACGGTATATTTTGATGATCCGTGCCTTAATGATGTCTGAATTGGTGATCTTGGATTCGCTGGATTCGCCTTGACGAGCCGACCGACTATAAATATGTCGCTGACCATTTGGATCAGATCCATTTTCATGCCCTGATAGCTTGATCTGAGTCGATTCGAGCCCTGATCGACTATGCTTGATGTATGTTCGTCATCGGTGACGGCCTGTAAGTTTCAAATCGGTGATTAGAGCATTTCAAAAATGCCTGAGATTCGTGATCGATTAATTTTCGAGGATGTATCGCCCCTCTATTTTTGGGTGACATTATCTCGCCATCCAAAAATATATGTCAAATACTTGAAAATAGCAAATTCTTCAATGAAATTGAGTCCATCAACCGCATTTTGAGAGAATAGATCTTCATAACAATATTATAACCGAAGTCGCAGGTCGAAAATATGTATGGTGCGAGATTTTGAGGTTACGGATCCGTGGAATCAGGGCGTCAGGGCCATGCGCGTAAGCACATGGCCATGGCTACAAGCCACCGGGCCGCGCGACTCGTGGTCGCTGTCATGGAAGCGGAGCAGGAGGCCGACGGTCACTGGTCGCAGAAGGGTTTGGCGGTCATGCTGCCGGTGGGTTGAACGCTGGCCGATAGTCGACCGGTTACGCTGGTGCCGGCGTCATGGGAGCGTCGGAGGCTGCACTGGACCGACGGCCGCCGGTGGATCGCTACCCCGGACCTGAGGTCGCCGCTGGATCGGCATTCTGACCGCGGCTGGCGCGACCGGCACGGGGCCGGGTCGACGCCGCCGGGATGACACGGGCTGCCTGGCGCTTTGGGCGCTCTGCTGGGGCTCATGGCGGGCGCTAAGCTGATAAGGCCCCACATCTCAACCCAGCTTTTGACTGCTGAGTCTCTGGTGGGTGGTTTTGCCCCTGGGTCTATAAAACCCCCTGGGTAAGAGGGCACATTTTTCTCATATCCTCTTCTCCTCTGAGTGCATGCCTCCCCGGTGGGAGTTTGGGCACTCTTTTGATCAACCTCTACCCCCCTCCACCAGAGAGTGCATAGCCGGTGGGAGTTTGGGCACCTCCTTGAATAATTTTCATCTCGATGTGACGAAGCTGCTGTTTGTAGATGGGTGAGAATCTTGAAAGAGACACCTTGTAACTGAGGCAAAATGAGGGAACCTTCTAAAAATGGGAGGACTCAAGATTCGGAGTCGCCGATCACGGAGACACATTGATCGTGTAAAAAAATATTATTTTCAATGATTTGGTTCTTAAGTGTCCAAGAACCGATAGCCCAATCTCCGCCACGGGTATTTCACCACTTAAGATGAGTTTGGGCACGGATTGCGGTTTCCATCCCCGAGATGATCGCCATTTTGGATCAGTTTGCATTTCCCTTTCGTGGCAATGACGATCGCGGATGGGACTTATAGTCTTTTTTTCGTGATGCGGCACCTTGACTATCATTACCTCGCACGGATGTGCAAGTTTACTTGCGATGCACATGGTCACCATGGCAGAGTCGCCACTTGACCCTGACGGATCCTCCCAAGAGTTGGGCAGATTCTTTTGTGAAGAATGATCGGTCTTCGAGAAATGGGGAAAGCCGAGATTTACCCATTCCCCGTGTTGGTGATGAAGATACCGCGACGCCGAAATTCCGTAATATTGAAGATCTTCGATTTGAGATTCGATATATCAACAGATTTGTGGAGGAATCTTTGTTCGAGGGCTTTCTATTCATCCCGAAGCGTATGCAGCTGCTGAGAAAGCCCAACAAAGAGGTTTCCACATCTCCCAAGCTGCCCTCCGCTTCTTCCTGCCAAGGACCCGCCTCCAATAGAGAAGAGGAAAAGGAGCTAAGAGGTGATGGTGATATCGACACCAAAAGAGTCGCCCTTTCGAGTAGTCCCCCCAAGGATCTTCATTCCCCGAGGACGTTGAATCATTCCACAGAGTCGTCAGATGTCAAGAACCGGTAACAATTTCTTATGCTCATCATCTTTTATTTCCCATTGTGCTTAACGTAATTTTTCTTATTTCGATATCGAAGAAGCAAGAACTTGACTTCAAAATGAACATCAGGTCAATGACCGAATTGAGTTCGTGAAGGTCAAGTTTCTCCATGGTGAATATAAGAAGCTGTGGAGAAAAGTAAAAGAGATGTCCGTGTTGGAGAATCAACTTGATGAGTGCAGACCGAAGCTACCTGCCGACTTCTCTTTCTTTTCGTGAAGAAAGGACTCTGATGAATTAGTGGAGGCTAGAACAGAGGTTGGTTGCAGCGATCTCAAGATCTTTTCCAGAAGGTTTCGTCTTGAGGCAAAGAACCGAGAGTTACGCCGCTTTCGTGAGAAAGAGGGCCTTTATCTCTGGAGCCTGATCACAGTGCCGGAGGACTTCAAGAACTCGACATTTCAAGAGTATCATACGTGATCACGCTCGTGAGGCCGAGACCACGCATGATGTAGAGGTGAAGGCTTTGAGCGGTGTTGATGAAGGCTTCATCCGAGGTTTCTTGGGACACGCACGCAGTTGGGGAGTCGGTGTTGAGGTCCTTTCTCCTAGCCTGACCTTCTAAATGACGACGGATGACTCGATAGTTCTTCATCATCTACCGATGAGACCATCAAGACCGTAGTTGTAGTTCCTTTATGTTGCAAAATGCTTAGTGTTGTATATTATTTCGTCGATTGTAATTTATGTTCTCATGGAAATATTAACAATCCACAAAAATTGTTTATGAATATTTCCTGAGTTGTGTTGTCAAAGTGTACTTTCGATGATAAAGATTCAGAAGAGAATCGCCGGGGAATCCTTTAGGATAATTCGATCTATTCTAAGATCATTACAGGCGTTACTTGATGACAAACTTGCGGAATATATTTATAGAGGTTCTCTCGAACCTCTCGATCTATCTAGGTTGTGTATCGGGCGTTTACTCGATGATGTTAACTTTGTTATGGAAAGTTGTAAAGTTGATCTATAGATTGCCAACTTATCCAAGGTTGTTTATCGAGGCGTTACTTCGATGATGTTAACTGTAGGAAGATCGGTCAATTCCACGGGATCGATCTTACCACGAATGAGATACAACAATAGTTTGTATCTCTTGAGTCGGTGTTTTAAAATGCAAGCATAAGCAAGAAAAGTCACAATAAGTATGAGAACTTTAACATAGATAGAAACATAAATCCAAACACCTTGATGCCAAGGTTGGACAATAAATGACAAGCAGTATCGATAAATGTTTAATTCGATAACAATAATTGCAATACAAACATACGATGATAATGTTTTCGCATTCACTAGAATAAAAAGGCGATACATCAGGTAGTACTTACGGAGGTTTGTAGCATTCCAGTGCGTGGGAGAGTCTTCCCATACTATCCTTAAGCTTGTGCGGGCTTGATTTTGACACCACATCGGGCCTTCCCAAAGCGGTGAGAGTTTGTTACATTTGTGGGCCTTTTCTCGAGTCGACTTACGGGGATGAGGTCGCGGATATTCGTGGCTTTACCCGGTTGAAACCTCGAGCAATCCCTGGCGATAAAGCCATTAGTCTTGACATGTCGCGGGTCTCTTAGAGATCGGATGGAATCAGCTTATCGTCGTTCTTTGTCGGCATCAAAGTTATGGGTTCTAGGGCTGGGACCCGATGTCGGGGAATAACACCTCGTTCACACGTTATGCGGCGTTTCTCGGTAGGGGTCCTTGATGTAGTCGGTAAGCCAAAGAACATTGGATAGTTCTTCCATTGCCCGGCGTGGTTGATGTGTCTTTAGCCCTTTTAGTATTGTCTATTGGTGACTTGATTACGCCCATTTTACTGTGGATGGGATACGGTGTGTGGATTAGCGGATATGCGACTCTGGCGAGAAAGATGTGAATGTCTTTCGTGAGCTGTCCCATTATCGGTGATGATTTTCTTTGGAATCTGCGAAAGCGACAAATAATATTTTTCGGACAAATTGCTTGGCATTTGTTTGTGATTTTAGCGGTTCGGCTTCCACCCACCATTGAAGTAATCAGCGGATTATGAATTTTTAGTTGCAGGTGGCAATGGGAAAGGGTCCCATTATATCGATCCCCATTGAGCAAAGGCGGGCTCAGATTGTGGTGAGTTCTGAGATGGTGTATGAGTGAGATTGGAATGTAACACTTGTTACACTTCTTTACAAACTCAATCGTCCTTCTTCATTGTAGGCGGTAAAACCTTGCCATGATTTTGAGGAGGGCTTTTCCTCCAAAATGTTCACCACAAATTCCTGAATGAACCTCTCGCATTGCATAGTTAGCCTCCGAAGGTGGTAGACACTTTAAGTAGGGCCCTAAGAAGGACTGCTTGTAGAGTTCATCACCGATTATGGTGAAGTTCTTGCTTTCGTGGGAGGCGGATAGCATCGGTGGGGTGTTGGCAAGGGCTTTGAAGAAAGGACATGATGGTCAATCCATGAAGATTCTTTTGGGTCCTCGAGATTGTATCACCAGGGCCTTGAATCTTGGGAAAGTGGATGTCCTCATGTATTTTCTCTTGAAAAGATCTCTGTCGTTGTTGTGGCTAACTTGGAGAGGGCATCAGCGTGTTACGCTCCCTTAGAATATGAGTTATCGATGGGTCTCGATTACGGCAGAAGTGACTTTGCCAAAAGAGCGATGCTTGGCAACTGCGGATGATGGGTATCGAAGTCTCCTTCAACTGTGAGACCCTGGCGTGAGTGCATTGTAGATGGCTAAGTTACGGACCTCCGATCAATGGCGAGCCTTAGTCACCTTCTGAGGGCCTGTACTTTGACATTATTGGTGGTAGGGAACTTTAGTCGAAGCGTACTCTAAAGTTATTTTACTTGGGAGATAAGCAAAATTCACGCTCCCTTGCAGGAAGCGAGCTCCATCAACATATAATGTCCATTGATTTGTCATGGAGTGATGAATGATCTCGGTGGTGATGGGATGGTACATTCTACAAGTCGGTACTTGTGACTTTATATCGGGGCGTGGAAGAAAATGGATGTCAAACTCTCCAAGCTCGACCACTTCATCACCACCTTCCGGATACATCGGGCTTTGCATAGTTCTTAATGGAAGATGAGTGTAGAGCGTTGATGGTGTGGGCGAAAGTACGGCATTTGCGAGAATGCACTAGGCCAATATTTGTCTTATCTGGCTAGTGGATAGCGCCTTTCGAAAGGATTTTTTGACATAGTAAATGGGTCGTTGCAATGAATTCTCTCAGCGTATCGACGCGCTTACGGCATGAGAAAGCGACAAGATAGATGTACGACTTCTCTCTCCTTGGATAGGCTTTGATAATAGAGCTAAATAGACTCGAAGTTGCTCAAAAGCGGTCGACATTCATTCATCGCCGGAATCCATTTCTAAGATTTTGAAGAATGGTAGATACTTATCTCTGGCGGGCCAAGAATCGTGATAAAGGCAATCCTTCCAGTCAAGCGTTGGACTTCCTTGATCGTTCTTGGAGGTGACATGTCCTTGAGTGCTTTTATCTTCTGGGGGGTTATCCCATGACCAATTTCGAAACTCAAAATGCACTTGGGTTGAGCCGCATCTTGTAGTGTCGAAGAATGTCAAAGCTTGTCGATCAAAATATCTTGTGATATTTCCAAGCTCTTCACCATATCATCAACATACACCTCCATATTGTGCCTATAAGATCGAAGATCTTATTCATAAGGCGGATATGTTGCTCCAACATTTTTTAGTCCGAATGGCATGACCTGATAGCAGTATAGTCCCTTATCTATTTGGAAGGATGTTGCTTCCTCATCTGTTTTGTTCATCCTGATTTGATTGTAGCCAGAATAGGCATCCATGAAGCTTCTGATGTCCTGATGTCGCATCAACTAGTTGGTCGATCTGAGGAAGGGGAAGCTATCTTTTGGGCATGCACGATTAAGGTCGTGTAGTCGATGCACATTCTCCGAGAACGTTGGCCTTCTTGACACTACGTTAGCCAACCGGTGGGGTAGACTTCTCGAATGAACTTGACTTCCGAGTTTGGTGATTTCTTGTTCTATGACACGCAATCGTTGAAGCGAAGGTTCTTTTCTTACGTATCACCGGCTTGTAGGTTGAGTCAACTTTGAGAGTGCGTAATGACTTAGGGTCAATGCCGGAATATCGGATCGCTCGGGCAAAGATATCTTGATTTTTACGTAGAAAATCGTATTCGATTTGATCGGTGAAGCGGATCCCACCTTCACCTTTCGCGATGGATCAACTTCGAGATAGGAAGACAAATTACATCTTCAAGCGGAGAAGCCCTTTGAGAGGCATCCTCATCTCGTAGGTCAGTTCTCGATGTTGAGGTTCTTGGCGTAAATGGTCGGCTTGCTTGATATAGCGCTTGTGCTATCTGTTGATTCCCACTTACCACGCCAATGGTGTGGGAATTTCATCTTGAGGTGAGGCAGATGTATGCGAATATAGGCTGGAGGTCTCCCAATATTGCATTATGCAGCGGACGGACTTGACTACAATTGTATCAAGTGGGTTGCGTCGGGAAATTCTCCAAGAGTTACGGGAAGGCGATTGTCCCTTCCACTACCGATTATCAAATCCATACAGTGGACCGGCCGCGGGTTGAAGCTTCTCTCTTTCTATACCCATGCTAAGGAAAGTGGAGTAAAAAAGAACATCAAGAACTCCCATTGTCGATCAATATCCTTTTAATATTGAAGCATGGATCACCGACCACGCGATGACGGGGATCTTGATGTGGGATCTGAAGCCCTCTAGATCTAAATCATCAAAGGTGATAGAATGGTCAACCCGAGACTTCTTCGGCTCTGGCTCTTGAAGGGTGGCAATGAATATTTGGCTAGATAACGCCCTCCCGCAATTGTTTCTATCTCTCCGGCCGCAGTTCCTCACTGGTTGCCCCCTTTGCAACGGCGGGTTGGTTTTGTATAAAATGGCCTAGATACCCACGGCGTATTAGTCTTTCAATCTCCTCCGATTGGTGGCACTCTTGATGGTGTGCCTTGCGGTGAAAGTGGCGAAATTTCTCTTGATTTCCAATTCCGCTTTAAAGGTGGCGGCCACTTATCCTCTTCTGAATTGAGGATGTTCATGGCGTGTTGAGAGCCATATATTTCCTCTCGATTGAGTCATCGAGGTCGAGGAGGTTTTGGGGGAGGTTCTTTGCCTCTCTTCTTTTACGAGATGTTTGAACATCACCTTTGGGAACCTTCTTCCGGCTTCTTTGCTTGGTGGTTCAAAGCATTGGAGCATAGCTTAGGTCAGAGATTTGTGCCTCTATTCGTGGACCAGTCGACATAGGAATGGATCTCGCATTAATGATGAATAAGTATCTGGCCGAGTCCTCAGAAGCCGCCCTCAAAAGTTACGGATCTACTCACGGTATCAGCCGGGCTTGAGAGGAGAACCTCAGTATTCTTTGAGGGACTCTCCATCGTTACGGCGGATTCGGAGAGATGTGATGAATCACGATGATTCTCTTGTTCTACAAAATCTGGCGAGCTCTCCAAATGATCGGACGGACCCAGCGGCTAGAACCAATCTGAGCACTCCTTTGAGAGTCGGCGGGAATACGACACAAGAGAGTCATTTATGCCGAATGTGCATGATCGTTGAAAGTGATCGATATGCTCGTGGATCGGTTTATTGCCATCGTAAGGGTCCATCTTTGGGAAGCTTGAATCTCGAATCGGGTATTGCGAGATGATCTCGGCGGGGGATGAGTTTTGGAAGAGCGGAGAATGGATCATTCATTGTTTCGGAACTCTTCTTCACACCGTGTCAAGTTCATCGCGTATAAGGTGGCGTGGAGTTTCATACGGTGAGCCATTCGTGTGGGGTAGAAGCTGGCGGTATCAAGTTGTCGGATGTGGTGCCAAGGGGTTCTCTACTTGTTGATCCGGCATTCGGGTAATCATTCTCGGGAAGAAAATCTGGATTATCTTTGAGGGCGTCGGAACGTGGCTCTTCCGTGTTGGAGCGTTTTGCCGGTCCTCTCGCGGGTCGAAGAATTTCGTTCGGGAATCCTCCATCCTTTGAAGCGATCTTCCAAGAGGGGCTGACGGACCCTCACACGGGACAAAGTCCATTATGTAGAAGTGTTGGAGACTTGGCGTCCTTGATCCAGAGAGGGAGGCGCAAACCCGTTTACCAACCATATTGGAGATATAGCAATGGGGAAGCTGTTTATCCCACAGGCAAGCATTGCGTCTTAGAAAATTTTATTCGATCGAGATCTTGTCGCAAAAATTATCCACCAGCGAGGGGATATGAACAGGGGTTATACGTGGAAAACCCGTTAAGGGAAAAAACCACGGGGCCTTGCCCAATCTGTAGAACTTTCACTATGTGTTCAAAAGATACAGGTCCTTGCTTCTCATTAGTTCGGAGAAGAAGGTGTTTACAGGGGCGGAAACAATATTCCGAGTGTAGAAAAATACAATATCGGTCAACTCCAAGGGAGAAGTTTCCCAAAAGCGGCGACGATCTTAAGCAACCTCTTGATCTTGGGAGAAAAGCGACAAGCGGTCTTTTCTAGTCAGGCGATCTCCAAGGCGACTCGATCTTGACACTTCGGTGGTGGGTGGTGATAGATCGTCGGCGTCAAGGTCGACTGGTGGTTCTCAGAGCTCTCTAGTCTTCAAATCAGATTCCGGTCCTCTCTAAGGTGAGAATGAAGCTCTATTTATAGATTTTTGGGAGTGGCAGGCCTTGTAAATTCGTGAAAACTCCAACCACTCCCATCGGACGGCCCGATCCCGATCGACGGTGTATTTTGATGATGGGGAGCCTTAATGATGTTGGAATTGGGTGATCTTGAATTCGTTGGATTAAACGAGCCCGATCTATAAATATGTCGGTTTGGTGACCATTTGGGATCGGGGATCCATTTTCATGCTCGATCTTGATCAGTCGATTCGAGCTCGGATCGGTATCAGATGTTGCTATGTTCATCTCGTGATTCGGTTGTAAGTTTCTGAAATCGGTGATTAGATCGAAGCATTCAAAATCTTGGAGATTCTGACGTGATTAATTTTAGGATGTATCATATATATATATAAACATATATATATATATACATATATATATATATATACATATATATATATATATACATATATATATATATACATATATATATACATATATACATATATATATACATATATACATATATATATACATATATATATATATATATATATATATATATATATATATATATATATATATATGTATATAATAATAATAAAATTATGACTATTTATACATTTTAAATCTTTACTATATATCTAATATTTAATAAATGAATGACTCATAAATTTCCGTTAAAAATAATTTTGGATATCATTTTTGAATTCCTTGTATTATATTTTATTTTTATGAAAAGCAAGTTTTATTTATTTATCATTGATAATCAAAATGCATAACTTTTATTACAGAGTGATACCGTAATACCTTAATAGCTTTGATTATCATTTCAAAATGATCAAATGCTCCACAAAAACTTATAGATACACTGCACATGCGCGTGAAGGGGGAGAGAGAGAGAGAGAGAAGGGAATTAAATAATTTTTTATTTAGAATGAATAATCCATTTATTCTCACACATCATTTACTAACCATTGTAGCTTTAAAATTGTTAAAATTTTGAAATAGCTAAATATATTAAAAAAACATTTTTCAATCATAAAATTTTCCTTTTTGTTACTACACATCTTATTCATTTAAAATTTATGATTTTAAACGATAAAATATGTTTAAAAATTAGTGCTTCTTTCATTTTTAAATGAGTAATTCGATAAATGTAATTAGAAGCAAATCATCGCTATTTAATTCTAAAAAAATATGCATCAAAGTTTATTTCAGATGAAACTATCGTCCAAAAGGATTAATCTATTGTAGTTTCAAATAAAGCTTGCTATGAAAGGTATCTAAGGAAAGAAAAATATGTAATATAGCATTGTGTGACCAACATTTGTGAAGAAAAAGGTAAGAACTAAGTTCAAACAA
This sequence comes from Cymbidium sinense, assembly GCA_021442155.1. Taxonomy (NCBI): domain Eukaryota; kingdom Viridiplantae; phylum Streptophyta; class Magnoliopsida; order Asparagales; family Orchidaceae; genus Cymbidium; species Cymbidium sinense. The sequence goes on along the minus strand of JAKCPB010000308.1, from coordinate 347,099 downwards.
TGGTTAATTCAAACTTAATCGAAACAATTTCATTAACAATAAATTTCAATAATAATCCACAAATATATAAGAGAATAATTTTATTTAAATTGAACTTTCAGGTATATTAATTTCTCCCAAAATAAGTATCAATGACTTTTTTTCCAATTATGAGAATTATGCTGCATATAAAGTAAAATTTTCTTTTTAAATGGATAGTACCCTTCCTTTTAGAGGTGTAAATGAGTCAAATCAAGCTCTAGTCAACTCACCTATTTAATGACCAACTCAGACTCAAGCTCAAGCATAAGTCGAGCTCATACGATGAGTTTGAGATCAGCTCACCTAAAAGATAGAAAGAAGCTTGAGTTACAGGTAACTTGAGCTCAACTCACCTACTTGATGTCCTACTCAAACTCAAGCTCAAGCTCGAGATTAGCTTTCCTAAGAGTTGTTAGGCTCTAGCTCAATTCATGAACTCGAGCTAAAAGTCACAATAGAAATCTAATGGAGTAGAATGGTAACTAGCTAGAGATGGAATTGAAGTTGGCTTGAAAAAGATTATGATGATGGCACTGATAGTGTTCTGGGAAGTCACAATAGTAGCTTCCTATAACATATGGCTGCAATAGCCCTAGTGGGAGATTGCTTGAGAAGATATTGATGGCTTTACCATTAGAAAAAGTGTCAAAACATCCAATGTCCCTCGAAGAATAAAAGGAGCTCATGAATTGGATTTGATTCATATATGAGTATCCTAATTAATCCTGTTGTAGGCTAGAAGAGCAAAAAAGATCTCCTATTAATTCCATATTTTTATCGAACTTTGAATATTATCATTTGATCACTAAAAGTGCATTTGGGACAGCAGTGGTAGTGTGATGTAGTGGAAAAATGCACTGTAGTGTTGTTTGGGAAAAGCATTAAGGCCGTATTTTGGAGAATTTGAGATGAGAAAGTTACATTATGTAACCAGACCTAACAAGGTGCAGAAGCTACCAAAAAGATATGATATAACTTTTTAAAAATAATAAAAAAGTATAATGTTCATCATAACTTTTTAGACAATAGCTTCTTCTATAGAAATTTCATCACTGCTTTTTCATACTACTGCAGTTGCCCTAAATAGACCCTAAATTTTCCTTCAATGATGTGAGTTGAGCCAAACAATTTGTCCCTTCCTTCAATCGTACATATGTGACTCCAGAAAGCTCCTATAAAGTTGTGCCAAGATTCTCCAAGGTAGAGCAATCAAAGATGAGGCAAGAGAAGAGTACCTCAAAACCACTTCACATTGAAGCTTCCTAACCATTGTACAATTATTCCAGAGGTACTCTCATGGACCTTCAAGTGTATGTTTGTGTACAACGATCTCTAGATTAAACCGTAGATCTAAAAATCTCAGTCTCCATACTAAAGCATCAGAATGGACGCTAAATTTTTGATAATCGGAATCCATTTGAACAAATGTTCATCATTCCTACCAGGAGTTTGAGGATGATGTATAAGTTGTTTAATCTAATTAAATTAGATAAATAAATATCATTCAATTGCATTACTTGAATCTGAAACTAAATCTTAGCTGTTGTATTCACCCAAGCTAATTTAATCTATTGATCAAATAGCCTCACTTATTTAATGTTGCCATTGGATCATGTTTCCAAAGTGTAGCACCAAATGAAAGCCATGGGTAGGCTCATTGATTGTGCAAACTTTCAGAACTGATAGAAGATTTTGAACTTTCAAATTTCAAGAAATTGGCATATATGATCATATGTTGTGATAAATTATTCAACGTGGAATGGAAAGACATTAATGAGCTTGATCAAATATGTAAATAATGTCATAAAACTAATTCTAAAATGTCTAAGAATGACTTGTAAACGGAAGAATTTTCATATTTATGGTGTATCTTCCAAATTGTGTTGGGTTCTTGATGAAGAACAAATTTAGTTGATCATATTTTTCAGTAATCCCATGAATGCCATTGATTTGTTTTCTCAAAGATAAAATGGCATTAAATAAAGGAGTACTTTGAAGAGAAAAGAAAATGGTTAAAGCTAAGTTAATACAACATTGCTATGGCATCATCATGGTTATTAGGAACTATGGCGATTTGATCGTCATGGTATAATAGCAGCCAAACGAACAGAGAAATTCAGAGGAATCTTTCAATTTCATTCCCTAATCAATAATTCACACACTATACAAGCTAAAACAATCCAATTTATAGAAATAGGACTATCAGATAAGAATAAATTATTTTGAAATCAAACCAAGAAAACTACTGAGGTCTACCATTTAGTTCAAAATAATCCTACATTACAATCTAATGACAGATTTATTTATACTGAAATTTTGAGAAACATGTTAAATTTATTGGGATCCAGGCACAAAACTGATGTACAACTACCACAATTAAAATATAATAAATGTATGCTCACATGCTTGAGATTGAGTATTGGCTGCTGCCCTGCATCATTTCCTGTGGGTTGAAATTGCAAGAACATGATTAATCAAAACAAGATCAAGTGTTTGATTTTGTTTTAATTTTATAAATTGAAAAAAATAAAGTTAACCTTCTGTTACTTTTGAAGCAACAATTGGTATAATCTTCTCACCATAGGAGTCGCCAGCAACATATAATGGATCCATAAACCACTGGAAATTAAACACTTGATTTTTCTGTAAAAATCATATGAAAAACCAGTTTTATCAGGTAAAACATCATTTAGGAAAAAAATCTCATGCAGAAGTAACGCAAGGGTTTTGTTATCTATTGTAATAATTATTACTATGATGCATAACGTGGAATAGTGTTTTGGCTAATATAAAAGAGTCCAGTCAAAGAATGCAAAGCACTTCTCTGTCATGCATTAGAAGAACAATGTCTATCAAGGACAACTAAAATATACCTCTCATAAATCTGAAAACTTTACCGACCCTACCTTTCTTATGAATCTGTGAACTTCATCTGGAAAAAGCAGGTCATCACTGTAATAATTTTCAGAGCTCCGTGGGAAAGAAAATCCAGTACCAACTGGACAATACACGAAAATGATGCTGCTGAGCTGAGAAACCCAAAAATGTTTATAACAAGATAATTAATAACATAATAAATACGGCTGCAGAAATTGGAAAATCACTATAATTGCGATGGAAATTAAACTCCTCACCTTTGACCAAGAGTAAGGATTAGAGACCAATTTGGGCAAGGTTTGTTCAGTTGCATTATAAGGAGCATTCTCAAAAAGTAATGGTCCTGTATATATGATCAGAAGATATAATTATCCATCTGCAATTAAAAAAAATTACTCACTTCTTTTTGACATTCCCCACTGAGTTAGGTTTCGTATAAATTTATTGAAAAAAAACTAGGAAAATACATATAAAAATTGAGAATTATAGAAAATGTTATCTGTCTAAAATATTTTGTTTTAACTATAAGAAGTGACACAACCTTTATAAAAATAATTCTTAGATCATATTTTGGACATTTTTAGCTCCACTTTAGAAAAAAAAGACTAATGCTATTAAGACTAGTTGGATAAACCGCTGATATGAAAAGTTATAAAAACCAATGACATCACTAGAAATCAACTAGTGGCACTTTGGATCCCGTGTTCCTGTGGCAATCCTGTAAAGTTAATGCTTATTCTATTTATTCATATTGGTAGTCCTTATAGATATTTTTAGATTCAATTTGTTCGTGGGTGCCTAGTGATACCACAATCTTATTGACAAGTATAAAACAAGCCTAATAAAGAGAATAGAGAGAATGAAAAGGCTAGAAAGAAATATTGAGATTTTACTAGTTTTATAAGAATATAACTACCAATTTTTGTGTTAATTTAATTTATAGGTTCAAAATGAGGTTTAGTACTACAAAAAATGGAGGACACTATCAATATTCTCCAAAAGGACCAAAACTGATCAAACTTCTATAACATTCAGACATATTGACTCTTCTTACCATATCTTGCAATTTGTAGTTCAATATCTCCTTATAAATATTTAGTCATGTCTTTAATAAAATTCCAAAGCTTCACTTTCTAGATTCTTAGAATCCTCTCTTTTTCATCCATTTTTTATTCTGTCTTGTGATTTTGGTAAGGTTTTGATATTGTCCACGGATAAATTTGAATTCAACAACCTCAAAGATATGATAAGTGTGAATTAATGCCAAGAAATAAACACCAAGCAATATGACAAGCAGAGCAGCACCACATAAATGCATCAGTTAACATGGAGCAACCTAGAGCTAGTGACTAATAAATAATTGGCAAAGACAAATAGGATGACAAGAATGACTCAAGAAGCATTGGTGCCCCTTCCTAAAATCAATCTAAGTGTGGAGGAATTGGAGAGATCATCTATCATTTGAAGGAGACCTTTAAGTTTCAGAGTGATAACTTGACCTCTAAAAGTAAATGAAACCTGCCACCCAAACAACTATGAGTAGTCAACTCCTTCCCAATGGATTAAAAAGAGAAAGGCTCAATTAATAAATGCATTTTTGAGGAAGATCACTAAAGAAAAACAATAAAAATAAATTTAAGATTCTACATCTTGATGCTTACAAGGGGAAGGCAAACCCTGTTGATCATGTAGCTTATATTGAGTCAACTACATCCCTATTGGATATAGATGATGCTCTGAAGTTTCATATTGTCTTCAGTAATTTCAATGAATCGCATATCCCATGGATCTTCTTGGTTATAGTAGGTGTGATAATGTCTTTGTCGAGTTCAAAATGATGATTATAAGTAAATTCATTAATGTTTAGAAGATGCTAAAGAATCTGTAGGATTTACTAGCCCTACTTTTAATGAAATAGGAGCCAAGTCCCTAAGAAACTTTATTGTAATATTTTAAAGAGCAATATTGGAAGTGACAGTTGGAGGCAATAATAGCTCAAGCATCACTTACCCATAGTCTATGGTAAAGACCTTTTAGATATACCTTTGAATTGCAACAATCAGAGATATTGGCAAAACTACTTGATCTCATCACAGTCATATTAATGTTGGGACAAATAATAAAAAAATTGTCACCTATTCATCAAGTTGCCCAAAGGATAATTTTTTTGGGCATTGTTTAAAATAGAGCAATACAAATTTCACCACAAAATTGTCTTAGTATTTTTTTGGAAAAAATCACAATGAGGTTTACAACTCATTGGTGTTATACAAGGCGCAATTCAAGATAAGCCTCACCTCAATTTTAGTGAGGCATGCATTTTTAAATCTATTTTTTAATCAAATATAAGCTTAACTTGCCCAAATAATATCCATGCCTTAACAGGAACACAATCAAGCTTGAGTTATTTTGTAAGGCAACAATTTGCATTTCAAATCACACTTCAATTGTCATTGCCTCTTCATCATTTTTCCACTCTAGCGACGTCCACTTTCTCAGTAAATTTGGCAAAGGCTTGTTTAACTAACTTGAGCCTATCAAAGATTTGATCATTTACCCTGGATGGTTGCAACAACTCATCTCCCATCCTATCCACCTTCTCACAACATTGAATAGCACTCAGCATTTTCTTTACTATCATTGTCCCCTCACCATTTATAACTTATTATTTTTCAATCATGGTCTTGTGTTTGAATCAAAGGTATCATTCAAAATTCCCTCAATTTTGTTCCTGGATTGGTTAAATTCAGATAGAGGACAAATCTTGACTAAAGTTTTGACCACTAAATATCATAGAAAAAATTTAAACAAAAGTAGAATAATGATTATCATTGAAAAATGGATTTGCACACTTACACAACAAAATTTGACTAAAGAGAGTGCTACCTCAATGGGCAACTCTAAACTATACTTAGCATGATCCAACTCTCACAATTATAGATTTAAAAATAAATAAATAAAGTTCTTCACAAGAAGGCCACCAAATATTTATCCCAATAAATGGAGCCCTACTAGTAGTGTGAATATGCCATCCTTTTATGGAATATGTAATGAAAACTTTCTTGTATCAATCCCTCACCAATTTTAATCCTTTAATTTCTATGTTCTTAAGAACATGGATAAGTTGTTCTTGCAATAAAATAAAATAAAAATTGCTATCATAATAGCACAAGAATTTGGAGCTATCTAGATTAGAGTCAAATCTTGATGCAAATAATAGATGACAACTCATGAGAAAAGAGGTGTCGTAGCTTTGAATAAATTTGATCTTAAAAAAAATAGACTTCTTTGTGTATCATTGTATTTATAAACTTGTCTTCCATTGAAGCTCGAAACATAAAGTCTCCGCTAATGGCCAAATTCTTACGATAAATTGATATCCTTTATTAGCAAGCTTAGAGAAGCCCTTAGCACAACATCTAGTGAGAAAATTTTTATTGTAAAAAAATTGTGAAGGAATTGAAAGTAATGAAAAGTAGAAATAACTAGAAATATAAGGAAACATAAATCAAAAGTACCAATAACAATATTTCTCATAAAATATTACTTATATTTTCTTAAATTTGAAGTAGCAATAACAATCAAATCAAAAGATAATTTGATACGCTAAAACATATTTCTCATAAATATTCAAAATTCTAAAGATTTGTGAATTCATTGTTTCTTATAAAGACACACAAGGGTGGGCATTCTTTTCTTCTCTCTCTAGGTTGAGTTTTCCTACAGCCTTCTCTTCTATGGTGAGAGGTGGTCGTCAATCACCTCCACCCTGGGACAAGTCGGCAGACAAGGATGGAAGGGATGGCAGCAAGCAGGGAAGCTTGGAGGGGTCTAGGGATGATCATAGAGGCAAGGCTGCAATTAGCAGTGGAAGCTCGAACCCATCCGACAATGGAACATTACTGGGATCAGCCTCTACTACAATATTGAGCGGGAATGATGCTTCTTCAAAATCTAGGGAGATGGAAAGGGTTGCTATTGTTGTTCTCTTAAAGACTAGGCAAAACAGCACCCAGCAGCAGGATGGTGAAGCTTGTAGCCAGGCCCAAGCTTAGTCAAATCCTAGAGGAACTTGCGACATCAAGATAACAACTGGTGGTATCGAATTAAGGGCTCGCCGCGGAGGGCATCCAATTTGGATGATGGAATTGCCTAAAAATATACTCGATCGCCGGTCAAGGTAAGAGAAAAGTCGAATGGTAGTGGAATGTAGGCCAAGGGGAGCACAATGTCTATGTCCCTAGTCGCTGAGGTTGAACATATCCGTGGGGTGGGACGAACCAAGAACTTGCAGCAGTTGCTGGAGGCAACCGAGCAGAACTAGCTTGAAGGTGATACTTCAGGTATGCAATTCGACTCCTCTGAGGTTGAATGTCCAAGGGTGTGTAGCCCCGAGAGTATGGAAATTGCTTGTGGTAATGATAATGCTAGACTCCCAATTGTTTTTGGGGTAGCTGGAGATGATCTGTATATTGCTGACTTCAACAATTTTGAAGAATGCACTCAAGGTGCTCAACCGAATGCGCCAACAGGTGGAAATACTTTGGATCTCAAAGGCGGAATCGGACACCATTGGTAGTAAAACCGCAAAGATGGTGGAGGACCAAATATCGGTCGGATGTCATGGAAAGGCCTCTATCCAAGCAAACCAACACTAGATTTCAAGAATAGCAGGGACAAGATTCGTGACAACCAATCCTGGGAATGGAAGTTTTGAACAAGATCGATATAAATTCAACTATGGAAGAGGATGGCAACACGATTGCATTAGATCTTAAGCCATGGAGGAGAATCAAATGAAACTTGAGAGGGCTTTAGCTCCTCGGGAAGAAACCACCTTTGTATTTCTAGAACAATGATATCCAAAGAAAATAGGGTCATTGGGGTAACTCCAAGCTAATTATGGTTGCTCCGGATTGTTTTGTGTACATTTTTGATACAACGGAAGGTCGGGATGCTGTTCGTATGAATAGCCCATGGTTCTTGGCCAGCAATGTCATTGGAATGGATAAATAGTTGCCGAATTTTACTCTGAAATCTTTAGGTGGACTGTCCTCCCCAATTTGGGTTTGTTTCCCATATCTACCTCTTCTCTATTGAGACAACAACAATATTGCCTGCATAGCATCTTTCATTGGCGAACCACTATGGGTGGATCACCAAACAAATGAGTGGGGTCAAAGTATGTATGCCAGAGCTTGCATTAAGATTGATCCATCCAAAAAACTCCCAAAAGGGGTTTGAACTAAGGGAATGGTCATTTTTTCAAGCATGTTGAATATGAAGGCATTACATAATTGTGTTTCCATTGCGGGTTTGTTGGACATAAGATAGACTCCTGTCCCAACTTAAGGAAAGGACACAATAGTAATTCCCACCTCAACAAGGGAGGACAACCCCATCCTGTGGCACCAACCAACATCTCTACCCCTTTGGGCTAAGGGATTCTTGGCTAGAACAAAAATCTGCTCTCCCAAGTGAAGTGGGCGAGTACAGCAACTCCTAGCTGATTGTTCCTCCACTCTCCGATCTCCCATATAATGATTCCAGTGCCTTGTCCAGGAAAAATTGCAAGTTTGGTATGACCCATGACTGGCATTTAAACCTTCAATCTACTGATGATAAACAGTAAGGTAAACAACTATTTGCGATTGATTAAGACTATGGTCTTTGGGTCCTTATTACAAGGAGGATGAAGCTAAGTAATCATGAAGCCTCTAAACCACTTATATGTGACCTCAATAGTAGAAACTATTAGCAGCAATTGAAGATCAACTCATGACCTCAATAAGTAATCATGAAGACTATGGTCTTTGGGTCCTAATGTTAGAGGAACTGTAGAGGCTGAGTGGAGGCTCCTCACAAGCAGCAAATCTGGCAACTCCAACAATATTCAAGGCTTCTTCCAGTAGCCCAAACTCTCTTAATCAAACATTCGCTTATCTAAGACCATCTATAAGGTCATTGCCAAGATTCTGATCCAGAGAATCAAAAATCAGCTCCCCAATCTGATTGTTAAAGAGCAAGGAGCCTTTGTTCCACATTAATCCATTTCACACCATTGGTTAATAGCTAAGGAGCTCATTAATAAATTTCAATGTTCCACCTCAATGGAAGGGTTTATGGCCATCAAAGTGGACATGGAACAAGCTTTTGATTGGATGAGTTGGGACACTCTAGCCTTGGTTTTGTAGAAGTTTGGCTTCCCTCAAAAGTTCAATAATTGGATTCTCTAGTGTGTTACCCTCACAACCTTTTCTCTTCTTCTTAATGGAAGTAGATCAGAGTGGATCCAAGCCCAATGTGGGTTTCAACAAGGATGGTCATTGTCTCCATATCTTTTCATTCTATGCTCAGAGCTTCTCTCCATGGCCTTCAAACACTATGGGGAGGATCTAGGAGTGGCTATTGCAAATGGGGACACACGGATTTCACATCTTCTGTACGCCAATGACATCCTCATTACCTCTAAAGCCTTGGTTGGTCATGCTAAATAGATCACTGATATTCTGCACAAGTATTACTATTGGGTGGGATAAAGGGTGAATGCAGCCAAATGTGTCATCCTCTTTAGCAAAAGCTACATGCAGTTGGAAAGCTAACCAAATTGCTCGAATGGTGGGGTTTTACAAGGTCAAAGAGCTTGTTTATTTGGGCTTCAAACTAGCTATGAGAAGACTGACCAAGAGGGACTTTACCAATATGATCTAAGAGCTCGAAGCAGGATTTGTACTTGTGGAGTCCGATTCCTATCTATGGTCATTCGGGCTACACTAATTAATGCTTCCCTCCTTGCCACCTCTACCTACCAAATCACCCACACTATGGTTCCTAAGAATGTCCTTGTTGAAATTGAACAAATGGGAAGAGGTTTCCTTTGGCATTCCAAGCCCAACCAACACAGCATCCATTATATCGCCTAGAAGGAAATCTGCCAGCCATTTGGTTGGGAGGGCACAGGTTCCATGTTGCTGCCCAATGGATGGGTCCGCTTTGGGCTAGGCTTGCTTTGGACTTCCTCTCGAAACCAAACACACTATTGCATCAATGTCTAAGGGAGAAATACGGCTCGGATTGCTAAATAAGGCAGCCTAGATGGGGTAATTCCATCAGCTAGGTGGTCCTTACCAAGGGAGCTTGCAGCCTATCTCACATTATTTGATGGCAAGTGGAAAACGTGGAGTTGATTGACCTGCTTAACCATGCTTGGGTTGCTAACATTCCCTTGGCTAAATGGCCCACTTTCATCAATATGGAGAACATTGATAATCTAAACCTCAATGTGAAGTGATTGTTAAAAATGGACAATGGGTCATGGTGCAGCTGGAGCAGTAGTTTGGCACTAAATTTAGAGGGTTGATTGCTGTTGTTCGGATTCATGGAGACTTGCAAAGAGACTGGCCTGAATTGCTGAAGCTTCCTATTGATAAATCCATTACTTATATGACTTATGAGGCCCAATTCCAAGCTTATATGGATCAATTCAGATGGCTATCCCACCTCAAGCTACAACCAAGAATCAAAATATTTTGGTGGAGGTTAACAAAGAATGCTTTGCCAATTAATAGTTGGTTGAAAAGTAGGGGCCTCAAAGATACTCTTGAATTCCTGTGGGGATGCAACCAAGAAGAGGATGTTGAGCATGTGGTCGTGCATTATTCTCTCACGATTAGTATCCACCAAATCCTGGCTAGTTGGTGCTTCTCCATCCCTTTTTTCTCTAACATGGTGGAGCTGCACTGTGCCCTCTCCAAAGTGAAAAAGTAGGACCTTGCATTGGCTAGATTGTAGTGCTCGATGATATATCATGTTTGGAGAACCATAAATGCAAAGACCCATGGCCGACCACATGGGACCTCAAGAATATTCTTTGCCCTATGGAAACCCTCACACACTCGATCTCCTTTCTTTTCCAAGAGCACTGGGACATTAGTCAGCCTCATAGGGTATTCCTTCGTATATCATGGTGTCTGCCTCTCCCTCCCCCTCCTGGTTTGCTAAATGCCAATGTTGATGGCTCTCTACTCCCGTCTGGGTCTGGTGGTATTGCTATTGTCATCCGGGATGACAGTGGTAGATTCATCAAGGCTATGGGACATAATCTCCTACATTGGGATAGCATATTTATGGAACTCCTAGCAATGCTCCACCTAAGGCATGTCATAGAACCATGGATGTATGAATACAAAGGCATTATTATGGAAGGGGACAACATCAATGTGGTGAATTATATGAAGCAAAGTATGAAGGATGAGATTTGGAGAGGTAGACCCCCGTATAGCCCAAACATATGTTTTCTAAAGAACTTTCCACCATGTCATATTCTCGCATACAAATAGAGACAACACAAGCTTGTAGATTTTTTTGCTGAAATAGCTACAGGTGGATCCTTTTTGTGGTTAGATAGTAATATTTATGCTATTCCTCCTATATATTTTATAATTTTGGAGGAAGATAGATCACACATTTTAGCTTCTTAGCTTTGTTTCTTTTTGAACCTTTCATGTACTTATTTTATTAACAATGCAAATGCATAATTTCAATATAAAAATAGACAAAGATGGGCTGCAGATAAAATCATAAAAGTCAGAAAATAAAGCCAAAGCTATTTTAATGTGGTTGCTTGGCGAAAATTTTTCATCCATTGACAAGTACAAATGGCATAACTGGTCCAAAAAGTTGAGCTAAGTAGATCGGACAAATCCAAATAAAGTTCTTAACATAGCAAAGAAGAAAAATTTTATTTTAATCTCTTGTTCTTCTTTAAGCAACTTCCATAGATATAAAAAATTGAAAAACTAAATACACGTATAAATATCTTGGATATATTAAACATGGCAGTTCATTCCATAGCAACTAATCAGAATCAAGTAGATGAATTAGCTACAATCATGACAAACTCATAGCAAACTCACTTGGGCAAGCTGACAATTTCACCTAGCAAGTCAACAACTTTGATTTCACTTAAGGCGACTATTTTATCTAACAAGTAAACAAGTTCATCCAATGATCAAATGGTTTCACTTAACCAAGTAAGGTGCCTTCACCCAACAAGTTGGTGACATTGTCTAGTAAGATGATAACTTAAGCTAACTAAAAGCACATAAACAGATGTGATTTTCAACCAAAGATGAAGATTCTTTCCTTATATATATGACTACATGCATTTTGTAGTTGTAATGCAATCTCATAATAAATGTTACATCATTTTATAGTTTTTTCACGTAGCACCAAAACACCTAACTCAAGTTATAAATAAGAGATCAAGGGGAGACTTGACACACAAAGTTCATGGTACTTTAAATTCTCTACTTTAAAAGCTTTAATAACTTTTCCCTCTAAATTATACTAAATCTCCTTTCTCTCTCTATTTATTGTATTATATCTTGTGATTCTTGCGAGGAGCATTTTGCTGTTGTCCATAAACAATTTTGCGTTCAACATATTTGATATGTGTTTGATTTTCCTTTTAGTTTATACTCATCAATACTTAATGTAACATTTGTGTCTCCTTATCCTAGTTGCCCTCCATTTTATACTCATCTATACTTAATGTAACATTTGTGTCTCCTTATCTCATATATGAAGATATCTTTTATCGAACCATGTGAATTTGATGTATGTTATTGTTTCTATGGCTATATATCATATCTTGTGGTAATAATTTGCTTCTTTTAATTCTAATGCAACATTGAACATACTTAATATCTACATAGCAAAAAAAAAAACAAAGGTGGTAACTTGTGATTGGCAGAAACAACAACCAAGTTTTTGTAGGAATACACATTGTAATCTCTAATCGCTGCTAGAATTTTGAGTTATTGAATATTCTGCTTAAAGACATTGATAAGGTTTAATTGGTATTTCATAGTTTTACTCATATTTGCTAAAATTTTAGGACTTGATCATGTGACTAAAAGTTTAGCTCATGCTTGTCAATAGCAAATGGGATACTCATAGAGCCACATGATTGTGCATGGTGCAGCATGCACTATTTTAAATATTTTGTAAATTATTTAAAATATAAATTAAAATATAGATAAACATGAAAGATTATATACATACACACAGATATATATGTGTGTGTGTATATCTATATACTTATATACACATATACAAATATTTAATTGCGTGTGTGACTATATCTATCTATGCATGCATGTATATTATTCTTTCACATCAAATCTCAAAAATCAACTTATCGTGTGTCATTTTAATGCTCTGCATGGTGCATGCAAATGACATTTTGCGCCATAGGCATGTATTATTTAACTTGGGGTTCTCTTTTATTAAGGCATTGTTTGGCAACAAGTAAGATTTAGTTAAACCTGTAAATTAGTATTTATTAAGTCTTGCATACATTAAATCTTGAAAACTATTTGGCATTATAGATGTTCAATTTGAATAATACTTAGTGAATTATTTGACAACTATTTCAAGATTTAGGATTCAAATATAGTAGAAAAGGAAGCTAATAAAGAGAATATTTTTAAATCCTATTTCTCTGAAATTTACCAAAGCAGGGAAAATAAGTAGATTTAATTAGCATGATTAAATATTAACCTTACAACCAAACAACATATTTAAAAATGTAATTAGCTAACTAATCATAAATATTTTAGCAAAATATTTGTAATAAGTTAACAAAATATGAGCGAGAAAGGTCAAAAAAAAAAAATTATATTCAAATCTTAAAGAGCTCACCAAATTTCTGTAATTAACGTGGTTAAGGTGGAGTAGACCGGTGAGCCATAAATAAAGCAAACATCCACTTGGATTCTATAAAATAGTAGAACATTTGCATGCTAATCAGATTGTTACACCTTCATATATGTATATATATATATATATATAAATAAACATATATATATATATATATATATATATATATATATATATATATATATATATATATATATATATATATATATATATATATACAATATTATATATATTATACATATATATATTCCATATGAAAATACTTCCACATTAATCTATGTAATAGGAAACAAAATTGGGTATTAAAATCTTGAAAAGGGTAAGCGGGAACCCTGTTTCCAAGTAGAAAGGAAGTTTGCCTTCAAAGCCCAGAAGATGAGTAATGACATTCGCAGATTTGATAAAGCAAGGCCATACAAGAAGAGTGCATAACAGAAAGAGAAGCTGTCAATGACTTCTGTAAGCAATTGAAGACATTGCTTTTTGGCAGAGGAAAAAGAAGAAATCGGGGATGGGAAAGAGAAAGTGATCATGAGAGAGAGAGTGTGTGTGGCGAGAGAGAGAGAGAGAGAGAAAGAGAGAAGAGAAAGAAGTGGATTTCTTAAAAAAGAATGTTTGTGAGAAGCCTTGGATCGATTGTAGATCCACACGATATATTATTTTTTTTAAAAAAATAGAAAATGTATAAACTTTTTCTATTATCTATTCTTAATTTTATTTTCTATTCAACATTATCGTTAGACTCAAAATCAAACAATCTATAATATAAAAATATATATTTATTAAATTTCATTAACTTTAAAAGTTTAAACACTAATTAATGATATAAATTTTATAAAATTAATTAGACAGCTTATAGAAGCTCACTTGAAATTAAATTATTTTTTTATTTTTAAATTCAAAATCATCCATTATATCCTATCACCAAGCTGATTCTCCTTTTGAAAGTATTTATATTTTAAAACAAAGTTATGCATTGAAATTTCTTAAAATTATTTTAAACTAAACATAAATGATCATATAATTTAACAAAAATATGACAATTTCCAAAATATTTAATAAATTGATAATTAAGATAAATTTACGGAGTTCTATAAGCAACACTAAAGTTTGTTAAAGAATAAGTCATGATTTTACATCAAAATTCATGACAAATCATACTAATATAAAATTATGTCATAATTTATGGCAAAATCATACTAATATTATTAAATTTTCAAAAAACTTAACATAATACACAATTTTATTGTCCTCATTAACAAATTCAAAAAAAAATAGCTTAGAAATAAAACCACAATAGCCTACAGCCATTGAAGCATTTTCTTTTTAAAATATAAATAATAATATAAAATAATATATATAAATATATATATATATATATATATATATATATATATATATATATATATATATATATATATATATATATATATATATTTGATTAATCAAATTTTAGAATGACGTAACATTTGTCCCTATATTCAAAAATCAAATTTATTATATCTGAAAATAAACGGCATTAAATCATAACTTCTACGGATATCAATCATTTTGTCCCTATATTCAAAAATCAAATTTATTATATCTGAAAATAAACGGCATTAAATCATAACTTCTACGGATATCAATTATTCTAGTTTCATTTATATATTAGGGTTTAAGATTATTATTCTATATATATATATATATATATATATATATATATATATATATATATATATATATATATATATATATATATATTGCTCAGTATTAAGATTATATATATCAATCAACAATATTAATATCTTCTATAAAATTGACTGCATAATATTTTTTTAATATTTTGAAATTTTGACGCAATCTGTATGCATATCATTCAAATCATTAATGTTTATGTTCATATTTTCTAAGTCAAGCAAAATTATTATTTACAGATTATTAAAATTATATTTCACCCTTGATCGGCTCCATTTTCTTCTGACAAGAACTTGATTCCAATGTCACAAAAAACTTAAATCAATTTTTATTTTTATCAAATCTATTAGTTTCTAAAATATGCTTTAATCAAATTAATTGACTTTCAACAGACAAGCTGATAACTCTTGCATTACTATAATGCTGATAACTTAGATGATAATACAACAAAATTATATTACATAAAATGGATGCTTAAATTACGAAAGATAGCGACTTGTCTATTTAATAAAATTTATTAAAAATTTATTATTGCACTATATATATATATATATATATATATATATATATATATATATATATATATGAGTTGATTGTATGATTGGTATATATAAAGTGGATTGAAATATTCCTTAACTATAAGATGCTATTGCAGCTTGTTTATCTCCTCAAAGGGTTCCTCCCTTACCTTCTTTGGATTAAAGATAGGCAGCTCTTATTGCATGCAATTTTGCCGCAGCATCTCTCATGCATAGCCTCTTCTTAGGTGAAGTAGCTGAGCATGAAAGGCCAACCTCTACTATAGAATGCAAGCACTCTATGATGCTTTTGCTATAGTTTCTTCTTGCTCCATCCACATTGCTCATGTCTGCTTCTTGTTGTTCTTCAACTAATATTTTAGGATCAATGATATCAGTTAACCGATGGGGATAAGCCATTGCGATGAGATTATGAAGGTTTAAGTCATCCTTGAAAATATCATCAATAGGCCTCCTTCGGTGAGCATTTCTAATAGTATGATTCCAAAGCTATAGACATCTCCTAAGCTAGATGGATGGGCTCCTCTTCCATATTCTGCAAATAAGATGGAGAACTTTCAGTAATTGTATATTTTTGAACTTTATTTGTTTGCATAGTTTTGATCCTTATATGTCTTTTTTTGATTTTCTATTCCTAACAATTCAAGGGAAGTTGAAGAATTCAGTTTAAGTATATCATAATGCTTAGAGAAGTACTCACCTGGGGCAACATAACCAATAGTTCCTTTAATCCAACTCTTACTATCTGAATTTTGGAGATGAATGCTTATAGATTCAGAAAGAATTCTTGCTAGCCCAAAATCTCCTACATGAGCTATCATGTCTTCATCAAGTAGGATGTTGCTTGGCTTCATATCACAATGGATAATGGGTGGCTTACAACTATGGTGAAGATATTCCAAAGCATCGACATTAATGGCAATGTTCAACCTTTTTGTTCCGTTGAAGAAAACTCCCATCATTGAATCTCCTGCAATGCGCTTAAGTTTCCTTCGGCATGAATTCAAATACGAGAGCTCTGAAATCTTTGCCATTGAAATCAATGGACGAGCAAGATGTCAAGACTCTCACAAGATTACGGTGTCGAATGTTCCTTAAAGCATCACATTCAGCCGTGAAACTCCTGAAGCCTCCTCGTATGTCAAGGTCGAACACTTTGATGGCCGTTGTTTGGCCTCGTGCTCTTTGACCATATCTTCCTCTCCCTATAAGATTAGCAGAAGAGAACTCGTTTGTTGCTTTAACTAACTCCGCATAAGAAATCATTGGAAATAGTTCTTCTATAGCTGCTCCACGTGAAGCATTTCTCTTTCTTTGATGTTGTATTTTGTAACTATAGTAGTACAAAATAGCAGCAAAGGATAGAAAGATCAGGAGTGCACCTAGGATTGGGAACAAAATCTTGAGCACACGAATAAGCCTTCTCTTCATTTTGTTGTTGTTTTCAAAATCCTTGACACACGCAGGAAGGTGAAGTTCGCGAATCCCTCCACATAGCTCAGTGTTTCCATCGAGATCGATAGCTGTTGCATTTTTAAAAACACCAACATTTGGCACTTCACCTTCAAAATTGTTAAATGATAAATTCAACAGGTTGAGCAAGTTGAGATTTTGGAGAGAATCTGGAATGGCCCCTGACAAGTTATTTCGAGAGAGGTCTAATATTTCTAAGCTCCGCAGCTTTCCTATAGCTGTAGGAATAGGGCCATAAAACAAGTTATTGTCCAAGTAGAGTTTGGTTAACATTTGACAGGTTTCGAGTGTTTGTGGTATCATGCCTATGAATTTATTGCGAGAAAGATCTAGCTCATTGAGACTCATGAGCTTTCCAACTTCTGGGGGAATCGTCCCATCAAAATGGTTGTCACCCAAACCCAGATAGTTCGTTAGTGCAGGAATGCTTAGAAGTTTTCTTGGAATGGTACCTACAAGGTTGTTATGCTGGAGACTCAAAAAGTATAAGCCGCTGAGATTTCCAATATTTGAGGGAATGGATCCTGTTAATTGATTACGGCCAAAATCCAATATGCTGAGGTCGGTGAGGTTCGCCAAGGACCAAGGGATGGCTCCCGTAAGTCTATTTGCGTAAAAAGTAACCATCTGCAACAACTTAAGCTTCCCAATGCTGTGTGGTATGTCCATAGTGAGATTGTTTAAGTCCATTCCCAATGTATTCAAGTTGACGAGCTTCTCAATTTCGGATGGGATGCTTCCTAAGATATGGTTGCTGCCAATTGAGAGGGATTGGAGCTGGATCGAAAGGTTGGCAATAGATTTAGGCAGAACACCCCCAAGTTCATTCGTCAAGACCGAGGAATTGTAAGCCAGTGCAGTTGGTCAAAGAATCAAAAAATTTCCAGCTTTCTGCATCATCGGATTCAAATTCATTTTGTGCTAAGGAAAGATAGTTGAGATTCTGTAAATTTCCAAGATTAGACGGAAGTCTGCCTGTGAGTTTGTTTGCACCCATCTCAAGCTGTGTGAGGCTGGTATAATTAATGAGAGCTTGAATTAGAGGTCCGCTGAGCATGTTATGACCTAGATATAGGATTTCTAGATGGGGAGGAGTACTTGCGATGCTGGTGGAAAGGACACCCGAGAGACTATTTTGGGTCAAAGAAAGTGCCTGTAAGTGCGAGATGTTGAAGATACAAGAAGGAATGATGCCTGACAGATTATTCTCACTCAGACTTAAATATCTTAGATTTGTGAGGCTTCCAATTTGTGTAGGAATGCTCCCCTCGAGATTGTTGTCCCCCATGTAGAGATATTCTATGGATGAAAGATTTCCTAGAGAAGTTGGGATGTTGCCGCTATTGCTGTTGTAGTTAATGTGCAGGTATTTGAGCTTCGGCAAGAAGAAGAAGGCGAAAGGAATTTTACCAGAGAAATTGTTTCTTCTTAAGTCGAGGGATATAAGCTCGGAGCTCAGGTTGGTCGGAAGTGCTCCTTGAAGGGAATTGAAGCATAGATTGAGAAGTTGCAGACGCCTCAAGCGCGAGAGACTGGGAGGGATCTTACCATACAGACTGTTGTAGCTGAGATCAAGCTTTCTGAGGAAGGTGAGATTGGATGTACAAGTAGGAAGAGGACCTGTCAAGCCGATGGACCTGAGATCCAAAGCTACACTCAGATGCTTGTGCCGCATGTGACCCCTTCCCATGAGCAAAAAAGCTTATTGGTGCCGTTCCTCCATGAGCTCAAGATTGAAGTAGCGGAAGAAGAAGAGCTGCTCTGGTGCTGCTTCAAGAGTTGATGCTTGAAACAAACAAGTGCTTCATAATCTGTTGCATTGTTATTGGCAGCAATAGAGGAGAGTGGATATGAAAGATCTGAGTATGCAAGCAAGAGGAAGAGACTCAAGAGAGCTATGAGGAGCCTCACACTGATTAAAACATCTTCCATCCACAACTTCATGAATCCATTTTTAGATTCTTGTTATTATTTCAGAGGAGCGCTGATACCTATGGGCCTTTAGAGCTTACATGAAATTTATCTACATCTCGTATTCGTTCAGATTCATCTCTATTAAATTTTTTTATTTCCAAGTCAAACAAATTAAAGTCTTAGTCAACCAAAGAAAAGTCTTAGTCAAGCAAAGTAAACTCTCCATTCATATTTAGCGCATGTCTTCATTGAAATATATTACGTAATTAAAATAGATTCTATCCATATCAACTACATGGAATTTTATGCTGCCCACTTCGTTCAAGATCATATTCTTTATGTATATTTTTCTCTTAAAGTCAAGCGAATAGGTATAGTAAAAGGGACGTTGATGGCGAACTCAAGATATTTTCTTGTGAACGTAAAATTATAATAAAAGAATAATAAAAAAAAGAAAACTTTATGTACATATGGCACAATTTTTTATTCATTTACATATCTTAATATTTTATTTTTAGTGTTTTCGTTAAATAAAAAATGAAAAGCAATATAATGCATATATATATATATATATATATATATATATATATATATATATATATATATATATATATATATCCTTTCTTGCTATATAATAAGTGTTTGGCTCCTATTGAGGTTACTTTCCGCCAGCTTAATTTGTTTAAATTATTTCATTTAATAGTAATATTTTTTATTTTATATTAGGTATTAGTACTATCTATTAATAATAGTTTTAGTTTAATTTAAGTTGTATCACACAATTTAAAATGACTCAATGAATCATTTATCATAGAATTAGTTAAATATTTTTAGTGATTTAGAAATTAGTTTTTGTAATAGTATATATCTGATTTCTTTTTTTAGTTGATATCTTTGATATATTTTGTGATTTCTCTATTAATTATTTTTAGTTTTTGAATATTAAATTTTTAGTACCAACATTAATAAGAAATATATACCTTATGGTTGTAAATGATCCTGAAGCTAATACATATCAAATATCAAAACTTCAATTTTTACATATATTACATCCCAATCTTCAATATCACATCAAAAATATCACTATCACTCACTTTTTAAAAATGACATACACCTTTTAAAATATAGAAAAGTGTTATATAAATAAATATTTAATTTGAGGTGTTATATATATATAAATTCGTAAGAATTATGGGTATGTATGTAAATCTTCCTACAATTAATTGTATGAATCCTACTTATGTTGGGGGAAAGCATCATCCCATTCAAGTTTTTGATAACAATAAATTTGGAAAGGCTTAAATGTAGAAATGCGTAAGCTTAAAATTTTGGCAGTTCTATCCAAACAATAGATTGCATTTGTAATTTCCCTATCAGTGGTGGTGCTATAGCAACCCTAATTTCAGATGATTAGATGTGTTAAACCATTTTATCAATGACTAGATGATAGTCAATAGTTATATAGGTGAAACTAAAGTAATTATCATCTTAGCTTTATATCATGATCCACATTATTCCACAATTCAATGACAACATCTTTACAACAAGTACACAATGAAACATGAGATCATATACCATCTTAATGACACATAAACATTTGATCAATAATATGAACTAATAATTCATCTCAATGAAATGTAGTCAAATTATGATTTAATGGATCTTGAGTTTAGCATGAATTTCAATACTGAAGATGAAGAATTTAAAACACATGTTGATGAGACAAATTATAATCTCATGAATGATGGATCTCAACTAATTTGCGAGCATGCTTTCAATAACATTAAAACAACTGATGCTATGATATCAAATAACATTTTCAGATGTAATCAAATTAGCACAAGAATGAGATATAATTAATTCATGTGATCTTCTCATAAAAAAATTAGATAGATTAATAATAGAGTAATTCCAACAAGTCTTAAAATTGCCATAATTTTTTATTCAAAAGCTAATCTTTAAGTTGTGATCATTAGTTGATCCATAACAAATAATATGGAATTCCCAAAAAAATACTTTGAATAAAAGGAGGCTAATAACTGTGTATGTGATGCATAATGACCTATTACGACTTTAGTAATTGCTTATACATGTTTCTAAAATTCAAAAAATTGTTGGCGCTTGGAGAATATCTAATTGGTAGCCCTCACCCTATTTTGAATACTAACCATCATAATTGTATCTCAAAATTCATTTGTTAATATATCATACTATGATTAATTGGCATTTAGATATAAAGCCCAAAAAGATCATAGAATAGATGGAGTCTAGTTTAATATTAGATTATCATACAATAAATAAAGCGTGGGATATTATATGTAAGGAAATCAAGTTTTATTGAATTAAAATAGTTGGCTAGCAATGATTTCATTGTATGTTTTGAGCATTCAAGCTATGCACATATGTGTGGACATTTTGTAAGAACAAGACCTTTCATCTTAAAACATTTAGGGGAACGCTTCTTTCAATGGTTGATATCAAAGTAAGTAATAGTTTATTCCCTTTAGCATTTACAATTGTTAGGAATGAAAATAATGATTTTTATATCTACATTCAGAGAGTGTTGAATGAGTTTGTTACAACTATTCAATCTCATAGTAAGTAATGTACAATTTCTGATAAATATTCTCAACTTGTATGCACATGAAAATTTTAAGAAATTCTTACTAGCCATGGCTGCTCCAAACGTAAAAAAGTTATGTGATAAAATGTATAGTGTAGGGAACAATGATGATGTTAAATAGGGGCACACATCTTATCCCTAAAAAGAATCTTATATTAATATAAGGTGGTGTACGTTAATGTATCTTAATAATTCATTCTATTATATTTGATTTATATCAATATCATTATTAGTTTTATTTAAATAATTGATAATCAAAATATATAGGTTGTACTGTACATTAATATTTTCTTTAAGTTGAATGGTGCATCAGCTGAAAAACTTTTCAAGCTAATTGAAATGAATAGATTTAAGAATGTATTTAAAAATTAATACAATTTGAAAGGTGATTTGTTGACTTCCACATATATTTCATATGTCGATGTTGACCCTCTTTGGTATTCCATTTCTTGGAATAAATAAAGGAAAGCGAAGAAAAAAAATAGTAGTGGGTATATATATATATATATATGGTAACTTTATGAAGTATAGTTCTGCTTTGAAGAAATATATTGCATACTCCATTAGTGTTTTATGTAAATGAATAAAAAATTGTGCCATATGTACATAAAAGTTTTCTTTCTTTTTTTATTATTCTATTATTATGTGCTGATGTGATGCTAATTTTTTAAATAAATAGAGTGCTACAAAAATTATAATTTTACGTTCACAAGAAAATATCTTGAAGAATATCTACGTCAACTTTAAAAGAAAAATATGGAGAGCAGCATATGATCTTGAAGGAAGTGGGCAGCATGAAATTCTCCTTGAAATATATTTCATCGACGCCATGTGCTAAATAAGAGTCTACTTGGCTTGACTACGATGTTACTTTGCTTTGCTTGATGAGTACGAGATGGAGATAAATTTCCTGTAAGCTCTAAAGGCACCATAGGTATTAAAGCTCCTATGAAATAATAACAAGAATCTAAAAATAGATTCATGAAGTTGTGCATGGAAGATTTTTTAATCAGTGTAAGGCTCCTCATAGCTCTCTTCCTCTTGCTTGTATACTCAGATCTTTCATATCCACTCTCCTCCATTACTGCCAATAACAATGCAATAGATTATGAAGCACTTGTTTGTTTCAAGCATCAACTCTTGAAGCAGCAGCAGAGCAACTCTTCTTCTTCTTCCGCCACTTTAATCCGGAGCTCATGGATGAACGGCACCAATAAGCTTTTTTGCTCATGGGAAGGGGTAACATGAGGCAACAAGCATCCTGACAGAGTCACAGCTTTGGAATTTGGGTCCATCGGCTTAACATGTCCTCTTCTTACTTGTACATCCAATCTCACCTTCCTCAGAAGGCTTGATCTCAGCAACAACAGTCTGTATGGTGAGATCTCTCCCAGTCTCTCACGCTTGAGGCATCTGCAACTTCTCAATCATGGAGTAAAGCAAAAACAATTCTCTGGTAAAATTCCCTTCATCTTCTTCTTCTTGCCGAAGCTCAAATACCTGAACATTAACTACAACAGCAACAGTGGCAACACCCCAACTTCTCTGGGAAATCTTTCATCCATAGAATTTCTCTACATGGCGGCCAACAACCTTGAGGGGAGCATTCTTGCACAAATCGGAAGCCTCACAAATCTAAAAAATATAAGCCTGAGTTTGAATAATCAGCATCATCCCTTCTTATATCTTCAACCTCTCGAACTTATGTACGCTTTCGTTGACCAAAAATCATCTCTATGGTGGCCTTTCCACCAGCTTCGCAAGTACTCTTCTCCACCTAGAAAATCTATATTTAGGTGGTAACATGCTCAACAGATCTGTAATTCAAGCTCTAATAAATTTTACCAGCCTCGCGTACTTGATATGGGCGATAACAAACTCACAGGCATACTTCCGCCTGATCTTGGAAATTTGCAGAATATCAACTACCTTTACTTAGCATATAATGAATTTGAATCTGATGATGCAAAAAGCTGGAAATTTGTCGATTCTCTGACCAAATGCACTGGCTTACAAGTCCTCGGTATTCACATGGATGAACTTGGGGGTGTTCTGCCTAAATATATTGCCAACCTTTCGATCCAACTCCAATCCCTCACAATTGGAAGAAACAATATATCAGGAAGCATCCCATCCAAAATCGGTAAGCTCATCAACTTGAATTTCTTGGCAATGGAGTTCAACAATCTCACGGGAAACATACCACACAACATTAGGAAACTAAAGTTATTGCAGGAGCTTTCTTTTGGTGCCAATGGACTTGCTGTAGCCATCCCTTGGTCCTTGGCAAACCTCACTCGAAAGCTGTCAAATGTTAACCATACTCTACCTAGACCATAACTTATTTTATGGCCCTATTCCTAATGCTATAGGAAAGCTGTGGAGCTTAGAAATATTAGACCTCTCTCGAAATAACTTGTCAAGAGCCTTTCCAGATTCTCTCCAAAATCTCAACTTGCTCTACCTGTAGAATCTATCATATAACCATTTTGAAGGTGAAGTGCCAAATATTGGTGTTTTTTAAAAATGTAATGGCGATCGATCTCAATGGAAACACTGGGCTATGTGGAGGGATTCACGAACATCACCTTCCAGCGTGTGTCGAGAATTTTGAAAACAACAACAAAATGAAGAGAAGGGTTCATCGTATTCTCAAGATTTTGTTCCCAATCCTAGGTGCACTCCTGATCTTCCTATCCTTTGCAACTATTTTGTACTACTACATGTACAAAATATAACTTTTGAGAAGGAGAAATGCTTCACATAAAGTAGCTATAGAAAAACCATTTCCAACAATTTCTTATGCGGACTTAGTTAAAGCAACAGATGAGTTCTCTTTTGCTAATCATATAGGGAAAGGAAGATATGGGTCGGTGTACAAATGCACACTGCACCAAGGCCAAACAATAGCAGCCATCAAAGTGGTTGACCTTGACTAAGAAGGAGGCTTCAGGAGTTTCACGGCTGAATGTGATGATTTAAGAAATAATCGGCAAAGACCGTAATCTTGTGAGAGTCTTGACATCTTACTCTAGCATTTATTTCAATGGAAATGTTTCAAAGCTCTCGTATTTGAATTCATGCCAAATGGAAACTTAGGCGCGTGGCTATGCCTTGGTGATTCAATTGATGGAGGAGTTTTTCTTCAACTGGAATAGAGGTTGGACATTAACATTAATGTCGCTGAGGCTTTGGAATATCTTCACCATAGTTGTAACCCACCTATTATTCACTGTGATATGAAACCAAGCAACATCCTGCTTGATGAAGACATGATAGCTCATGTTGGAGATTTTGGGCTAGCAAGAATTCTTTCTGAATCTATAAGTATACCTCTCAAAAATTCAGATAGTAAGAGTTGGATTAAAGGAACTATTGGCTATGTTGCCCCAGGCAAGTACTTTTTTAAGCATTATGATATACTTAAACCAAAATTGAATTCTTTAACTTCCCTTGAATTTTTAGGAATAGAAAACCAGAAATAGACATATAAGGATCAAAACTATGCAAATAAATATAGTTCAAAACATACAATTACTGAAAGTTCTCCATCTTATTTGCAGAATATGGAAGAGGAGCCAAGTCATATAGCTCAGGTGATGTCTATAGCTTTGGAATCATACTATTATAAATGGTCACGAGAAGGAGGCCTACTGATGATATATGCAAGGATGACTTAAACTTTCATAATCTCATCGTGACAATTTATCCCCATCAGTTAACTAATATTGTTGATCCCAAAATATTAGTTGAAGAACAACAAGAAGCAGACATGAACAATGTGGAAGAAGGAAGAAGAAACTATAGCAAAAGCATCATAGAGTGCTTGCAATCTATAGTAGAGGTTGGCCTTTCATGCTCAGCTACTTCACCTGAGTAGAGACTATGCATGAGAGATGTAGCGGAAAGATTGCATGCAATAAGAGCTGCATATCTTTAATCTAAAGAAGGTAAGGGAGGAGGCCTTTGAGGAGATAAACAAGCTGCAATAGCATATTACAGTTAAGGAATATTTTAGACCACTTTATATATATCAATCATACAATCAACTCATATATATATATATATATATATATATATATATATATATATATATATATATATATATATATATATATATAATAGGCAAGTCACGTTCTTTCACTGTTTTATGTAATATAATTTTGTTGTATTGTCATCTAAGCACTATACAACACAACATTATAATATCAAATGATGCTATAGTTATCGGCTTGTCTGTTGTAAGTACAATTAATTTGATCAAAGCATATTTTAGAAACTAATAAATTTTATAAAAATAAAAATTGATTTAACTTTCCTGTGATATTGGAATCAAGTTCTTGTTAGAAAAAAAATTTGAACCATTTTTGCAGAGATGAAAATAACTCAAATTGCCCATCGACGCCTCTATTTTTTATAGCTAAGAGTGTGCATTATCTTATTTTAACCTTAAAAATAAATCAAACTAAATTTTTTAAGCAATTTAATTTAATTTTGAATTTTATAATTTGTATTTTGATTTTAATTCAAGAAAACTTTAGTTTTTGATTTTTGGATTTGCTTATTAAAAAAGCTTTTGGTTGGAAGTAAATAAATCAAATTTATTTAATAACTTGGTAACATTTTTATAGCCATCATAAAAATTTAATTTTTTTTTTGTGCAGGATGTTGGAAACATGTAAGATAAAAATAAATTTATCTAACCCAGATCTCATGTCAAATCATCAAGAAGATGTAATCGGAAGCGTACCTGAATCCATGGAAGAGCTTATGCGGGATCTTGGCCTTCCACTTCTAAAGGGTTGTTCTTGGGAGAGAGAGAGTCTTCTTTTCACTCAAGATGGATATGAGTAAAATGAGAACTTTACCCTTTAGAATGGGGACCATGACCCTATTTATACTTGAGTGCATTTCATTTTATATCAGCCCATCATTAAAATAAAATAAAAAAATGCCGAGCCTTTACACATTATAATTTCATACAAAATTAATAAGATGTCTCAAAAGCCTAAAATTAATTAATCTTTATTTGATCACAAAAATTAATAGGCTTAAAAATAAGATAGCGCATAATGTATAATTAAATTCATATGTGAGCCCACATTCAAAAATTCCTAACAATCTCCCACTTGGGTCACATATATATTGCTTGACAATTATATATTATTAAATACTTTAAGAGCTCAATATTTGCTATCTTCAAAGAGAAACATCTTTAGACAATTTGGTCCATTAATAATAATGACATAGAATCAAAGTGATCTTTATTATAATTTTTCTATAATAAGACCCATCAGTGATCACTAAATCAATATAATGAATGATATAGATCAAGTATGAATGTGTAGCATGAAAATTTCATGTGATGTGACATATACCATGTCTATTTCCAATTGGTCCTATATTATAACTCAAAAGAGTTATACATATTGTTTCATTTATTTATGCTAAACTATAATTGAAACTACACAATTTTATTTCAGAGTTTTCAACTATAAGATAATAACAATACTTTATTCTGATCAGAAAAATATATTTACAATCATTGAACATTATAAGCAAACTCCCACTATGCTAGCATATCATTAAAATAAACCACTCCCATACGAGTCACATGCTCATGAAATATTTTAGGTGGTAAACCTTTTTTAAGTGGATCTGCAATCATAAAATTCATACTAATATGTTCAATAGATACTTGAGAACTCTGAACTCTTTCTTTTACAACAAGAAACTTTATATCAATATACTTTGATTTTGATGAACTCCTATTGTTCTTTGAATACAACTCAGTGGCTTTATTATCACAATTTATTTTTAATGGTCTCTCTATTTCATTAAAAATATTTAGCCTAGTGATAACATTTTGTAGCCATATTCCTTGATTTGATGCCTCATAACAAGCTATAAATTCTGCTTCCATAGTGAAAGATGCTATAAGTGTTTGTTTAACACTTTTCCAAGATATAGCTCCTCCAACTAATAAGAAAATATAACATGAAGTGAATCTTCTACTATCGAGGCAATCAACCATATCAGAATGAAGTACCCCATGATCTCCAAATGAACTGATCTCCAATATATGAGCATAAAATCTTTTATTCTTTTTAGATACTGTATAACCCATTTTACTACTTTTCAATAATCCATTCCTGGGTTATTTAAATATCTGCCAAGCATTCCAACAATGTACGCAATATCCAGATGCGTACAAACTTGAGAATACATAAGACTCCCTACTGTAGATGCATAAGGGATCTTTTCAATTTCTTTCTTTTCAAATTCATTTATTGGACATTGAAGCAAATTGAATTTATCACCTTTAGCAATGGGTGTATCTCCTGGTGCACAATCTTTCATGCCAAATCTACTAAGCACTTTATCAATATATGCCTTTTATGATAAACCAAGTATACCACAAGAACGATCTCGATAAATTTGTATACCTAACACAAAGGATGCATTCTCAAGATCTTTCATTTCAAATTTATTTGAAATAAATTTCTTGGTTTCATGCAAAAGGCCTATATCACTACTTGCCAGTAGAATATCATCAACATATAGCACTAGGATGATGAATTTACTCCCACTTATTTTGTGATAAATGCATTGATCAACAGTGTTTTCTTTAAAACCAAAAGAAGTAATCACTTGATCAAATTTCTTATACCATTAATGGGAAGCTTGCTTTAAACTATAGATGGATTTCTTTAATTTGTATACCAGGTGTTTTGAATCAGAAGATTGAAAATTTTCTGGTTGCACCATATATATAGTTTCTTCAATGTCCCAATTGAGAAATGCAATCTTTACATCTATCTGATGTAACTCTAAATCATAATGAGCTACTAGTGCCATAATTATTCTAAAAGAGTCTTTCAAAGAAATTGAAGAGAAAGTCTCTTTATAATCAATGCCTACCTTTTGAGTAAAACCTTAAGTGACTAGACGAGCTTTATATCTTTTGACATTGCCTTTTGAATCCCGTTTGGTTTTAAAAATCCATTTACAACCAATGGGTTTAACTGATTTAGGCAATTCGACAAGATCCCAAACAACATTGTATTTCATTAATTTCATCTTATCCTCAATGGATTCTATCCATTTATGAGAGTTAACACTTTGTTTGACTTGACTAAGAGAGATTGGATCACTCTCTAATCTAATGTCAAACTCATGTTCTTGGAGATACACAACATAATCATCTGAAATTTCTAATCTCCTCTCTCTAGTGGATTTTCTTAATGGCACTATTAAGGATGTAAACTTCAGTCTATAAGGCTTCTCCCCAAAGTGCATCTGGTAAAGAAGAATTATTTATTATACTTCTAACCATATCCATAAGGGTCTCTCAGCTACACCATTTTTACTTGGAGTCCCTGGCATGGTGTATTGAGGAACGATGCCACATTCTGCTAAATATTTGGCAAAAGGGCCTGGACGTTGTTCACTTGATCCATCATATTTACAATAGTATTCACCACCACGGTCAAATTTGACAGCTTTTATTTTCTTTCCAAGTTGATTTTCAACTTTTAAAATTTTGAATACATCGAGTGATTGTGACTTCTCATAAATTAAGTATAAGTACCCATAACGAGAATAATCGTCTATGAAAGTAATTAAATATTATTTGTCATTCCAAGTAGCTGTATAAAATGGACCACAAATATCAGTATGAATTAATTCCAAGATGTTTAAACTCTTATTAGCACCAACTTTCTTGATATTTGTTTGTTTTCCCTTGATACATTCTATACAGAGTTTATCATTTGAAAAATCAAGAGAATTAAGAATTCCTTCTGACACAAGTCTTTCAATTCTATGTTTAAAAATATGTCCTAAATGCTTGTGCCATAACATATATGATCTCTCATTCATTAATTTTCACTTTGTACCAAAATTACTTGCATAGTCACACTTATGTGAGTAGTTGCACCTGTATCTATCAACCAAGTGTGATTTAATACTAAGGATAAATTAACTTCAGAACAAACAAAGTTGAGAAGTTTACTCTTTTTTTTTACCAGCCAATTTGCATACTTGGGACAATCCTTCTTCACATGACCAACCTTCTTGCAAAATAAACAAGTAACAGCATTATCTTGTTTCTATTGCACCTTATGTTGTAAAGTCCCTTTGTCTGCGGCTCCTTTGCCTTTATAAGTCCTTTTCCTTTTAGCAACAATACCACGAGAGGAAGTGGATAAGTGAGCACTTTCTATTTTGTCATTTTTTAATCTTTCTTTCTCTTGCACACATTGAGCAATGAGCTCAGTAAGAGTCCATTTTTCCTTTTGAGTATTATTGCTTATCTTAAAAGGATTAAATTGTACAGGAAGAGAGATCAAAATCAAGTGCACAAGAATATCATCAGACATCTCTAATTTTAGTCTCAGTGACAAAATTAGACATCTCCATAATGTACTTTATGTTTCCATTGCCTTACATTGAAGCGAGTTTACTAAGAATAGTACTCATGACCTTTCTGAACTAACAAAATGGTCTCTATTTGGCTTAGAAACTTTTGCTCATTCCTCTGATCATTGCACCTCTTATGGTTTCGGAATGGAATGCTTCATGATCATAAGACTACGCGGTTAACGCCCCACTTTTCAAAGTTATTTGTTCAATCGCTTTCTCTGGAGGACGTCAAATCGGATCATACAAGATCCATACACCCAAGAACAATGGTGATATGCTCTTCCATTTCTTAAAGTTCTTAAAGTTGATTATTCAAATCCGGATATAAAGAAACATTAAAGAACAAAATAATACTCACACTTAACAACATTGTTTTCATATGCATATATAATGTAAACAAAATATATCTTGAAATAAAATATTTAATAAAATGCACATATAAGATATAAATACAAATTCAAATTTTGGATATAAATAACAATTTGTAAATAGACTCTTAAAATTACTAATAAATATTGATAATAAATTTTCCAACGATATGTCATCTTATATCGACAATTTATTTAATATAAATTTATCACATATTTCTGCTAAAAATCAAAAAATAATCTTCCTTTGGGCTGATTATTTTTCGTATAGATTTAAATATAATCTATATGTAATATTCATATATTTCAAAAAATAAATAAATTGATATAGTAGAGGTCACTTTAGTGACATAATATTTCAATTTAATTTATTTTAAAATAATAAATATTAACTGTAATATTTACTTAATAAATATTCCATTTGAAATTAATTGCATAAAGCAATTAAATATAAAATATTTCAGATTAACAAAGATGGATTTAAAATTTGAAATGAATATGAATCGTTAAAAAATGAATAAATGTAATAAATAAACTGAAAAACATTAAGGCGAAATGTTTCATATTCTGCTATATTCAGTTAAATTATATTACAAATATTCCCTTTCACATTCCACCTTATTAAAAATAATTAAATGGGATAATTATACCATTTATATTAACTTATATATAATTATATATATACCCCTCGGATGAAAAAGGAGAGATGAACAGAATTAAATGGTATAATTATAATATTTATATTAACTTTTGTATATTCATATATACACCCCTCAAATGAAAAACATTTCATCTAAAGGATATCGATACTTCATGCAAATGATCAAATCATTTGTTCAAAAATTTTGAATTATATACTTTGATCTAAAATTTTAAAATAATCAATACGAAAGATGAATAGAAAAACTCATTTCTCAACGATTTAACATGATAACCGCTCTAATACCACTTGTTGAAAATATGTAAGATAAAAATAAATTTATCTAACCCAGATCTCATGTCAAATCATCAAGAGATGAATAAGTCGCACTGAATCCATGGAAGAGTTTATGCGGGATCTTGGTCTTCCACTTCTAAAGGGGTATTCTTAAGAGAGAGAGAGAGAGAGAGAGAGAGCATTCTTTTCACTCAAGATGGGATATGAGTAAAATGAAAACTTCACCCTTTAGAATAATGACCATGACCCTATTTTTACTTGAGTGTATTTCATTTTATTTCAGCCCATCATTAAAATAAAATAAAAAAATGACCGGTCTTTACATATGATAATTACATACAAAATTAATAAGCTGTCTCAAAAGCCTAAAATTAATTAATCTTTATTTTATCACAAAAATTAATAGGCTTAAAAAATAAAAGATAAGATAATATAATTAAATATATATGATACATTTATAAATTTAATATACAGGATAGTCTATATATATATTTTTTATGTTTATTATATAATAAAAAATTATGTAATAACTATAAATTTTTAAATAATTTTTAAATAAGTAAACTTAAATTTATTCAAAATCAAACTAAAATAACTGAATCAAATTATTAATTAATTTGTTCGATTTTACATTCTATTTGATCTATTTGATCCAATTTTTTGAAAATCTATAATTAATTCATTTTAAAAGTTCACCATCCAAATCCTATTTATCACAATATATGACTATTGTGCATAACTTTAAAAAAAAAAACACAGTGAAAAAGTTAACGCATAGATCTTAAAAAGATCTCATATATATATATATATATATATATATATGCTTGATTGATCAAAATTTACAATGACATAACATAAAATCACATTTATATTATCTCAAAACAAACTGCATTAAATCATAACTTCTACGGATATCAATTATTCTTGTTTTATTTATATATTAGGGTTTAGATCTATTATTCTAGTTTTATTTATATATTATTTTTATTTTTTTCTATTATTTATATTTTAAAAATATATGCTTCAATGATTTTAGGCTATTGTGGTTTTATTTCTAGGCTACTATGTCCTAATTTATATACAACATAATGATGAATATGTTTATTATGGACTTTGTAATCCTATCTTCTCTAAATAGAAAAAGTGTGAAACTTTGTAACTTCATATATATGATAGATTATTTTGATTAAGCTAGACCCTCAAGTATTTTTTGCTTTATGAGATTTTTCATGTAAAATTTTTTACTAAGTCATAATACTTATATATATATATATATATATATATATATATATATATATATATATATATATATATATATATATATATATATATGTTTAGGTTTTTTTTTGTCTCAACATTATTTATACTTTCAAATATTGTATGTA
The DNA here is from genome assembly GCA_021442155.1 of Cymbidium sinense. Taxonomy (NCBI): domain Eukaryota; kingdom Viridiplantae; phylum Streptophyta; class Magnoliopsida; order Asparagales; family Orchidaceae; genus Cymbidium; species Cymbidium sinense. The sequence goes on along the minus strand of JAKCPB010000308.1, from coordinate 314,139 downwards.
TCTAGCAATATATTAATTTGAATTAATAAAAATTATACTATGCAATGTAATATTCAATTTGGCCTTGCCCATCTCCCTATACCACAATTGTATCATTTTTTTTAATAACTTAATAGGAGGTCACTCATCTAAGGAGTACTAGATTACAAATGTGCTAAACTATGAAATCATCCAAGGAAAAGGGAAATCTACTTGTTATACTAAAAGAAGTCGTGCACTATTGCGTATAATGGCCTATTCTTTATATAATCCAACATCTTTCCTTCCACATCAAAAGATGAAAGCCATTTATATTCCCCAAATCTGCTTAAAACCTGTCAATAATTGCCCTTCTTAGATTTTGGAAGTCACTTTCTTTCTTCTTTGAATCAATGAAGTGAAGCATATTATTCTAAAAATAAAACCATCAGAAAAGTCAAAAGTGCCCGTAGAAAGAAGAAAGATATATATATATATATATATATATATATATATATATATATATATATATATATATATTGACATGCTATTACTGCAAAAGTTAGCAACAAAGAAGCATTAACTAAACAAACAACAAACTAAAATAAAAATTGATGCTCTGAGGAGAAGAAAGAGTATGTTATGTCATAACGCTAACTGAGTACTAAAATTTCAATGCTCTTTAAAAATTTCAAAAAGTTGTAACCATCAACATAATATGTGATTGCTACTAGTCTCTATCCTAATTTATTAAGGACTTGAGGTCAATCATGATGTCTAAAATTTGGGGTTAGGCATAAATATGCATAAGCACTCAACTCCCTTAAAATAAAATAAGTTTGTTATTTAACACGAGTAGCCAATGGAAGTGGCCAAGTAAAAAAAAGAGGGATGAACAGCACATTAGCACGAATAAGAGAAAAACATCAAAAGACAAATGTTGAAATCAGAGAAGTCTAATCCAACTAATGAAACGTCATGCTAAAAATCATCAAGTAAAACTGGTTTTAATTCTTAGATCCCTTGATCGAATAGAAAAGGAAACACTGGTAGTGATTCAAAACCAAATTAAAGCAGTCAACATCTATAGAATGATTAAAAAAAATAAAGAAGAATCTAGTAATACTTCCTTCGTGATACAAGAACAGCTGGGAAGAAGAAGAGCTACTAAAAATGTTGAGCAATACCTAAATCTAGCCTACCGCAAGCGCGAACACAGATAATGGTAATGCTCTTGTGGAGAGAGAAAGGCAGAATGAGGTGAAGATGTTAGAGAAGGAGCCTTTTATAGGACATAATATTACGTGCGGATTCCAGATATAGCTTTACATCTGGATGCCAATCACTACGCAATACGTGTTCGATATGAAAATATGGATTTTTTTACTTAACAGTGATGTAACTTGATGATGCCTTAACGATGCCGTTTACGTTACCCCAGGCCCAGCTCGGCTCGTCCCGTCGTGTTTAAACAATAGGGGGAGAAAATATTACTTGCGTCGTTCCAAATTCTTCATCACAGAATAGTTTAGGGATTTCTTTTCGCGCAGAAATTTTGCTCAGCTCCACTCCCACTCTCTCACACCATGCGTCCGACCTGCCCTCAGAGATTTGCTAAATCTTGGGCATTAAAAATTGAGGTATTATAGGCAACTGCATGAGATATTTCTTCTTGCATTCTTGAACTTTAATGAATTTAGAGTTTTCTTTGTTGTTCTCACCGTCGAATAGGAGAATATTTGGAACATTTGAGTTCTTTAAAAGAAAGGAGACTACTTTATTCATTTTCATAATATTTTGCATATGTACTCTTTATACTCTCATGATAGTACACACCATTATTTTCAAAATTTTTAACTGTGGGGCTTATCATATATTTAGTATATTTTATTGTAGAATGTTTAGTACTATTTCATGAAGGATTTGATAATTCGGGGCCTGTTTGGATATAATATGTTAAGCGATGGCATTACAATTTGTTTGTAGGTTGCTTGATGGCTGTTTGCTTTAGTTTTGCATCTGTACTCTTTGTACTCTCAGGAGAGTACGGCCCATTTTGTCAAGTTTTTTTTTTTTCAGATTTTTGACCCTGTTTGGATATAATATGTTCAATACATGGCTTTACAAGCATATTGAAGACTGATTGGTTGATTTTTAGGATTATTTTGCATGTGTACTCTTTGTACTCCCTTAACATTACACCACAATTTCTCATTTTTTTCAGCTATTAAATCCTATTTGTAAAGAATATGTGTAATAGATTCTATTAGAAGTAATTTGGAGGCTGATTGATTGGTTTTAGAGGTAGATTTGCATGTGTACTCTCTGTACTCTCATGAGAGTACATATCATTTTCACATTTTTCCTAAATTTTTTGATCTGTTTGGAGAGAATATGATTAATAGATTCCATTAGAAATAATTTGGAGACTAATTGATTAGTTTTAGAGGCATATTTGATTATGTACTCTTTGTACTCTCATGAGAGTACATACTATTTTCAATTTTCTTTTCTAAAATTTTTGGCTATTTGGAGAGAATATGTTTAATAGATTCCATTAGAAGTAATTTGGAGATTGATTGGTTGATTTTTAATGTAGATTTGTATGTACTCTTTATACTTTCATGAGAATACATACCATTTTCTCAATTTTTTTTCAAATTTTTTGCCTGTTTGGAGAGAATATGTTTAATAGATTTCATGAGAAGTAATTGGGAGGCTGTTTGGTTGGTTCTAAAGGTAATTTATATGTGTACTCTATGTACTATCATGAGAGTACATACCATTTTCATAATATTTTTAGCTTTTTTGACTTATTTTGAGAGAATATATTTATTAGCTAGCATTACAAGCAATTTGGAGGCTAATTAGTTAGTTTTGGAGGTAGATTTACATGTGTACTCTCTATACTCTCTTGAGAGTACATCTTATTTTTCAGTATTTTTTAGCTATTAAATCCTATTTGGAGAGAATATATTTAATAGATTCTATTAGAAGCAATTTGGAGGCTTATTAGTTAGTTTTAGAGGCAGATTTGCTTGTATACTCTTTGTACTCACTTGAGAGTACAGCTTATTTTTTCAACTTTGTTCAGCTATTAAACTCTATTTGGAGAGAATATGATTAATAGATTTTATTAGAAATAATTTGGAGGCTGATTGATTGGTTTTGGAGATACATTTGAATATGTGCTCTTTGTACTCTCTTGAGAGTACAGCTTATTTTTTCAATTTTTTTTAGCTATTAAACTTTATTTGGAGAGAATATATTTAATAGATTCCATTAAAAGTAATTTGGAGGCTGATTGGTTAATTTTGAGGTTGATTTGCATGTATACTCTCTATACTCTTTTGAGAGTACTAACCATTTTCTCATTTATTTCTAGATTTTTTGGCCTGTTTGGAAAGAATATGTTTATTAGATTCCATTAGAAGCAATTTGGAGGCTGATTGGTTGGTTTTGGAGGTAGATTTGCATGTATACTCTCTATACTCTCATGAGAATATAGATCATTTTCTCATTTTTTTTTCCAAAGTTTTTGGCCTGTATGGAGAGAATATGTTAAATAGATTCTATGAAAAGTAATTTAGAGGCTGATTGGTTAGTTTTGGAGGCCAATTTGCATATGTACTCTTTGTACTCTTTTGAGAGTATAGCTTATTTTTCATTTTTTTTCAGCTATTAAATTCTATTTGGAGAGAATATATTTAATAGATTCCATTAGAAATAATTTGGAGGCTGATTGGTTAGTTTTGGAGGGAGATTTGGATATGTATTCTCTCTACTTTCATGTGAGTACAAATAATTTTCACATTTTTTTTTAGATTTTCTGGTCTATTTGGAGAGAATATGTTTATTATATAGAATTACAAACAATTTGGAGGTTGATTGGTTGGTTTTGGAGGCAAATTTGCATGTGTACTCTTTATACTCTCATGAGAGTACAAACCATTTTCTCATTTTTTTTCTATATTTTTTGTCTGCTTGGAGAGAATATATTTATTAAATTATATTATAAATAATTTAGAGCCAGATTGGTTAGTTTTGGAGGCAATTTTGTATGTATATTCTTTATTATGAGAGTACAAGCTATTTTCATATTTTTTTCCTAGATTTTTGGCCTGTTTGGAGAGAATATATTTATTAGATTCCATTAAAAGGAATTTGGAGATTGATTGATTAGTTTTGGTGATAGATTTACATGTGTACTCTCTATACTCTCATGAGAGTACAGATCATTTTCTTATTTTATTCCATATTTTTGGCCTGTTTGGAGAGAATATGTTTATTAAATTCTATTAAAAGTAATTTGGAGGTTGATTGGTTGATTTTGGAGGTAGATTTGCATGTGTACTCTCTATACTCTTAAGAGAGTACATACTATTTTTTTCATTTTTTTTCTAAATTTCTGGGGCTGTTTGGAGAGAATATGTTTAATAGATTCTATTTGAAATAATTTGGAGGCATATGGGTAATTTTTTTAGCAGTTTGGCATGTGTACTCTCTGTACTCTCATGAGAGTACAAACTATTTTCTATTTTTTTCAATTTCTTTGGCCTGTTTGGAGAAAATATGTTTAATACATACCAGTTGAAGCAATTTGGAGGCTGATGGGTAAGTTTTTTGAGCAGTTTGGCATGTATATTTTTTGTGCTCTCGTGAGAATACAAACCATTTTCTCTTTTTTTTTAAAGATTTTTTGACTGTTTGGAGAGAATATGTTTAATAGATTTTATTAGAAGCAATTTTGAGGCTGATTGGTTGGTTTTGGAGGCAAATTTTCATGTGTACTCTCTAAACTCTCATTAGAGTACAGATCATTTTTAGATTTTTTTTTCTAAATTTTTTGGCCTATTTAGAGAGAATATGTTTAATAGATTCCATTAGAAGCAATTTGGAGGCTGATTGGTTAGTTTTGGAGGCAGATTTGTATGTGTACTCTATGTATTCTCATGAGAGCACAGACCATTTTCTCATTTTTTTTAGCTATTACTCTCTAATTTTAGTGGCTATTTTGCTTGAGGACTCTCTAGGCCTCCATTCTGATAATATTCTCATTAATTGACTTTTCATTTTGAAGTTTAACAGGTCTGAGAAAATGATAACTTCCAGATGCAAGCTTATCACTATTAGAGCAATGTTTGATAATATTTCAGCATGCTTTACTGATGAAGTTATTGACATTTTAAAGAGGCTTCATTTGCATCAATTTATTAGACTGCATGAAATTTAGCAAGACTCAACTACCATCACTTCAATCATGTCTTACTAGGATATAGAGAAGTAAGCATTATTTTTTGGTGATCAATGCATTCCTTTCACCCCCAATGAAGTTGTATTAATTGTAAGGATGTCAAATAGAAAGGAGAAGGTCATATGATAAAATCCCTACTATCAAAGTTTAGCTCAGTGGATTTTAAGAATAAGCTTGAGAATTTGGATCGGTCATTGACTATGGCACAATTTGTGCAGTTATACATACATTTTTTTGCTTTCAAATCTTTTTTTATTTATCACAACTATAAAGTGGCATCAGAATTGATTGCCTATGTTGACAACATAGACAAATTTGCTAAGTACAATTGGGCAGAGACTATTTGGGCCTTTCTGGTTTCACAATTTGATGGTATTACATCAAATATTTTAACATAAAAGGCACTCGGGTACATGAGTGGCTTTGTCACTCTTTGAATGGTACGTTCTACATCTTTAGATTTAATTATTTGATGCATTGAAGTTAACTTACATAAATATTCATTATAGATCTGGGCGGTAGAGCACATAGGCATCATAAGGTCACCCTATCGTTTTACAAAGCCACATATGTTACGATTGCCAAATATAAAGTTTATAGATGACTCCACTAGTTTTGAAAGACACCAAGTGGCACAAAATAATTTTATTTTATTTATATTAGAATTTATTTATTCATATTATAAATCATCATATTTTCTTATTGGTGTAACACAGGTCTGCCTTTCATTTGAGGACATCTCAGAAGAAGAGACCAGGCTCCTTGAAACATTACCCCCTACCAAGCAAACAACACATGTCGAGCCGATAGCCACATTCTAAGTCCAAGGAGTGCAACTCCCACTGAATCTCCATATGTCTCTCTTTGATATTCTCTCCCTTTTAATGTATTTAGCCTGCCCTCTGCTAGTACAAATTTAGAAAGCTTTACGGTATAGAGGATACTTATAGGTTTCAGGGTCCTTAGAGAGAGTATCACCTTTTGAAGCATCAATAACTAAGAAAATTGATGAAATTGATTTGGGGGTAGGCTGTGGGGTGGTTCTTTGGAAGGGTCGGCATGGGGAAGCTCCTGTGGAGGCTACCATAGGAGAATCTCTTAAGGAGGTTCTCACAGGAGCAACACCTATGGAGGATACTATAGGGGGAGCTCCTGTGGAGGCTACCATAAGGGAGGCTTCTGTAGAGGCTACCACATGGGCTTCCCTTATGGAGACTTCCAATGAAGAAGCCCTTATAGAGGCTTCCACTAGGGAAGCCCTTGTGGAAGCCACCATAGGGGAAGCTCCTTTGGAGGCTACCACAGGGGCTTCCCAGTGGAGGCTTGGGAAGCCCTGTGGAGCCACCAGGGAGAGGCTCCATGAGGCTTCCGACATGAAGATCTTGCGACCTTTAATTGACGGCATTGAGTGTGGTGTGAAGGCTCGACAGATGAGAAAGAGAAAAGCTATATCTTCCCCCTTCACTCAAACTTACAGGAAGTCACGGTGCAGAATAACTCCTATGATAGCCTCCACACAGGATGAGCAAATAGTAGAAGAGGTATTACTTTGCTTTCTTTTTAATTTAACCTAACAGTAGCTAATTTTACTAATTTTTATGTAGGTTAGCAAAGATGCTCCAATATCAATGGATGAACCACCAACTGCTATCACGATGGTTGAGGAACATTAGGCCAAGGTATGCATCATCTTAGCAGATTAAGCCTTAATTCATAATGAATCTAGTTCTTCATCAGTAATTTTCTAGCAACCAGTTGAGGCACATCATATTATTGACTTCTCATCAAGAGATGTTCTGCCTAAGCCAATTTTGAAGCTCATTGACACTTCGTGCTCCCATTTCAAGGACAAGTAAGTCATTTTTCATACAACTCCTTCTATATACATAAAATCATCTATCCATTTAGTTAGGCTCACATTCCCATACTTCTCACATGCAAGGGTGATAGCATATTCATGGCTGGGAATATCATCATTGAGCGAGACCAGATTGATGAGTTGCTGATATATCAGTATCTGTCAGATGCACACATCGATGCCTTTGCCTTTTTATTAGCCGAGAAGTACTCTCTATGTCTTGGGCTATATATTCCCTATTTGTATGTTTCATGCCTGCACTAGGTAAGTTACTCCATAGAAGTTTGGGTAATACGATCTATTCCTAGTTTAGATAGTTAAAAGCCACTAATTATAAACTTTCTCTTCACTTCTTGCAGAGTTATGCTAAATATGGCCTATAAAAGGAAAGCAAGATGTCCATCCAGCATGTCACTGTAAATAGTGTTTCAATAGCTGAGTTACTCTTACTTCAGTTATAAATAATCAGTATTAGACACTCTTGATTGGGCATATTATGCAAGGGGCTTAGTATTTTTATGATTCATTGTCAAATCCAACTCATAAGGCCATTCTTCCTGAGATTGTAGGAATTGTTCTCATTTTTGATTTGCCTAAAGTGCATATTTTGTGCCTAATTACTGACTATATTTTTCACTATTTAGATCAAATTACTTATCAAAGATGCTGGCCAGTCTTTCTAGAGTGATCTCATAGAATGGCCAATCGAAGTGATGAGTGGGCTACTAGTCTAAGAAAATAGTATCGACTATGGGATGTTTGTCTGCAAACACATGGAGGCAACAATCAGCAAACCTCCAGTGGACTTGGCTAACCACCAGGATTGGCCAAATAAGATGAATTACTTCAGGGCTGAGATCTCTTACGCTATTTTCTATTTGGGTATGAAAAACTCATTTGACAAACATTGAATTGAAGTTTGATATGTTGGATATCAATTACTTTAGAAATGTATCTGTGTGGTGTGTTTATGGATGCCATTAGAAGTTATTTTTTTAGCTTTTTAACCCTTTCTCTAGATAACATGTCTAGTAGATGCCATATTTAGTGTGGAACTTTTAAACACTTTTTTAGTTATTTTTTCAGCCTCTATAACCTATTTAGATATAACATATTCATTAGATGGCCTCATGAGAGTACAAACTATCTTTTCAGTTTCTTTGGCCTATTTCAATAAAATATATGTAATACATACCAGTTGAAGCAATTTGGAGGCTGATGGGTCAATTCTTTGAGCAGTTTGGCATGTGTACTCTCTGCACTCTCATGAGAGTACAAACTATTTTCTCATTTTTTTCAAATTTTTTGCCATGTTTGGAGAGAATATGTTTAATAGATTCCATGACAAGGTGTTTGGAGCCTGATTATTAGCTTTTTGAGCTATTTTGTGGTATACTCTCTATACTCGAGATTACATATCATTTTCTCATTTTCTTTCAGATTTTTTGGCATATTTGGAGAGAATATATTTAATAGATTCCATTACAAGGTGTTTCGAGCCTAATTATTAGCATTTTTGAGTTATTTTGTAGGTGTACTATCTCTACTCTCTGAGAGTACAAACCATTTTCATATTTTTTTTTTCTAAATTTTTTGGCCTATTTGGAGACAATATGCTTAATAGATTCCATCATAAGTTATTTAGAGCATGAACTTTAGCTTTTTTGAGCTGCTTTCTAGGTGTGCTCTCTCTACACTCCTAAGAGTACAGACTATTTTCTCTTTTTTTTTTTTGGCCTATTTGGAGAAAATATATTTAATACATACCATTGGATGCAATTTGGAGGCTGATGGGTAGTTTCTTTTAGCAGATTTGCATGTGTACTCCATGTACTCTCTTGAGAGTATAGACCATTTTCATATTTTTTTTCAGATTTTTTGGCCTGTTCAGAGTGAATATGTTTAATAGATTCCATTACAAGGTGTTTGGAGCCTTATTGTTAGCATTTTGGAGTTGTTTTGCAGGTATTCTCTCTGTACTCTCTATACTCTCTTGAGAGTACAGACTATTTTCTCATTTTCTTTTCTAAATTTTTTGGCCTATTTGGAGAGAATATGTTTAATAGATTCCATCACAAGCTATTTGGAGCTTGAATTTTAGCTTTTTTGAGCTGCTTTGTAGGTGCACTCTTTATACTCTCATGAGAGTAAAGACTATTTTCTCATTTTTTTCTAGATTTTTTGGCCTGTTTGGAGAGAATATGTTTAAAAGATTTCATTACAAGATATTTAGAGCATGATTGTTAACTTTTTGGAGCTATTTTGCAGGTGTACTCTCTGTACTCTCCTGAGAGTACAGACTATTTTCTCAATTTTTCTAGATTTTTTGGCCTGGTTTGAGAGAACATGTTTAATATATTTTATCATAAGTTGTTTGGAACTTGAATTTAGCTTTTTTTGAGCTGCTTTGCAGGGGTACTCAATGTACTCTCCTGAGAGTACAAAATATTTTTCTCATTTTTTTCTATTTTTTTGGCCTATTTGGAAAAAAAATATGTTTATTACATATCATTTTAAGCAATTTGGAGGTAGTTTTTTTGAGGTCATTCTTTACTCTGAGAGTCTGACCATTTTATATTTTTTTTCTAGATTTTTTGGCCTATTTGGAGAAAATATATTTAATAGATTCCAAGTTGTTTGGAGCTTTTTTTGGAGTTATTTTGCGGTAGTCTCCTAAGAGTACAGAATATTTTCTCTCTTTTTTTCAAATTTTTTTGCCTCTTTGGAGAGAATATGCTTAATAGATTCCATCACAAGCTGTTTGGAGCTTAAATTGTAGCTTTTTTGAGCTGCTGTGTAAATATACTCTCTATACTCTCCTCAGAGTACAGACTATTTCCTCATTGTTTTTTCCAGATTTTTTAGCTTGTTTGGAGAGAATATGCTTAATAGATTCCATTACAAGGTGTTTCGAGCCTGATTGGTAGCTTTTTGAAATTGTTTTGCAGGTGTACTCTCGGTACTCTCCTAAGAATACATACTATTTTTTCATTTTTTTTTCTAGATTTTTTGGCCTATTTGGTCTGAACATACTTAATAGATTCCATCACAAGCTATTTGGAGCATGAATTTTAGGCTTTTCTTAAGCTGCTTTATAGGTGTACACTCTATGCTCTCATGAGAGTACGACTAATTCATTATTTTTATATTTATTTTGGTATGTTTGGAGAAAATATGTTTATTACATACAATTTGAAGTAATTTGGAGGCTGATGGATAGCTTTTTGAGCAAATTTGCATATGCACTCTTTATACTCTCTTGAGAGTACAAACTATTTTCACTTTTTTTCTAGATTTTTTAACCTATTTGGAGAGAATATGTTTAATAGATTCGATTACAAGGTGTTTGGAGCCTAATTGTTAACTTTTTGGAGATATTTTGTAGATGTACTCTTTGTACTAACCTGAGAATACACACAATTTTTTCATCTTTTTTTCCCAAATTTTTTGGTCTATTTGGAGAGAATATGTTTAATAGATTCTATCACAAGCTATTTAGAGCTTGAATTTTAGTTTTTTTGAGCTGCTTTGCAAGTGTACTCTCTATACTCTCTTGAGAGTACAGACTATTTCCTCATTTTTTTTCATTTTTTGGCCTCTTTGAAAAAAATATGTTTATTACATACAATTTGAAGCAATTTGAAGTAATTTAGAGGTTGATGGATAGTTTATTTAATAGATTTGCATGTGTACTCTCTGTACTTTCTTGAGAGTATAGACCATTTTCATATTTTTTCCAGATTTTTTGGACTGTTTGGAGAGAATATGTTTAATAGATTCCATTATAAGGTGTTTGGAGCCTAATTGTTAGCTTTTTGGAGTTATTTTATAGGTGTATTCTCTGTACTCTCCTTAGAGTACAGACTATTTTCTTATTTTTTTTCTAGATTTTTTGGCCTGTTTAGAGAGAATATATTTAAGAGATTCCATCACAAGCTATTTGGAGCCTGAATTTTAGCTTTTTTAAGTTGCTTTATAGGTGTACTCTCTATACTCTCTTGAGAGTACAGACTATTTTCTCATTTTTTTTCAAAGTTTTTAACTTGTTTAGAGAGAATATGTTTAATATATTCTATTACAAAGTGCTTGAAACCTGAATGTTAGCTTTTTGGAGCTATTTTATAGGTGTACTCTATGTACTCTCCTAAGAGTACATACTATTTTCTCTTTTTTTTTCTAGATTTTGGCTGTTTGGAGAGAATATATTTAATAGATTCCATCACAAGCTATTTGGAACCTAAATTTTAGCTTTTCTAATCTATTTTGTAGGTATACTCTCTATATACCCTTGAGAGTACTACTATTTTCTTTTTTAAAAAAATTTTTTTGGCCTATTTAGAGAGAATATGTTTAATAGATTCCATTACAAGGTGTTTGGAGCTTGATTGTTGGCTTCTTGGAGCTATTTTGCAGGTATACTCTCTGTACTCTCTTGAGTGTACAGACTATTTTCTCTTTTTTTTTTTTAGATTTTTTGGCCTATTTGGGGATAATATGTTTAATAGATTCTATCACAAGCTGTTCGAAGCCTGAATTTTAGCATTTTTTGAGCTACTTTGTTGGTATACTGTTTATACTCTTCTGAGAGTACACACTATTTTCTCATTTTTTTTTCATTTTTTTGGCCTGTTTGAAGAAAATATAATTATTATATACCATTTAAAGCAATTTGGAAGATGATAGGTTACTTTTTTGAGCATATTTGTATGTGTAGTCTCTGTACTCTCTTGAGAATATAGACCATTTTCATAATTTTTTTTCCAAATTTTTTAGCCTGTTTGGGGAGAATATGTTTAATAGATTCCATTACAAAGTGTTTAGAGCCTGATTGTTAGCTTTTTAGAGTTACAAGAGTACTCTCTGTATTCTCCTGAGAGTACAGACTATTTTCTCTTTTTTTTTTCAAATTTTTTGGCCTATTTGGAGAGAATATGTATAATATATTCTATTATAAACTATTTAGAGCCTGAATTTTAACTTTTTTGAGCTACTTTGTAGGTGCACTCTCTATACTCTCTTGAGAGTATAGCTATTTCATCATTTTCTTCCAGATTTTTTTGGCCTGTTTGGAGAGAATATATTTAATAGATTCCATTACAAGGTGTTTGGCTCCTAATTGTTAGCTTTTTAAAGCTATTTTGTATGTGTACTCTATACTCTTTTAAGAGTACAAACTATTTTCTCATTTTTTTCTAGATTTTTTAGCTTGTTTGGAGAGAATATGTTTGATAAATTCCACCACAAACTATTTGGAGCCTGAATTTTAGATTTTTTGAGTTTTTTTATAGGTGTACTCTCTGTACTCTCCCGAGAGTATAGACTATTTCCTCATTTTTTTCTATTTTTTGGCTTGTTTGGAGAAAATATGTTTATTATATACCATTTGAAGCAATTTGGAGGCTGATGGGTTGCTTTTTTTAGCAGATTTATATGTGTATCTTCTGTACTCTCTTGAGAGTATATACTATTTTCATATTATTTTTCTAGATTTTTTAGCCTGTTTGAAGAGAATATGTTTAATAGATTCCATTACAAAGTGTTTGGAGCCTGATTGTTAGTTTTTTGGAGCTATATTGTAGCTGTGCTCTCTATACTCTCCTTAGAATACAGACTATTTTCTCACCTTTTTTCTAGATTTTTTGGCCTTTTCGGAGAGAATATGTTTAATAGATTCCATCACAAGCTTTTATTTTACTTTGAGCTACTTTGTGTACTGTACTCTTCCGAGAGTACAGACTATTTCCTTTTTTTTTATTTTTTGGGCCTGTTTGAAGAAAATATGTTTATTACAAATCATTTGAAGCAATTTGGAGGCTGATGGGAAGTTTTTTTGAGCAGATTTGCATGTGTACTCTTTGTACTCTCTTAAGATTACAGATTATTTTTCATTTTTTTCATAATTTTTAGCCTGTTTGGAAATAATATGTTTAATAGATTCTATTATAAGGTGTTTAGAGCCTGAATTTTAGCTTATTTGAGCCGCTTTACAGTTGTACTCTCTATACTATCCTGAGAGTACAGACTATCTCCTCATTTTTTTTTCTAGAATTTTGGCCTATTTGGAGAGAAAATGTTTAATAGAATCCATTACAAGGTGTTTGAAGCCTTATTATTAGCTTTTTGGAGCTATTTTGCAGGTGTGATCTCTATACTCTCCTGAGAATATAAACTATTTTCTATTTTTTTAGATTGTTTGGCCTGTTTGGAGAGAATATGTTTAATAGATTCCATCACAAGCTATTTAGAGCTTGAATTCTAGCTTTTATGAGATGCTTTACAGGTGTACTCTCTATACTCTCCTAAGAGTACAGACTATTTTCTCATTCTTTTTCCAAAATTTTTGGCCTATTTGGAGAGAATATGTTTAATAGATTCTATTACATGATGTTTGGAGCTTGATTATTAACTTTTTGGAGTTATTTTCTAGGTGTACTCTATGTACTCTCGTGAGAGTATAGACTATTTTTTTCATTTTTATTTCTAGAATTTTTGGCATGTTTAGAAAAATATGTTTAAATGATTCCATCACAAGTTGTTTGGAGCTTGAATTTTAGCTTTTTTGAGTTGCTTTGTAGGTGCACTCTCTGTACTCCCTTAAGAATACAGACTATTTTCTCATTTTTTTTCATTTTTTTGGACTGATTGGAGAAAATGTTTGTTACATACCATTTGAAGCAATTTGGATGCTGATGGGTAGCTTTTTTGAGCAGAATTGCATGTGTACTCTCCGTACTCTCTTGAGAGTACTGACCAATTTTTCACTTTTTTTTCTAGATTTTTTGGCCTATATAGAGAGAATATGTTTAATAGATTCCATTACAAGGTGTTTGGAGTCTGATTGTTAGCTTTTTGGAGATATTTTGTAGATGTACTCTCTGTGCTCTCCTAAGAGTACATATTATTTTCTCTATTTTTTCAGATTTTTTGCCCTGTTTGAAGAGAATATGTTTAATAGATTCCATTACAAGTTGTTTGGAGCGTGAATATTGGCTTTTTTAAGATGTTCTGCAGGTGTACTCTATGTACTCTCTTGAGAGTACATACTATTTTCTCATATTTTTTTCACTTTTTATGCCCCATTTGGAGAAAATATATTTATTACATACTATTTGAAGCAATTTAGAGGTCGATGAGTAGCTTTTTTTCACAGTTTGGCATGTGTACTCTCATGAGAGTACAGTCCATTTTCTCATTTTATTCTAGAATTTTTTATTTATTTGGAAAGATTATATTTAATAGATTCCATTACAAGCTATTTGGAGCTTATAGCTTTTGAGTTATTTTGTACTCGTACTCTGAGAGTCTGACTATTTCTTTTTTTTGATTTTCTCATTTTCTATTTTATTTGACACTGATTTTAATTTAAAATAAAATAAATTTGAGATACTAGAAATGTATTTCAAGTTTCTATAAATATTACATAAATTATTTGTATAAAATAATGATATCTAGCACTGATCGAAGGTAAAATAGTTATTTTTAAAAAAATTGATACTAAAAATATTTTGAATATATCTAAAACTATACTTTATTTGTAAAAATAACAATAAATGATATGGTACAAATAAACTAATTAATTGAATTTTTAAATAAAAAATATCAAATTTATGATGAAAATATGTAAACATAATTACGGATACCTTTTTTGGGCTTTATAAAATATGTGCATGATAAGAGCAGTACTGTTTAGTCAAAATAGTTCGGCTTCAAACATATAATTATTCCAATCATATCACAATCCATTATATTCTAATAATTTATTAAATATTATTTTGCCCAAAGAGCTAAAATTTAATTGAAAGTTCTACGAAAATTCAAAAAATTCTCTTTCAAATCTGATTGGCTTCTTGGTACATTTTATGGGCTATTTTGTACCTGTACTCTGTGTACTCTCATAAGAGTACACTTGCTTTTCGACATTTTTTTTTAGCATTTTTATCAATTCTTTCATTCAAATTGGGGAGTTCTGGAGCACCTTTGCATTTGTATTCCCTGTACTCTCTAGAGAGTACACCCTATTTTTAAGTTTTTTGTTACATGTTTTTCCCTATTTGCAAATAAAATATTTAGTAGATGTAAATGCAATCTATTTGGAGATTCTTTTGTCGATTTTAGAGGCTGTTTAGCATGTGTACTCTCTATACTCTCCAGAGAGTACACTCAATTTTCCTCATTTATGCTAGTTGTTTGGCCCTGTTTCCAGATAAAATAGTTAGTAGATGCAAATGCAGGCTGTTTGGAGGTTCTTTTACCGATTTAAGGACTGTTTAACACGTGTACTCTCTGAACTCTTCAAAGAGTACACTCCATTTTCCCCTTTTATGTCAAATGATCTACCCTATTTATAGATAAAAAATGTAGAAGATGCAAATACAAGGTGTTTGGAGGTTGTTTCACATATTTGGAGATAAAATATTCAATAAACTTTGGTTATAGAGTGCAGAATCTGTTGATGGGAATTTTCAGTGGTTCATACTATAGAATATCACCACCACATTAAAAATAAATCTAGCAAATGGCGAAGTACAAAGAATAGTCTCCAAGTACAACATACTATCTACTAACTAACACATTTTCAGTCAAATCGATATTAAAGTATGTACAGTTGAAGAACACACAACTAAATGATATCATGCATTAAAATGTTTCCCTATAATGATATCCATCATCAGCTTAGTGTACCCTTCAGCCGACTGATTGATTATTGATCTTGTGTTAAATTCTAGAAAAGATCATCGTATTAGTTAATGATATGTAAGAGTATGATTGTCGGGCTTTCCATGCATATCTCTAAAAAGTACTCTAGCATAACGAAAAAAGGTGTTGCAATGGGTGACCCTACATGTTCTCCACCCCACTCAGGTTGTTCTTTGGTCTTTGTAACAATAAAAATAGGATGACTTAAAGTTTAAAAGCAATATTTAAATACTATAACTTCAGAGGCAAATAGAAAATTACTCTTGGCATTCTTGGTTCTCTCCCAATATCCCTTAAGCCTTGCATTTGAAACACCCTTTGATCGATGCTTAACTGGATCCTTTAAAGCATCATTTCCTTTATTTATTGTGGTTGACTTCTTCTCCTCAACTGTTCTATTAATTGGAGGTGAATTCCCACATAATATAGAGTCGATATTATTAGATAGTTTTTTTAAGGATCCTAACATATACTCCTCAGCTATCTTATTTCCTTGTGCCTTGGTGCTTATTTGATATGCATATCGATTGATGTGGTTCCAGAAAATAATGCCAATTTTATTTTTATCATTGCCTTGCACATCTTTTAAGTTCTTATAAGCACTGTCAAAGTAGATATCTCTCTTTGCTATGGTTGATCATCGCATGAGAAGATACTTATCTGGAATGCGCACAATATCTTCCTGACTAAGAACTCAGATGCAATGGCCATAAAATAATTCCATCATTTCAAATTTTTTATAACTATAAGTTACATTTAGGCAAGCCCAAATGGACAGTCCATGTTTTGGAAGCATGTTTATTCTCTAAATTTCTCACCAAATACTCCATGGAATTGTCATCAAAAGCATTTGCTGCTAATCCTCTAACTTCATGCAAAAATTCTTCCTCAAATATTATATAAAACTTTCTTGTGTAAAATATAGCAGCTTGTTTTAGAATTGGATTGGTCTTAATAACAGAAATAATTACTGATTAGCTGCACTTGAAATCTTCATCATGTTCATTATGGCGCCATGTATCCATAACCTTCTCCAATCCCATCAAATAATTTGTGATTGAACTTGTTGGTTTAGAGATTCCATGATATACGTTATTCGTGGACTCACTATGTTGCATTGATAAGATACCCATATAGAATGAGTCTTTGTAGATTGCGGTAGACCACTTGCATCTATTTTTGTAAAGTTTAGACAACCAAGCGTGATCATGCAAATTGCCTTCATTTAGCATGGTAGACCAAGCTTGCTCAAACTCTTCCTGTGAGTCACACTTGCTCATGCATGTATAGAATATACTTTGTACTGTCTTATTACTATTAAGGCAATGTGCCTTCAAAGGAGCTTTCTTCGAATTGTGCCATTGGAATAACCTATAGTGAGTATGCGGTAATGCAATTTTGATAGCTCTCGCCATTGGATGATCTTGATCAGTGAATATTGTTATAGGATGCCTATCACTCATTAACCAGAAAAATGTTTTGAATAGCCATGTGAATAACTCAATTATCTCTTTTGATAAAAAAAACTACTCTAAATAAGACATTTTTTGAGTGATGATTCACTCTAACAAAAGGGGCATACAAATGATTATATTTATTGAGTTGACAGCTTATAACAAAAATTATGACATCCCCAAAATAATCATAATCTATTTTTGATATGTCATTGCTCTGAAGAAAACTAACCAAGCTATCTGACTCATTAACTTGGATATCGTATGCAAACATCCCATCCTCCGCTTGCCTTTCCTTGAACATTTGTATTAATGCATTACTATCACCATTCGCAATCCTCAATCTTTTCTCTTTTTAGATGAAATTGAAAGCATCTCTTTTTGTGCAGATGATATTCTCCACATCACCAACTTCCTCACTTAGATAGCTAAATGCATCAATTGCTCTAACTCTGATTTCTATCATTGTCTTCAACATAACTGCCTTCTCATCGCTGATGCCTCTGTATGATTTAAGAAGATGTAGGTCACCTGGCTTTGCCAATAAATGATTATGACTTTCTACATGTTTTTTAACCTTCCAATTTTCATCTAAATCAATAGAAAATCTAATCATTGTCGGACAACCACTCTTTGTATCTATTTTTTGGAATTTGACTGAGATGTTTAGATTGACAGCTTTCTTCTGACCTGCTTTTGCTCATAAAAAAATCCTTTGATTTCAATTTCTTGGAGTTTGGCCAATAATTAGTATGATCCTTCCTCACAATGAACCCAGTTTGATGTACATAATCACAGTACAATGCATACGCCTCCTTTTCATTGTGAACAGTGGTGCCAAAGAGTTTCTCCACATTTGGGTCATTAAGCATAATGACTTCATCATCGCACCAGTCATTTACCTCATTCACCTGCTCAAACACAAATATGTTACATGCAAAATAGCTCCAAAAACTAACAAATTCATCATGAAACATCTCCAAATATATTACAATGGGATATAGTAAAAATTTGACACGCCCCACAATTAAAAATTTAAGAAAAATGAGGTGTACCCTCATGAGATTACAAAAAGTACACATGTAAAATAGCTCCAAAAATAAGCAAATTTCTCATGAAATATCTCCAAATAGATTACAATGGGATATAATAAAAATATGACACGTCTCATAATTGAAAATTTAAGAAAAATGGGGTACCCTCATGAGAGTACACATGCAAAATAGCTCCAAAAACTAGCAAATTCTTCATGAAACATCTCCAAATAGATTACAATAGGATATAGTAAACATATGACATGCCCCAAAATTAAAAATTTTTAAAAAATGGGTGTACCCTCATGAGAGTACACATAGTACATATACCAAATAGCTCTAAAAACCAGCAAATTTTTTATGAAATATCTCCAAACATATTACAATGGGATATAGTAAAAATATGACACATCCACAATTGAAAATTTTAGAAAAATAAGGTGTATAAGAGTACACAAAGTACACAGAGTACACATGCAAAATAGCTTCAAAAATTAGCAAATTATTCATGAAATATCTCCAAATAGATTAGAGTGGGATATAGTAAACATATGACACGTCTCACAACTAAAATTTTAGAAAAATGGGGTATACTCTCATGAGAGTACACAGAAAACACATACAAAATAGCTTTAAAATAAGCAAATTCTTCATGAAACATCTCCAAATAGATTACAATGGAATATAGTAAATATATGACATGTCCCACAATTGAAAATTTAAGAAAAATGGGGTGTACCCTCATGAGAATATATAAAGTACATATAAAAAATAGCTCCAAAAAAGAAAATTCTTAATGAAACATCTCCAAACAGAATATAATGGGATATAGTACAATTTTGACACACCTCACAATTAAAAATTTAAGAAAAATAGGGTGTATCTAGATGAGAGTACACAGAATATACAAGTAAAATAACTCCAAAAATTAGCAAATTCTTCATGAAACATCTCAAAATATATTACAATGTGATATAGTAAAAATATGACACCCCACAATTAAAAATTTAAGAAAAATGGGATGTACCCTCATGAGAGTACATATGCAAAATAACTCAAAAAACCAACAAATTCTTCATAAAATATCTCTAAACAGATTATAATGAGATATACCAAACATATGACAAGCCCCACAATTGTAAAAATTAAAAAATGGGGTATACCCTCAAGAGAGTACACAGAGAACGCATATAAAATAACCTAAAAAATTAGTAAAGTCATTATGAAACACATCAAAATATCTTACAATGAGATATCCTAAACATATGACAAGCCCCATAGTTGAAAAAATTGAAAACATAGGGTGTACCCTCATGAGAGTATAGAGAGTACACATACGAAATAACTCCTAAAACCGGCAAATTCTTCATGAAACCTCTACACACATCTTCCAATAAGTTATGGTAAATAAATTGCAAGCCCCCCAGTTAAACATTTTCAAAAAATGAGGTGTACTCTCACGAGAGTACAAAGAGTACACATGCATAACAACTCTAAAAACTAGCAAATTCTACATAAAATCTCTCAAAACATCTTACATTAGCTTATGGTAAACATATGACAAGCCCCACAGCTGAAAAAATTGAAAAAATAAGGTGTACTCTCATAAGAGTACAGAGAGTACACATATAAATATACCTCAAAAACTAACCAATCAGTCTCAAAATTACTTCTAATAGAATCTGATAAATATATTCTCTCCAAACAAGCCAAAAAATCTGGAAAAAAAAATAAGAAAATGGTCTATACTCTCATGAGAGTACAGAGGGTACACATATAAATCTGACTTGAAAACTAACCAATCAGCCTCCAAATTACTTCTAATGGAATCTATTAAATATATTCTCTCCAAACAGGCCAAAAAATCTGGAAAAAAAATAAAAAAATGGTCTATTCTTTCATGACAGTACAGTGAGTATACACGTAAATCTATCTCCAAAACTAACTAATTAGCCTCCAAATTACTTCTAATAAAATCTATTAAACATGTTCTCCCCAAACATGCCTAAAAAGTTGAAAAAATGAGAAAATGGGGTATACTCTCATGAGAGTACAGAGAGTACATATGCAAAACAATCCTAAAAACCAACCAACCAGCCTCCAAACTACTTCTAAAGGCACCTAGTAAACAAATTAACTCCAAATAGGGTTAAATAGCTAAAAAAAGAAAATGGGGTGTACTCTCATGAGATTACAGAGAGTACACATACAAAACAGCTTTAAACATCAACCAATCAGCCTCCAAATAGCTTGTAATGCCATCTACTAAACATATTATATCCAAAGAGGGTCAAAAATTTTTAAAAAAAATGACAAAATGGGTTGTACTCATGAATATAAAGAAGACAACGAAAAGTTTAAAATAAGAAAACATCTCAGAATGAATTCCTAATAGTGTAGGAAATATATATTAAATAAAAGAATGCCAAAGAATATCACTAATAAACTCTACAAAAACTGTATATATAAAAGAGTTCAAAAAATTTATCGATGCATTTTTATTTAATATATCATCTACTAAATTGATCGCAATATCATTAAGGTCACAACTTCAAAATTCGTTCTTCATCTTCACGGTTCTTCCCGAAAAATGAAATATGATTTTCTGTTTCTCTCTTTGAGCTCGATTTATCTGAAAAAAAATATATTATGTCCTAAATCTATTTATATATTCGTTTTAAATTTCTCTATATATTCAAATATTATTTCTTCTGCTGTTTAAATGGGATGAGTCGGGCCGAGCAAGGCTTGTGGTAACATAAACCCTCACATAATATTTTTCCTTTTATGAGCGGCGCCACGAAGTAGCGCCAAGCTAGGTTCAGTCATTAAAGTAGAAATATTTACCATCGAGCCATCACGCTTGCTTATGTTGTTTTTTTTTATTTTCTAAATTGTTTTAAAAGTCATCCATACTGGCACGTATAGACAGATTCAATTTTAAATTATTTATTATTTCCATATATATATATATATATATATATATATAAGCCCTATCACAGTATCCTGCCAAATATGAATGAAGTACTCGGTTGGGAGTTTCGTCCTCATGCGGCGATACTTATTAAAATAGTGTAAAAAAAAAAAAAAGATAGTCATGTAAACTATAATGTCTTAATGTTTGCTGATCTGTTTTTATTTTTATTTTTTGTGAGAGATTTGTGTGAAGGTGGACCAATTCTACTTTTGTATCAAAAATAATATATTCTAAGAAAAACTAAATAAAAAATTGATGTTATTTAAACACCTAATGAGACTCATTAATAAATTATTTTTAAGTCGCGGATCCTTGCCACCATCTTATTATCGTTTAATCCATTTACAAAATTATGATATAAATAATTATATAAAATTAAAATCATCTAAATCACATCAATTATATTTTTAAAGATTAGTTTTACGTGAAAAAATCAAAATGGACTTGGTTCAACTAAAATGATCTAGTACTATAAATTGTATGCTATAAATAATATTTTTCTCCATAATTGGGAAAAGAAAAAAGAATATTATTTGTGAAGTTTATATGTATTAAGTCAAATTTTTATTGCATAATTGATAAGTTTAGTTAAAATCAAATAATTGCTTAAATAATTGGTTACTTTCATACTTAAATCAATTGGTTTTAATTGAAGAATAAAATAAGTATTAATTTATTAGCATTTAATAGGTTATTTATTTTATGCAAAATTTTGAAACACTGAGCCAATGCTAAAATAAAAAATTATAATAATTAAAATTAATATTCATAATTTTAATATCAAATGATGTTAACCAACGAAAGTTGGCCGTGAGCTTCTAGCCAGGAAGAATGGTGATGTACATGATAATGATGGAGATGGTGACTGAGAATAAACCTTTCTTTTATCTCTGCCACCTTGTTATAGAATGTATGTGTATTTATAAGCTAGATGAGATCCAGTAAGCCAAGAGAGTGTGCTTAATCTAACGGTGCTTGTGAAGTTAGTTGAGAGCCGGTGATTGAGATGAAGAGTTCGTGTTTAGCTCTACACTCGAAACACCGGTGATAATAGGAGGAGATGCTCGAGATATGTTTCCACATCCTCTGAGCACGGTAGGAGAACGTGGTCAATTTGTTATGAGCGCCCCGCAATCGAATGGTCCAATTGTTGGACTGTGAGGTTGGTACATAGTTGGATGAAGCGACGGGTAGGTAAGGCTTTGGTTAATATGTCGATGATTTGATCTTCAGTTGAGATGTGACAAATTTGAAGTTCGTTGGCGGCGATGTGGTCACGCACAAAGTGGTAATCGATCTCGATGTGCTTTGTCCTTGCATGGAAGATGGGGTTTGTGGCGATTTCCATGGCTGAAGTGTTGTCGCAATGCAAAGGCGTTGGTTGATTTGTGGGGACCCCAAATTCATGTGCTAATCGAGCAGATGATGTCTGCTACGGCCGGGCCCTATTCTCGCCCGGTTGAGAGCGAGCCACTATTTTTTGTTTACTTTCCGTGAGATGAGGGTAGATCCGAGGAAGGTGTGGAAGCCAGTGTAAGCGGCGATCAGGATTGCCCGCCAGTCAGTAGGAGTGGAGTTGGAGATCACTGAGTGCTATTGGGAGACCATAGTTGGGTGTGCCCTGAAGATAACACAGTACGCGTTTGAGGAGTTGAAAGTGGAAGTTAAGGGGGTTATGCATGTGTTGGCATAAGTGGTTGACATCCAAGGCAATGTCCGGCCTTGTAATTGTAAGGAACTGGAGGGATCCAACTAGGCGCCTGTACTCTGATGGATCAGAGAAAGCTTCTGTTTGGTATTGTGAAGTTGTAGTCCGGTTGGAAATGGGAGTTGGCTCTGTCTTGCAGGAGGACATGCCAGAGCTATTCAATAGTTGCTTGGTGTATGCGGTTTATGTTAGGAGGAGTTTGTTCTCGACTTTGTGTATTTGGATGCCGAGGAAGTTGAAAATATGTCTGAGATCCTTCAGGTTAAATACTAGCTTGAGTTGTTGAAGGATGGATGAGATTACCTGAGGTTCGTTTCCAGTGATGAAGATGTCATCCACGTATAAGAGAAGGTAGATACGGGTTCCATGTAGTGTGTATATGAAGAGGGCGGGGTCTGCTGTACTGGCGATGAACCCTTGTTGTTTGAGATGCTTGGTGAATATGGATTACCACTGCCTAGGGGACTGCTTGAGGCCGTAGATGGCTTTACTGAGGAGGCATACATGGTGTGGAAATTGAGCATCGGAGAAACCCGGTGGTTGAGACATGTAGATTGTGTCTTGGAGGGAACCGTGAAGAAATGCATTTGAAACATCTAGCTGCTGAACTATCCAGTGATTATGAAGGGCAATTGTGAGTAAGAGATGAATAGTTGGCATTTTGGCAACTGGGCTAAAGGTTTCAAGATAGTGAATCCCATATTCTTGTTTAAATCCTTGGGCAACTAATTGAGCTTTGTAGCGAGCTATGGATTCGTCGGAGTGAAATTTGGTCTTGAAGATCCATTTGCAACCGATTATTGTTTGATTGGTGGGTGGAGGGACGAGTGTCCAAGTAGCTTGTTGAAGGGTGATAAACTCCTCAGACATGCTGCGCCATTCGGCATAGATGGCTTGAGTGTAGGGTAGTTAGGTTGGGGGGGGGATGGTGTAGAAGGTCTAGGACTATCTTTGGTTTCAGTGGCAGTTTTAGTCAGTTTTCACGTGTTTAGATGGAGGTTGGGGAGTTAGAGGGGAGTGAGGAGCCGGTTTGTAGTGTGGGAGTTGTTACTTGTTAGGGAGAGCTCGTAGAGTATGGGTGTTAGGAGCGTGTTATTAAGATGGGAGTAGGAATGGTGTTAAGTAGTAATGACGAGTGAAGGAAGGTAATGAGCTGTTTGGGGTTGTTACATGTGGGAAGCTTTTTTCTTGAAAGGTGATGTGTCGGGAGATCAATATGCAACCGTTATTGGGGTTGTAACATTTATAACCTTTGTGATGTTGTGTGTAGCCAAGGAAGATACAGAGAGGTGCTTTCGGAGATAGTTTGTTAGTGGACGGTGAGTGATAGTAGGAAAAATAGATTGAACCGAAGACTTTGAGTTGAGTGTAGTCTGGTAATTTTCTGTAGAGGATTTGGTGAGGTGATTTGAGAGAGAGGTTTTTGGTGGGTAGTCGGTTAATGAGGTGTGTGGCTATTAGGGCGGCATTCACCCAGAATTGTTGTGCTAGGTTTGTTGTTTGAAGGAGCGTTATTAGCTCAATATACTGTGTTTCTTTCACCCTCTCTTTTGTTCGGGGTGTTGGCGTTGATGGATGATGCCGTGGGAAGTGAGATAGGTTTGGAGAGCGTTAGATATGAATTTGCCTCCACCATGTGAGCGAAGAATTTTGATAGATTTAGAGAAGTGTATCTTTATCATTTTATGTAATTGTTGGAATTTGGAGGCTACTTCATGTTTTTAGGTTAAAGGAAACATCCATGTAAAGTTCAAGTGATCGTCGATAAAGATAACGTAATATTTGTATCCATGTAGTGAAGGTGTTGGGATGGTCCCCATACAAAATGAATTAGATCAAAGGGATGTTTAGTCCTAGTGACAAATTTTGAAAAAACTAGTTTATGACTTTTTGACTGAGTACATGCATTACAGGGAGAGTGGAGGGGCTTGATATGAAGATGTTTGTTTTGGAACGAGATAGTTCGGAGGATGTCACTGTGCGGATGGTCGAGCCTTTGATGCTAGAGGTGCGAGGATGTAGGTACGGAGTGTAATGCGAAGCTACTGCGGTGTTTGGGATGCAAGCCCGTTAGTCTGACCCTAGGAGGAGTTGGTGGGATGTCTGATCCTTTATGTGGAATCCATCAGCATCGAAGGTGATTGAGCAGTTTTTGAGGTGCGTGAAAAATTTATTTGAGAAAGAGCTTATGGGTGGGTGTGGGAAGAATTCCTTGGCTCTAGTGAAGGATGGGGTCCATGGGGATGGTCTGGCCATTTCCAACTGTGACTGTTTGTTGTCCTTGGTGTTCGGTGGGGTCTCGGAGAGTGGCCAGTTCATTGGTGAGGTGGGAGGAGGCCCTAGAGTCAAGAATCCATTCGGAGGGGTGCTGTGTAAGATCGGCTTGGAGCGCAAAGCAGTTTTTAGTGGGATAAGCAATGGTGCCTGTGCAATACCAGCAGAAGCGAGCTGAGTGGCCAGATTTGTTGCATATTTGACAGTGGATTGGCTCTTGAGTACAATAGCTCAGTCATCCTTTAGTTCGTCCAATATCCTGTTGTATGGAGGGGTTGTGGTAGTATTTGCCTTGGCCTTTGTTGTGGAATTTCCAGGATTTGTCTCGGGTGAGTTAGAGAGCGGTGATGGATGAAGTAAGTTCTTTTTCATGATCGGTGGAGATGTTGATTTCCTCGCTGCATAGAAGGGAGTAGAGTTCATCGATGTTGATGGGATCGGACCTCATGCATATGGCTATCTTGAATGCATGATAGGTTGGTGGTAGATAGTTTAAGGTGTGCAGAATGATGTCTTCGGAGTCTAAATTGGAGCCTGCAGCTGAAATTTGATCTACCAGGGATTTAATTTCTGTGAGATATTGGGTCATTGTTTTATCATGAAGGGAGATGTGATGTAGTTCATTTTTGAGTTGGATTACTAGGCGATTACGCGCGTAATCTTTTGCTAAGGTTGTCCAGATCTGAGCTGCTAGGTTAGGGCGTAGGGAAGGATTGATTGTGAGATGGTTGAGTAGAGCGCCGCTGAGAGGTTTTGATCGATCAGTTGCCACGTATTGTAGTTGGGGTTGGGTTGAGGTTGTCCATTGGTGTCGATAGAATATTTGGTGGGGTATGGGGTGGTACCTTCTAGAAAGCTATCAAATCCGTTTGCTCTAAATAGCTTGTGAATTTGTGAACTCCATATGGCGTAGTTGTCGGCGGTGAGAGTAGTGTTGGCTACAGTTTTCATGTTTCCGATGAGAAACTTTAGGGAAGGTGGGATGGTTAACGTGGTGAAGTTTTCTTGTTGTGTGTCCATAGTTCATGGAGTGAGAGGAGTATTCTGACATTTTTCAGCAGGAGTTATGGCTCTGATACCATGTTAACCAACGAAAGTTGGCCGTGAGCTTCTAGCCAGAAAGAATGGTGATGTACATGATAATGATAAAGATGGAGACTGAGAAGAAACCTTTCTTTTTACCTCTGCCACCTTGTTACAGAATGTATGTGTATTTATAAGCTAGCTGAGATCCAGTAAGGCAAGAGAGTGTGCTTAATCTAATGGTGCTTGTGAAGTTAGTTGAGAGCTAGTGATTGAGATGAAGAGTTTGTGTTCTTCAAGCATCGGCACTGGTGATCTAAGGAGGAGATGCTCGAGATATGTAACTGCATCCTTTGAGCATGGTAGGAGAATATGGCCAGTTTGTTATGAAATGAAATCATTCAAAAAGAAAAAAAAAGTGTTAAGTTTAGCTTTTTCTGCTCTAACTAAATAATGCACACTTCTAATCATACATGTTAAATATTTATATTAGGAATATGTAAGAATCATGGTCGCAATATATTTTTATTATTGATGTTATTTTCTTTAATTGTTATTTTCTTATGCATGTTTATATTATCACAAAGCAAATCAATAAAGATATTTCTTTTATATAATTTCAATAAAAACACACTTTAATAAAAATGATATTAATAAATTTAAGTATGTATAATATACAATTTATATCATAAATTTTGAGATAAAAAGTTGGATATTCTTATAATTTTTTATAAAACATATATTTTCATGTTAAAGATTAAAATGATATGAAATTATATTCATTTATATTATTTATTTAATGAGAAAAAAAATTCGAACAATATTTTAAATAAGAACAAAAAATAATAAAATGATTTATATTTTAATTTCTAGATAGTGAAGTTGAAGATATTTGTCTTTGTTTAAGAGAGAAAAGTAAGAGAGGTTACGCATCATATCTAAGATCTATGACATGCAAAATTTTTATATATGTAACATTTAAATTTTAATTTATATATATATATATATATATATATATATATATATATATATATATATATATATATATATATATATATAAATCTTAATCTTCAATATCACTCATTTTTTAAAAATGAAATTTATATTTTTAAGTATGAAAAAGTATTAGATAAGTAAATATTTAATTTTGAGTATTAGATATATAAATGTATAATACATAAAAATTATGATGTATGTATGTAAATCTTATTTTAAGAATAACACACACCACCGCTGCCTCTTACATATATCGTTCTAAAAAATAACAAATAAATGTAAGGACTATTTTTTTTTCTAAAAAATAAACGCAGTATAAAATAAATATAATGACAAATAAATATGATTGTTTTGATAAGTACATTCTAAATGTCTGAATTTATTAGTATTTTTTTGTGCGTATTTGGAATAGTAAATGACTAAGTGGATATATCCAAATTGGATGGATTTCAAAACATTGAAATTATATTAAAGAGGGTTTTAAATTCTAAGTTGCATTTATTTTTCTCTTACCAAATATTATGATTTTAAAAAAACTTACATTCCTTTCATAACACACTTAAAATACTTTCAATGGAAGACCTTAAAAAAAATTCAATTATTGAATAAATAGCCAATAAATTAAAGGAAGATTTATGAACATACAAGGCAGACAAATCTTATGTATTTAAATA
The DNA here is from genome assembly GCA_021442155.1 of Cymbidium sinense. Taxonomy (NCBI): domain Eukaryota; kingdom Viridiplantae; phylum Streptophyta; class Magnoliopsida; order Asparagales; family Orchidaceae; genus Cymbidium; species Cymbidium sinense. Next base: position 286,232 of record JAKCPB010000308.1, on the reverse strand, counting down.
TATAACACCTAAAGTTAGATATTTACTTATTTAATAATTTTTTATACTTAAAAGGCACATTTTATTTTTAAAAAATAAATGATGATGATATTTTTTATATAAAATTGAAGATTAAGATGATATATATATATATATATATATATATATATATATATATATATATATATATATATATATATATATATATATATATATATATATATATATGTATATATGTATGTATATACAAAAAATAAAGTTTAGATGTTAAATATATAAATACATAAAAATTGTGGTATGTATGTAAATTCTCCATAAATTAATTTATTTTCATAATATTTTTTTTCTCAAAAAATTCAACGATCAATTTTAATTAATTTATTTATAATTGTACAGATTTTTGAAGGCATAATATAGTGTACACTTACAATGAAAACATAAATTAAATCGTTAAAGAAAATATTGATGAAACCTGCCAGGTGTTACTTATGGGCATTTATCTGGAGCTTAGCGTACCATTACACTTTTTGGGCCTTTAAACTATATATTTAGTTCAATGACGTTATCCATGGATTCATAATTGGACTGATCCTCTAGTTTATTTTATTTAAACTTAAAATCAATTATGCTTATAGTTAGTCAGAGTTAGTCAAAATTGATGATTGAATTGAAAAATTAAGAGATTGATGATTCTATTTGAATTTTTGATGAACTATCTAATTATAGTATTAATCAATATATGATTTTAAATAGTTCAAGAAAAAAAATTTAGAGTAGAATAACCACTTAATTCTATATATTCTAATTTTTAAACTTCCAAATTTCTAAAATCTTTGTCTAACCGACCATCATAGATTGCAAGCTTGATTGCTTGACACATCGATATTGCATCCGTTGATGACCTTTGCCCCAGATAGCCAATCACCCTCTGCAGTTCGAAGATCATAGATGCCCATTTCAAGCAATTTGTCTCATCACGTGTTGTAATATCATTCACCTTAATGATTAAGAGGTGTGATTAAATTAATTATAGATTAATTATTATTATGTTGATTAAAATTTGATAATAAATTTAATTAAGCATTTGATTTAAGCTTGATTTAGGATTTGACTAATAATTATTTAAGTGTTATTTTATTTCTGATTTTGATTTAATATTTAAATTATTATGATTTTAGCTTTAATTCATTTAGTTAATATGAACTTAAATTTATTAAATCTTAGCCCTAAGTGTTTCTTTTAGGTTTATTAAGTTTCAGAATATCATATCATTTTTTAAGGATCTTAGATGTTAATTGAAGTAGTTTAAGCTATTTTAATGATTTTTTTAATTTTCTAGAATTTTCAATTAATTAATTCATGAAATTAGCCATTTGAAATCCGAAATTCAATACTTCCTGATCCATTCATCATTATGACTTGAAATTTTTATGGTATGTATATTTTAACCTCATTTTCAATCCCTAAAATTTTCAGATCAATTTGATTAATATTTTGGAAATTAAGCTCAAAATAGCCAATAAAAATTGAGGGTTTTGAGTTTATTAGATTTTTCTCGGAAAGACAAATCAACAAGCTCATATTTGTAATTTTTTGATAAGTATTTTATTTTATTTATAAATTTTTGAAGTTTTAGGAAATTTTAAGCATTTTTTAAAATTGAAAATCCATATTTTTCTACTTAAACTAGTCAGCACCACGCGTCATTAACTAGATCACCCGTTACGCATGTCGTAGCCTGATTGGACCACGCGACGCTATTGACCTCACTTTTGGAGTGAGAATTCAATCCCCTCCTCTTAGACCTAGGAATCTTCTAGACACTAAGATGTTTTTAGTCATAAGACACTTCTAGCAATTAGATGAACACTTAACCTAAGCCTAAAGACTTAGAAGGGTTAATCATAGGATTAGGCTATGCCTTAGGGATTAGGGAGATTCTCTTACCCTATAACCCAAACCCAACCTATGTTCGTCTTCTCAAACCAAACCTCAAATTCAATTCAAACATCAAATCCAAATCCAAATCTCAAACAAAACAATTAAAACTCATGATCAAATCCAAACTCAAATCCCTCATAAGCCCTATGATTTTATCTTATGGACTTAGCCAAATTTGCCTTCAAATCAACTCAAACTCAATACATTTTCTCATGAATCAATCATATCTTCAATCATATTCACAAATGTAAATGAAATATACATTCAAATCATCAAAGCTAAATCAAACTAAATCAAACCCTTCTCTAAGCCCTTTGATTCAACCATATGGACTCAAATTTTTCCTTCAAATCAAACTCAAATTCAATTTATTTTCTCATAAATCAATCATATCTTAAATCATCTTCATAAATATAAATAAAATATACATTCAAATCATCAAAACTAAATCAAAATATTCCTTAAGTCTTATAGCCCTATCTTATGGATCTAGCCAAATTCCTTCAATCTAAACAACAAACCCAAGTGATTTTCTCATGAATCACTCATTACTTCAATCATTATTTCAAACATAAATAAAATCCACAATCATCAAGCCAAATCAAAATCGACCTAAGTCCAACCCAACTTAGCCCTTTTGACTTGAAATATCCAAATGAACTAAAACCCATCCAAACCCAAATCAATTATAATTAAATTTGTATATTAATTCTAAACCCATATATAAACTCAATTAGACCTAAATCAACCCAAAATTAAGCCAATTGACTCCTTTAGGTTCACTGATCCAAAGTGACCCAAAGTGACCTAAAGGACCCATTTAAGTCAAATTCCAATCCAACCAAATTGGATTTAACCATGCTTACCAAAATCTTCTATCATGATTGTTGATCACCATAAGTTATGCAATTATCATAAGTTCGGTCAAACTAAGTCAACTTGGTCATTTGACCAAGTCAACTCTCTTAACCCATTTGAACCAAATTAGGTAAATCTCATCCTAAGCCAAATCAATTGAAACCAATGATTTAGACCAACCCAAAATTAATATTTGAACATGACTTGACCTTCAATTGAGCCAAACTAAATCTAATTGGGCCACTTGACTACAACCAATGGTTCAAGTTCATTCCTAATTGATTATTGAACTTGACTAAAACCCTAATTGAATCCAATTTGGCCAATTGAATCTAATTGACCTATTTAGCCCAAATTGACCTAAAGGGTCAACTTGGCCTAAATCATCCCCAAATTAATTGAAATTAAAGCTGCAATCATCTTAATTGATCAACCAAACCCAAATCAACACCTAACCTAAGCCAATTTGGCCAATTTGACCAATTTGGCCAATTTGACCAATTTGGTCAAATTGGTCAACTTGACCCATTTGACCTATTTGATTCCAAATGAGCCAAAATCAAACCTAGGTCAAATTAACTAAAAGCAATTGAACCAAAACACTTCAAATCATCATTTGAACTTAACCTAATCCTTGGCTTGACCCAATTTGACCAATTGGTCAACCAAACCCAACATAGCCCAATTTGACCCATAAGGGCCAAATTGAGCCAAACCCTTGGAAACAAGCCATGACCCACTGAAATTTGACCCAACCCATCCTAAACCCACCTTGGGTCAGCCCAAAATTAGCCCAACCCAGAATTGGACTCAATCTAAGAAAAATCCCTCTTGGATTCTCCTCCCCACATGGGATTTTGCCAAAATTGGCAATGTCCACCCTCACCTTTCCATGTGGTAACCTCAAATACCCCAAATGGGGTTTGAAATATCCACCTAGCCCAACCCAAGTGGGTTAGGTCAACCATGGACCAAGGGGATCTGAGTTAACTCACCTTTTCTTACTAAATAAAACTCATGGATCTAAAAGAGAGATCTCCTGAGCCTCCTGCTAACCACTCCACCAACCCAATCAAGCCACAAGGAGGTGAAACTGACTACTCTAGCATCTTGGCAATGGCTAGTCAGCTAAAATTTAGGAGCTTCATCCGTTCATCCGATCTAAGGGAAGGAGGGATATACCCCCATCATTTTCACTCGATTTCTAAACATTCGCACTCAATGAGCTTCAAAGGAGACTTTTTGAGATCCCCATAGAGGTTTTCAAGCTTCCCGAACTCCCCTGTCAGATTTCCCAAAGCCGAAATAAGGTACCTCTATTTTTGATCCAACTTCCCTATTTCTCTGCCAAATCTAAATTAACTTCACACACACCTGCCCCACACCTCGTTTAACAAGAATGAATCACCTACCAAGCTCTCCGACCACCGGAAGCCTAAGTTCGATCAACATCGATCTCAAAGTCATCGGTTCATGGCCTCCAGAGCAAATTATAAGGAATCAATGCTTGTGCCAATCAGCAGGGATCCGTCTCCACTAGATGATGCTTCCTCAATCGATTGCATCACCAATCTTGAGCTCCGGTGAGGTAATTTCTTAAAATTGTGAATCTAATAAAATGTCATTGGTCTTTTTATGAAAGAAACTTACATGTCATTGGATCTTGACCATTTGAACTCATCGCCTTGCTCTATGGATGGTGTGGGATTGATTTCGAGTCGATATGAGGTTGGATTGAGCGACAAACGATGGACGGTGTCCGTCTCTTGTCGTCGGGAGGAGATGAATCATGCATCGTCCACTCCGCATAATCAAAATGGATGGTCATGATCAAATCTGTTAGATCAACTTGATTGAATCCTATTAAGTCATTGGATTAATCATTGTTGTCGATGGTGGATGAGAAAGCGCATCCGCTGCCGCCACTTAGGCCCCATGTCGGATGGATTTAAGCAGCCAATCCTATGGTGCCACATGGAAAGTGCACCGCGTCAACAGTCCATGTGGCACTGACGTCATTAAGGCTTTAATCAGACCTAATTAATTGATCTTAATGGCTGAATCATTGAATATTCCTAACTAATTGTATAAAAATCCAAAAAAATGCAAATAAATATTCATTTTAAAGGTATTTTAGAGAAAAATTTATTAAAAATAGTTTTAATTAATTTTGAACAATAAGGAGAACTTAATTAAGAGTTAATTAAAAAATTAACTAGCTTAATTACTCCTTAATTACTTAAGCAATTAATCCCAAACTTCATGGGCTCATTAAGAGGATGACCTTTGCCTCCCCTAATATTTTTGGGAATTGTTGCTTAGCTAATTAGGGTAATGAACTTTAGTTAGCTTAATTACCTTCAAATATTGTTAATTAATTAATTAATTCATTGAATAGTAACATTAATCAATTTTAAAAGTCAAACATCATTGACCAACAATGAATGAACAAGAGGAAATGGTTAAGCCTCCCCGCCAATCATTTTTCCTAAGTTCATTCCATTTGGAAGGAACTTAATTAGTATTAAAAATTAATCAAATCACTTTAATTAATTAAGATTTAATTAACAAAATTAAAATCATAAACACACAGATCCTAACTAATTAAATCATGGATATATCTTTAGGTGTTTAATAACTTAAAGGTATTTAAAAAAATTATGGTTAACTCACATGTGTGGAGAAACCACAATAGTACTTAATTAAGTTTCTTAATCTAATTAACTATTAATCATGAGCCAATTGCATTAGGTCATTTCATTTTGTAGGATCATTATAAATTTTTTTTCATTCACATGCATATCATGTTGGATCATAATTATTTAGTTAGTTACTTTAAAGTAACATAAATAAGGGTAACTAATTGATTTAATTAAGGATCTAACTTAATTAATTCATAAACTCACCTAATTATCTTTTCTTAAACCAAATCATGTCACCAATATGGGAATGGGGTTAAAATAATAAATGACAATTCTCCTCCTCTTTTAAATCAAAATCAAAATCTAATACTAAATTAATAAAGAAGCTTTGGTTTATTTTAAATGATTTTATTTAGTGTGATTGTCCTTAAGAATTAATTTGATTGAATGAATTACATGTTTGTATTTGATTATTCCTCTCTAATCATGCTAAATGTTGTATGTTATTTGATTTCATGCATCTACCTCTTTTCAAAAGTTAATTGAATCAAATTTTCATCTTAAGCTAGCATGTGTTGATTTAATCTAAGAATATGTATGGCTATTATCACTAATAAATCTAAAATTATTTTCAAAATTTATAAATCCTTTATAATTGATTAGGGTGTTAATAGCTATAAATACATGAATCTTGCACGTGGTTATAGTTGAAATATATGAAATGAAGCCCTCTTTCTTTTATTCATACGTTGACTTACATTAGTTTGAATGGTAATGGGTATATAGTATGTACATCTCGGGAATACGAGGCTTTAGTTAGCCCCAAAAGAGGTCATTTGATTACCTCACTTCCTTGGTTAATAAAGGCGCATACTTATTTGATTTCATTCTCATGTACTTTGACATTAGAATTTGGATATAACTTTAATTCATATACATAAATAATCCAATTAAAGAAAATACAATCTTCACATGATTTTCATTCTTTTGATTGTGTATACATTCATGTGTATTTAAGTGAGCAAGTATAAAGTCTGGACATCCTAAGAATATGAGGCTTTAGCTAGCCCCAAAGAGGTCATTTGATTACCTCACTTCCCAAGTTTAACAACTATCCATCGTGAATTGACTTGGTCGAGTAGAGGATTAAGGTAAATCTCCCAACGGCTCCTTTCCTACTATTTCAAATTCGGGTCTAGTCCTTCTTTGTACTCCCTACTTAGTAGTCGACCTTAGGTCGGTTGACCTGTTGCACTATCAATGGGTCACCCCAATGGTTGATCCCTACTTTGTAAGATGTAAGTCTGCTACGCTTTCTTTACGGTAGTTGCACGACCAGTAGCCAGGTCTAGCACCTATTGGCGGGATAAACTATCTGATAATTAGTTTCTTTAGGAGATATAAGCCTACGCTTCTGCTTGATGGGCACTTTAGGTTGGTTGGTGTTCGTTATACTAACATTGACCCACCCGGTGGATACACCACTCTTGGTAGATATACTACTATTATGCTTTCTCCTTGAGTTAGCCACTATACACCTACAAGCTTTCTTCTTTACAAGGTCTACGATAATGCTTCTAGTGGAACCTCCCCTATGGGCACTCCATTTGGATTGCAACCTTTGTGATCCCATTTAGACTCTTTCTGAGTTACTCTTGGATTGGACAGTTCCACTTTCCTAGTAACCACTCATGTGATTGGAGATTTTATTATGCGGATGCATGGATTCTCCCTTGTTTAGTAAATCTAAGATAGGTTAAGACCGATATAGCCCCTTCTCAATGTGGTCCCTCACACACCGACTAGGTCCATGATAATAAAATAAAATAAAAATATATTTGATTGTGGATTAGGAATCACTAGTAACACCTGACTACTTTTCAGTTGAGATAAGTCCCCAATAGCACTCTCTCAATAGTCTCCCTTAGGTTAGGTTTGACTTGTTGTGCCACCAATGGGTCACCCCGTCGGTCATCCTTACTTTGAAAGATGTAAGTCTGCTATACATTCTTTTCAGCATGATCGTTGCACATCAACGGACAGTCCTAGGTTGAGTTCAATTTGTTGTGCTACCAATAGGTCACCCCATCGGCTATTCTTTGTCATGGAAGATGTAAGTATGCTATACTTTCTCCTAGCACAGTAGTTGCACACTCGAGGACACCCTTTAGGTTGGATAGTCCTACCCTTCGGCTGGTAGACTACCCCTTTGGATCAATAATTCTGAGAAAGACCTAGGCCTACATAGTCCCTTCTTAGTGTGGTTCATCACACACTAACGGGATCCATCAAATTAAATCAATTTAAATTAAAACAAATCAAATCAAATAAAATTAATCTTGACTACTTTTGAGTTGACATAAGTCCCTAGCGACATTCACTCAGTAGTCGCCCTAGGCCGGGTCTGATATATTGCACATCCAATATATCACCTTAGCAGTTGGTCTCTGCTTTGGAAGATGTGAGTCTGCTATGCTTCTTCCTAACACAGTCATTGCACACCGAAGGATAACCCTTAAGTCGGATAGCACTACCTTATGGCGGGTAGACTATCCCTTTGGATTTATATATCTGAGGTAGGCCAAGGCCATGGCTCTTCCTTAGTGGGTCCATTGCACATCAATTGGGTCCATCTCAACACTCTAATGAATTAAACTAACTCTTTAGTGGAGTCTAAAATTGAAACAATCCAAACTCATTTCTCCCCAATGGAGTCCACATCACAAATTCAATCAAATTCTTATACCTAGCAGATACTCATTCAAGGTAAATCACATTACATCCAATTCTAATCTCTTCTATAGAGTTGAATCACTTTCCTCCCTCAGTGGAGTTCAAATCAAATCAAACTATTCAGTTAGGCTCATATCCCCAGTAGATATGTCTCATAACTCGAATCAAACCCATTTAAGTCATGATCCCTAGTGGATTTAAGCTTATATCCTCAGTAGATATGCCTAAATTCCAAACAAATCCAATCACTTTTCTATCCCCTAACAGATAGCTTGAACCTGCTGCCACAGTGGAAGGTTCACATACTCAATCCCCAGTGAATTCTTTTGTATGCCCTTGGCATAAATCTCCCACATGTCATATCCAATGCATGTGATGTCCTAGCAGATCATTCTTCATGTCCTTAATGTGAAATTTTAATCAAATCCTCTCCACTCTCTTATACCCTTGGCATAAGTGGAGTTGCATTGCACTAAGATCATGATTCTATCTACCTTTCAGGTTTATGTATAGATTGTTTCCATTAATATTTGCAATATTTTGGACATTGTTGATAGTTTCGGTCAACGCCAATACGTGCGGTGTGCCTTGTCTGTTACACCACACCTATTAGGGGTCCTTTTGTTGACCTCACTTTGGAGTGAGCTCTCAACCTCCTCATCTTAGATTTATGACTCTTCTAGATACTGAGAGCTCTTTAGTCTTAAGACACTTCTATAGATTAGGTGAACACTTAACCTAAGTCTAGAGACTTAGAAGGATTAATCATAGGATTAGGATATGCCTTAGGGATTAGGGAGAATCACATACCCTATGGCCTAAACCCAATCCATGCTCACCTTCTCAAATTCAAATCAAATTCTAAATCGAATCTCAAATCCAAATCCAAATCCAAATTACTTGAGTTTATAAAGACTTGAAAGCTTGTTAAAGAGCTTTTACAAAGCCTTTCAATAATCACTTGAGTTGCACTTTGTGATTTATATTGGATGAATAAAAAAATGACTTAATGAATCTAAATGGAATTTACAACAACCTTACAAGCTCATCGAAAGACATGAGCTAAGTCTTATTGAAGTTTGAGAATTCAATGAATTCAAAATCAAATGTAAAATAAATAGTATTACTTTAATTGATTAGATAAGAGTCAAATCACCACACCACTGGGTTTGCAACACATCGTACAAGCGAATAGAAGACGTTACTGAATTAATTTCTACATGAATTATAGAACTTCCTTCAACAAAAAAGTTAGAAAATTTGTGTTCTAATTATAACTTTTAAAATCAATAATTTCATTAATTGGATGAAATTATCTAAGCTAAAAATGTCTGCATGTGCTTGGATATAAAAATTTAGAGTGTAAATTTTAAATATATGAAAATGTTACGTAGGCTAAGTTTAGATTAAATAAAAACACAAAATTAATCTCATAATTTTGAAATAAAATTATTTAAAATTCTTATATACCCGCATGGGCTCTGACACTATGCTAAATGCATGAATATATTGTCTAAGGATGCTGCGCGGGTTGATTCTCGGTTGGGTCTGCGGATTTGGTCTGAGTTAACAAATTATGATGATATTATTATAGCTTTCTCTGCTTGAGAAAATCTATAAAATGCTAATTTTATCATATGATAGTATAACAACTATCTTCTAATTCCCCAATGATGGTCGAGTTGATTGAAGATATCAACTGGAGGGATCATCATTATCAAAATATCTAAGATATTTATATTCAATAATCTCAAATTTAAAATTTTCAAAATATAAATCTAGATCTGATCCCCTATTGTGAAATTGATGGAGTGGATAAGATATGGAACAATAAACTAAATGATCAAGCAGACTTATATACTCTGATGATGGGTGAGTTTATTGAAGATATCAAATGGAGGGGATCATCATTATCAAAATATCTAAGATATTTATCTCCAATAATCAAATTAAAATTCTTAAAATACAAACCTATATCTGATCCTCTATTATTAAATTAATAAAATCGATAAGATCTAGAATAAAAAAATGAATGATCAACACCACAATGATGGTTGTATTGAATGGAGATTTCAACCTAAGGGGATAGTTACCATCAAAATGTTCTTGCAAGCTCAAATCAAATTAATCAAAATCAAGTATCAATATAAATATAAAATTAGATAAATTACTAAGTGTTAAATACTTAAATGAAATTTAATCCTTAAAAACTTAAAGCAGAATAATACATCCACCTTCCACAATCATTTATCAGAGGAAATAAATCAAGAAAACTCTACCTGACAAAGAAGCTAATGTCAAGTTAAGTACATAGCTATGTTCATTATATATTAATCTTATGTTGGTAAGGACATGATCCGTGTCCTTTCTTCGCATGATTTGGCCAGTAGGCTCTACATATGATGCGGTTACGACCAGAATTTCTGACTGGGTGATTCACTGCCAAATGACACCATTATATTACGGTCACGAATGTGGCCCGTATGTTTTCCAATGGCTCAACCCTTTGAGTTGTGAGCTATAGAGTGTACTTGATAGAGAAAAAAGCCCTTGTTAGCTAAGGTAGACTTAAGCTTGCCTCTTTAGATAAATGTCACCCCAGGTCTACAAGGTTTTCTTAGATGACACAACCTATGGTTACTAATAAGGATCCTTTGATTAGGTTGGGTTGGCTACCTATTCTAACTAAGTAGACTAGGTACCACAATAGCCTGGGATGATTGAACCATGGGATCTTGATAGGGCGTGTCATCATTCCCCCAACCATCTGCTTCAAGTTATAGAATGATGAATTTCATAAATCTAAATTTCAAAACTCTACTCGTTGATACTATATGCTCTGATTAGCGACTCATCGACTAGCCTTAATCAAAAGTGCTCTCTCAATATTAGGAGGGGTAATTAATTATAGGTGCTTATGCCTATAGGAAACCTAGAACCATATCTAATGTCCTCACAAAATGAGGGTGAAATCTTTGGGTAGTGTATTATGTACTATTCCATCTGCCTTATGAAAGTTTGACTGACATTTATTCTACTCTCCTAATCGAGTAAGTGGAAAATTTTTGGAGACCATAAAACGGCCAAGCTCCCTTCATTCTCCCTCTCGTATCTCCATCTCACACAACTGAGTGGGACTCATCCTCTATCTCTCTCTCTCTCTCTCTCTCTCTCTCTCTCTCTCTCTCTCTCACTCTTATCTCGAGCAGTAGGTGAGCTGATCAAGCTTTCATCTAAATAGTACATCTGTTCCATTCCTCTCCATTAAACTGAGCAATCAAAGGCCACCCCTCTTTCTCATTTCATTTGAGCGAGCCGAACAAGCTGCCTCTCTCAGTTCTTCCTCCCTTCCCATCCATCGCAACTGGTAGAATAGATCTCAACAAGAGAAAATTAGGTGATCTCCCTTCGTCTATTGTTTCATCCATCCCAAATAGCAATCGAGATCTTCATTTCCTTCCTGTTCTCCCCAGCATAATAACATCAACCTCTTCTCTCCCGCTTTCGATACAGTCTCCCATCCCATCTCAAATCCACACACTCTCTCTCTCTCTCTCTCTCTCTCTCTCTCTCTCTCTCTCTCTCTTCAATTTACTAAAAAATAATAGAAAAAAGACAAGATAAAAAAATAGCAAAAAATCTAAAAAAAAGAGGCTTTGCAAATTTCATCATCGATTTGCATTGATTTTGTGATTGTTCCATTCATATTGTATAGATGTGTGAATGTATAAACATATAGTGTATTTGATTTCATGCAGGTGATTGAAGGACTATGCATGTCTCTTTAGATTGGTAGGTTGGAGGATTTATGACTTCGGTGTTGGAAAACACCACCCATTCACATCTTTTTAGATATGATCAGGCCTGGTTTTGGTAGAATTGTCCCTGACTAGGGGAGGTGCTACCTAAATTTTGTCAAAATTTGAACCAATAAGAGACAATAAAAAGATACTTGAAATCTAAATTGAACGAAAAATTGATATTAAATCAAAATGCAAACTCTAAAATGAAGAATGAACTTGCAAAAATTATATTAGAATAAAACTTAAATGAAATTTGTGGTGACATTGAGAGCTCTTTAATTTATATATAAATGAGACTTTAATTGGACTCTAAGCAAAGCTGTATTGAATTTGATAAATTTTCTATGAATAGAAATTAAACCTGATAGCTTGCTTATGAGAAAGAATGAGATAAAGTTGCTCATTTAAGAGCATGAACAAAAGTCAAACAATTCTGAACTGATAGAGCTTGAGAATTCTTCTAATGCAAAAGAATCATTTGAATATATTCTTGCAAGCAACAACAAAATTAAACAACTCACTAATAAGCATAACTAACATGTTTTGATAAATGTTTGAATTATACAATATTGTGCTCCTAAGTCATTAGGAGAATTTGAGTTCGATATAAGTAAGACTTGAAACTCATTTAAGACGTAAAAGACTTGCATCAAACCTAGAGATGCTTTTATGCAAAGAACAAAACTTAAGCTAAGCTTGAAGGTGAACTTATATAACATTTTGATAACTCACCTAAGAGAGGAGAAAATTTGGCAACTTGCTAACAAGCATGAATGTAACTTCTAATTGAATATCTAATTATTTGACAATCTATATTGAGATCATTAAGAGAACCTTAAATGACCATGAAGTGTGGATATCAAACCAAAAGCCCAATATATTAAATGGACATCCATATCAAGCTACTTTTAAGATTCTTCCAGATACTCCAAAGCAACTATAAATTCAACTCTGTCACAACAAGATGCATGTAAATATTATAAGTAGATGAGACTTACATGCATTATGAAGCCAATACACTCAAGTAAAATGCCTGAAAATGTGTGTAAGAAGCTTATTGAAATGAAGTTTACATGTATCTCGATGTAAGCTTCATGTAGATTGAGCTAAAATGTGCACAAGTGGTCAACTATGCTTAAATGAAATTAAAATGTATTCACATTATAAGGCAGCCATAGATTTTTTTTAATCATTACCTCGAGATTCATGTAAATAATAAGATGAATCATGGATGCATATCATGAGATGAAATAAATTTGAACATATTACCTCGACACATGTGCATGTCTAAATAAACATAAAGTCTATTGTAATCAATAAAATGTACAAATTTCATAAATTGCACAAAATAAATTTAGTAGGGCCACTTTATCTATATGGTGAAGTCGTTAGTCTCACTTAACCAATCTAATCCTCCTCCTTAATTAGAGTTGACAAGATTGATTGTAAATCAAATGTTCAATTACTAAAGGGTATTTTGATTTTTTACATTTGCATATGACTATCAAAGGTCTTGATAGAAATTTCTTATTTAAAATCCTAAGTTCTCTATTTTGATATGAAAAATATATTCATAAGTTTTAACTATTGACCCAATCCTGTACTAGTAGGCAAGTAGAGTTGAGAAGATATATTCCCCAATGATGGCTGAGTTGATTGAAGATATCAATTGGAGGAGTCACTATTATGAAAAATATCTAAGAAATTTATATTCAATATTCTCAAATTCAAAATTCTTAAAATATAGATCTAGATCTAATCCTCTATTACTAAATTAATTAATAGGTAGGATCTAAATAATAAACTAAATCATTAAGCATACTTATTTACCCCGATGATGGCTATGTTGAATGAAGATTTCAACTGGAGGGGATACTACCATTAGAATGTGATTGTAATTCTAGAGCAAGTTAATCTAAATCATGTATCAATCTAATTATTAAATTTAATAAGTTATTAAACCATAAATGTTCAACTGAAATTCATAATGTAATATCTTAAAGCAAACTCCACTCAACCAACCTTTCATAATTATTTGTTGAAGGTGAACAATTAAGAAAAGTCTAGCTCAAAAAGGAGTCAATGTCAAGTTAAGTGTACTACTATGTTCACTCTCAATCATTCTCATGCTAGTAAGGATGTGGACCATGTCATTTATCTGTGTGGTTTGGCCAGTAGGCTCAACATATAATACAGTTATAACCAGAGTCCTCTAATTAGGTGGTTTGTCGCCAAATGACACCATCATATTACAATCTCAACTGTAGCTCGTATGTTCCCCAATAGTTTTTCCCTTTCAGTTGTGAATTATAGGGTGCACTTGATAGGGAAAAAAAGCCCTATATTAACTAAGACGGAATTAAGTATGCCTCCTTAGACAAACACCACCCAAAGTCTACAAGATTTTCTTAGACGATGCAACCCATGACTGCTGACAAGGATCCTTTGGTCATGTTGGGTCAATTACCTCCTTTGACTAAGTAGACTAGGGACCATGATAGCCTACGATGATGGAACCATGAGACCTTGATCGGGCACATCATCGTTCCCCTAACCATCCATTTTAAGTTGAAATGATGAATTTCATAAATTCATAATTTTATACTCCACATGCTGCTACTATATGCTACAAATTTAATGATCTAATGACTAGCCTTAAGTTCTCTCTCTCAACATTAGGAGGGTAATTAATTATAAGTGCTTCCTTTAGAAAACCCGAACTAGATCTAAAGTCCTTAAAATAAGGAAAAATCTCTAGGTAGCATCTTATTGACTATTCTATCTACCTTCTAAAAAATTTGGCTGACATAAACCACACTCTTTTCATCGAGAGGTCGGTGGCAAATTTGAGGGAAAATAGGTAAAAGTTCTTCAGAAAACATATGTTCGGGCCATCCGGGGGCCTCTCCAAATCTCGTACTTCATACTTTACTTCATTTAATTCATCACATTAATGTTTTCCACTTCCATAATGATGCTTTTCTATTTATACATCCATAGTTCTATGGCATACCTTAGGTGGATCATTACTTGGAGTTCCACAAATCTGTTATCCCAATGCAAAAGATTTTGTCCCACAACCTTGATGAATCTACCACTGTCATCCTGAATAATAATAATCTTTAGAGTTCCATGTGATTGGACATGGGTCTTTGCTTTTTTGGTTCTCCAAACATGATATATCATCAGCGGTACAATCTAGCCCATGCAAGTCTTGGTTTTTTGCTTTGGAGAGGGAGTAGCTCCATCATGTTAGAGAAAGAAGGGATGGAAAAGCTCCAATTGGTCGAGATTTCTTGGATACTAGCCATGAGAGAACAATGCATGGACACATGCTCAACATCCTCTTCTTGGTTGCATCCCCATAGGCATTCAGGAGTATCTTTAAGGCCCCTATTCTTCAAACATCAATTAGTTCACAAAGCATTCTTTGTTAACCTCCACCAAAACATTTTGATTCTTGGTTGCAGTTTGAGGTGGGACAACCATCTGAAGTATTCCACATTAGGTTATAATTGGGCCTCATAAGAAGTAATTGATTTACTAAGCTTCAATTTAGGCTAGTCTCTGCAGTCTCCATGAATCTAAACAGTAGCTATCAACCCTCTCAATTCAGTGCCAAATCGCTGCTCCAGCTGCACCATGTCCCATTGTCCATTTTCAATAATTAGTTCATTGAGGTTTAGATTATCAATGTTCTCCATATTGTTAAAAGTGGGCCATTTATCTAAGGGAATCTCAACAACCCAAGCATGGTTAAGTAGTCGATCAACTCATCATTTTCACTTGCCATCAAATAATGTGAGATAGGTTGCAACCTCCCCCAGGCAAGGACCACCCAGGTTGAGCGTGCCTTTTTTAGCAATGCTGAATTTCTCCCTTAGAGATCAATGTAGTAGTGTATTTGGTTTTAAGA
This sequence comes from Cymbidium sinense, assembly GCA_021442155.1. Taxonomy (NCBI): domain Eukaryota; kingdom Viridiplantae; phylum Streptophyta; class Magnoliopsida; order Asparagales; family Orchidaceae; genus Cymbidium; species Cymbidium sinense. The sequence continues at coordinate 270,360 of JAKCPB010000308.1, read as the reverse complement.
GGAACTCCTAAGCAAACATAGTCTAGAGACCCATCCATTAGGCAACAACATGGAACCCAGCCCTCCCAACCAAAATGGTGCATTTCTTTCTAAGCGATATAATGGATGTTGTGTTGGTTGGGCTTGGAATGCTAAAAGAAACCTCTTCCCATTCATTCAATTTTAGTGAGGACATTCTTCGAAATTCTAGTGTGGGTAATTTTTTAGGTAAAGATAGCAAGGAGGGAAGCATTAATTAGTGTAGCTTGACCGGCCATAGATAGGAATCAGACTCCCAAAGAGGAAATTCTGCTTTGAGTTCTTTGGATCAGATTGGTAAAGTCCCTCTTGGTTAGTCTTCTCATAGCTAGTTTGATGCCCAAATAATCAAGCTCTTAAACCTTGTGAAACCCGACCATTTGAGCAATTCAATTAGCTTTCCAACTGTGTGTAACTTTGCTAAAGTGGATGACAGATTTGGTGCATTCACCCTTTATCTCATCAATTGCAATACTTGTCTAAAATGTTTGTGATCTATTTAGCATGACCAATCAAGTCTTTAGAGGTAATGAGGATGTCATGACATAGAGAGATGTGAAATTTGTATTCTATCATTTGCAATAGCCACTCTTAGATCCTCCCCATATTGTTTGAAGGCCATGAAGATAAGCTCTGAGCATAGAATGAAGAGATATGGAGACAATGGCCATCCTTATCAAAACCAACATTGGTCTTGGATCCACTATGATCTACTTTGATTAAGAAGAAGAGAAAAGGTTGGGAGGGTAACACACTAGAGCATCCATTTATTGAACTTCTAAAAGAGGCCAAACTTTTGTAAAACCAAGACTAGAGTGTCCCAACTCATCTGATCATAGGCTTATTCCATATCCACTTTGATGGCCATAAACACTTCCATTCAGGTGTGTGGTGTTTATTTTTGATATGTGTATGAGGGACACCATGCAGATCTGAGGGTGTACATATTGAGGTGATCGGGTACAACATTAAGGAATGGTGCTCTATTTTGAAAAATAGACATCACCACCCTAGGATGAACCTAATCACCTAATAAGGACTCCTAAGGTATGACGAGTCTTCGAATATACCAGAGATTTTTTTCCTACTTTATATAGATGAATAAAATAGGGTTTATATTAAATCGAGTTCTAAAGTTCCCTATAGGGGCAAGCCACCATAGTTATTTACATCCTAAGGAAGGTGAATTCTTTAAGAATACGCTCAATAAAAGTAGGCATATATTATCTCCAAAGATTTCAATGATAAGACTATCAATAAATTGGATATGATAGAAAATCAAATGGGATATATAAAAAGAAGAGACTTATTATTGAAGCCAAAAGGAGATGAGTAGGGAATGCTCATGATACTAGGAAACTTAGTGAGCATTCCAATATATCCTATGGTTTGACTTTACATGTTTGAAATTGAGGAGAATTATATGTTTGATTTGAATTTTCATTAGACTGTTAGAGCTTATAATCCCACAATATAAGATTATGAAAATACTTAAGAAGTGATAATTTATGCTTATAGCCTGAAATAAATAGTCACCTCGGATCCTAAATCTAGGGAGCTTTGGTAAGGGCCAAAGCACATCCTAAATCTAAGCAAAAGTGGGTATATGATTTACTTATACAAGAGAGAGTAAACTTCCTGGCTGTTGGACATATAATCGCCTAGAGTTGTAGCCAGCTAACTCCTCCTATGCTTTAAAACTATATAGGCAAGTCATTTGATTTTGCAAGATGGTTAGGTTGTTATTATTTAGAAAGAAACTAAAGTCCTTAAACCCACTCTCTAAGAGACTAGAGCATGAGTGGTATGAGCAATGACCTAGTCTAATGCAAATCTTTCTAACTTTCATTTGGTTTTGGACTCTATTTTAACAAAAGCCATATAATTTTTATATGTCTAAATGCGTGTTGAAATGAGGTTATTGGCTAAATTAGAGAGAAAGAGGTATTTTCACCTAGTTCAAGTCTTCCCTTATCATGCAAGATGGAAACTCTTTCTTTGTAAGAGTGAAGTAATATGGATGGATGATATTAAGCATACAATATTCAGTTAAGGGGTTGCTAAATATTTAATTATCTTAATTTAATGCCTAGGATTTATGTGAGCTTATGAGTAATTTAGAAAATTTAGTTATCAGTTGTAGTTGTGGTAGAAAGTTTATTTTTTTCTAAGAGCCTAATCGGATTCAGGTCACATATTAAATCACCATTCATAAAGAAACTATAAAAAGCATCCCATTTCTATTATGTAATTTAAACATAACATCAAACAATTTATAAATCTAGCATAAAAGAATAAAAGGCCGGTGTGGTTGAGTACCATGTACAACCTAAAAAGAGAAATAAGTAGCCAAGCTCTACCCTTATACAACCAAGTATATGAAATAATAATTACAAATTATACAAATGAATGAATGCTATGGGAGGTCTTCTTATCTTCATATCGCCTTCATTTCTTTATTTGGTTTTGCATGCTTTAAAGGCATAACGAGAGCCTCCTAGGATAGAGACTTCTAGCCACCACTCATCCTAATCCCCCATAACACAAAGCCTAACTCCTAATACAAAATTACATTAAAAATAGAAAAAGTAAATCTAACTATACCAGTAAAACAAGTGTTAGCTAAACATACCATACAACCCAAGCAATTATTTGAATGATTTGGAATTAGCAACCTGCATATAGGTAACCAAGTCCACCTATCCTAATCTAAACTATGCTTAAAGGTTAAGCAACCTGCAAAAGAAAGCATTTATATTTATTTCTAAGCACCCCTTTAAGCATAATCTCCTACATAAAATATGATTAGGCTAATCATGACCTATCATCCAGTCTATAATACATACACCCTAATATCTAGTCTAAAATAATACATCATAAAATAAGACATCCATCACACAATGCACCACCCTAACATAAAGCTAGAAGTGGTGACTTAATTCTAAGGTGTGTGTATTAAGGCTTGTGTCATGTACCTTAACTAGGCTTTATCATAATTTTCTAAGTATGAAAGGGTGTTTAATCATAAAGGATGGTTTCTCTTTAAGTGGCTTAATTGATTTGCAAGTTTTACTTAATGTTTTTTTTTTGTTTCACTTGGTTTACACTTAACAACTAAGTGTTATAAAGAAAATAAAATAGAGAATCACTCTCTTTTATCCCTATCTTAAGTCACATCTAAAATAAATTAATTAAATGAATTCTCTTTAGTGAATGACTTCTTATATGTTCTAATTATTTCTAGGTTTAGGTTCACTTTAAATAATCTCATTCAACAAGAAAAGCATCTTAAGATTAATTGGAATTAATTACTATCATATAACACATGTTTATTCATTTATTTCCATCATATGTAGCATGCATATGACTTATTCTAATTATAATTATACATGCAACATGTATTAACACAGTTAAATGGTGAATATTGATACATACTTGAATTTTAATTTATTTTTGGTGAAATTAATTGGTCTTATTTAATTTAAAGTTCTATCCAAATTCTTATACAAAAATACATAAGGATGGGATCAAATGGATACATCGTTGTTGGTGCTCTCTAGAATAGAGGAAAGAAATGACACCACATAGAGTTTAGAAATATTTTATTTAGACAACCAAATGGGGCATTAAGGAATAAATATATTATCTTGAAAGATAAACATGCTCTCTGTAATGGATTTGATCATTTCAATAAAAGACTTCTAAGGTTAATGGGTCTTTTGTGTACCAAAGTATTTCCGAACTACATGGAAAAGTAGAACATGATTTATTTTATCCTGGGATCATGGTTCCCTAAGAAAGCAAGCCTCTATTATTAATTACATCTTAGGAAGGGTCTCTTCTTAAGAATACTCTAGATTAAAGAAATAAATGGTTATTCCTAAAGACTGCTAAGGTAGCTTTCAATGGATTGATTTTTGGGAAATTTAATTGGGAGAGGTCCAAACTGGAGAGAGTTATTTTCAAGAGTAAAATGGGAAAGAGTAGGAAATGTCTATTGATACTGGGATACCCAATAGATATTTCAACTATCCTATGATTGGGCTTGAAATTTGGGATTTAATTTTAGATTTTGAGTTGTCATTTTCTTAAAAATCTAGGGCTTAGATTCTAGCATCACAAGACTACAAAAATGCATATGGTTAAAGATTTATTCCTAAAAAGGATGCTTCATAACCTAGTCTATAGGTGCTTCTAAAACACGTCAGATGCTCAACCTAATTCTATCCTTAGGAATCATTGGACATTCTCCTCACATGAGGGGACTAACCTATCCCTAACACTTCTGGACTTACAACCTGCCTGGAGAAGGCTGTCAACTAACACCACATAAGCACATTTTAAATTCATGATGCCAAGTCTTATGAATGCAAGATGGCTGGGTTGTTTCATTTTTAGGAAAGAAAATCTTAGAACCTAGACTCACTCCCTAAACCCTAGGATTATGTAGGGTATGAAGTTGCATCTAATTAATGCATATTTTTCAAAAAATTTTTATAAATTTTGACTCAATATTCATTTAATCCTTGGTTATGCATTTTATGCCTAACGCCATGCAATTAGAAATGGTTATGGGCCAAATCAATATTAGAAGGCAGGCTTCCCTAAGAAGGTGGCCATCCTCATAGGTCAGATGCCCCTTATGTGCAATGGGTGAAGTTGCCCAATTGAAGGAATAGAAGACAATATGGTTGCATGATTTCAAACCTAAATTATTTCTAATTGATTTTATGTTGTATTATGCCTAAGGCTTTAATTTATGTGAGGTTTTGATTTATATTTATTTTAATGTTTCGATTGATTTAATTGGGTAAAAACATTTAGTTTATCCTCTGAGCCTACATTCAGGCTTTCATTCATAGAAAGAAACCAAGAAAAGCATGTTGTTTCTAATACACACCCAAAATAAATTAATCCAAATTAAATTAATAGAAATAGACTAATGAAGTACCGTTGCACACTTCGAAAGAAAAAAATGGGCAGTTGAGTTTTGCCCTTATACAACCCAGCCTGGAACTACAAGTTTAGATCTATGGGTCTTCTTTCTAGAAAAATCTTCTTCTTCAGGGACATCCATCGGGCTCCATAGGGGAACACTGCACCATCTCCTGGTAGGGTCAGCTTCTGCTAATCCTAGACCCCATAGATCCTAACCTAATTCTAAGCTCAAATTTACATTTTAAAATTCAAAAATGAAATCCTATGCCCTGCAAAATAAATGTTAGGAAATACAAACTACAGACAATAGTTATATTTCACAAACATACGGGCTTAGCATTAGTTGCTTGCCAAGCCCACTTATCCTATGGGCTATGTTAAGAGATTTTTTAGCACCTGCAAGCATACGATATTTTTATAATTTTGATTCATGACAGTGACCCCTTTAACACAGTCCCCTCTAAAAAAAAAATAGTGTTAGTTCTAAAAAGAACACCCTACCATCCAGTCTAACGAACAAATAAGCCTAAGCATCCAATCTAAAGCAATACACCACACAGACATGTGAAGCACAACACAACATATCATAGAAAATTAAAGAAAATCATAGAATGATCTAACCTAGATCTAGAGTCCATGACCTAAATAATCTAGTGTGTGTAAAAGAGGGGTTTGTGTGGCAAGGCTTTTCTAGGCTCCTTTAAGTTCAAGTTCCAATTTAAAATTTAAATTTGTTTGACTTTTATCTTTGGTTGGTTTCAATTCGACAGGTTTAGTGATTTAATTCCCATTTTATGTTCATTTTATTTGGTTGAAGTAATGATTAGGTTTTTAAGAATGAGAAATAGAAAGAATTTCATTTTTAGGTGAAACTCACTTTATTCTACATCCTAAATCCTAACAAAATTTTCAAAAGTCTAACTAAGATCCTTAAGTATCTTAATTAATCCTTTTGATGTTATTTATGTTTGGATTTATTTTCATTTCTTTTATTTTCTTTTATTTTCATTTATGTTTGGATTGATTTTCTTTTCTTAACTAATCACTTTATTCCCATTTTATGATTACTTGAAAAATGTTTAAGTTAAAGTTTATGTTTCATTGATTTACCTTAATGAAAATTATTTAATTATGAACTAATGTATTAAGTTCATTAGTTCTTATGTATGTGATTAGATTCTTTCATTTGTTTTTATACAATATTTATGTTATTTTTATTTAATTTAATTTAAGGTATATGTTTAATTGTTCATATTTCTTTATTTAATTTAAGCTAAATTTCTTTATGCTTATGTTTGATTTAATTAGTTTGATTATGAGTTTATTTGTCCTAAGGTTTGATTAGACTTTCATTTGACTTAGCTTAAGCTTAAGTTATTCATTAATTAATTTTGCTTAAATCTTAATCCTATTTTTGTAAATTTCAAGTCCTTAGATAATGCTGATTTGGTTTGATTCTTAACATATTATTATGTTAGTTAGGTTATTTAATTTCATTTGCCTTAATTTACTTAAATTAATTTAGTTTGTTAAATTTAGTTTATGTTCAAGGTTTATGTTATCCTTTTAGATTCAGTTATTAAGTTGATTTAGTTTAGTTTATGTTAACCTAATATGCTCAAGTTAAGGTTTTATATTTATTCGTAGATTATATTAATTGCAAGTGTTAAGATTCATTAAGTATTTATTTAATTTCATTTATTTGATTTCTTTTTTATATGGGTAATTAAGTCTATTAATCCTTAAATGTGTAATTATTTAAGTTCTTTGGCTTAAGACTGTTAATAAGCATTCCTTAAGAGTCTTCTAATGTTTGATTAGGATTAGTTTAAGTTATTAAATGATTTAATGAATTAAGGGATTTCCTTAATCCATCACTTAATTAATATTAATATAGGGAATTAGAAAATTCAATACTCCTAATCCAGAGATGAATTAGGTTTGGAAATTTTCTAACAAGTGGGGTTACTTGCCAATTATAAATGTCCAAAGTTTCATCTTGATTAGATTTGTAATTATGGTTTTAATTATTTCATTAAAACCCTAAACTAAGTCTAATTTAATTTGATTCAAAAGAAATTATTTTTATGGATTTCTCATTGATATATGTTTTCAATGAGGGTACATTCATAATTTTTGGATTATTGGTTGATTTATTATGATTTAATTAAGTCCTAGTTAATTTAATTCATTTAATTAATTAATTAAGATAATTTAAGGATTAAGTTTAATTGAGTTTTAATGATGTTTTAAGTTCACTAAGGTTTATTTGGTTGATTTAAGGTTGTTTAGATTATTCCCATAAATTAATTTCATTAATCCTAATTTATTTAATTAAATTAAGGGTTTAGGATTGAAAATTCCATTTCTCTTAAAATTACAATGAATTAAGTTATGAACAATTTAATTAAGGTGTTTTAAGGTTAGTTTCATTTCTCCAAAGTTTCATATTAATTGGACTAATGGTTAGAGTAATTAGGGTTTAATATTTTTAATTAAACTCAAATTAAGGCTAAAATACTCACTAAAAATTAGAGATTTTACTTTTTTTGGATTCTTCTCATCAAGGCAAATTCATAGAGCCTTTATTTGCATTTTTTGATTTTTATTTATTTTTCTATGAATTTTAGAAGTTTTTGTGAATTTTAAATAATTTAAAATCATTATTTAATGGTTTTTAAGTGGGGAGGGGTCCACGTGGCACGACAAGCCTCGTGGAATGCTTGCGAGGCACGTCTTGCCACGTGGCATGCATGGGTTGGCCCACGTGGAGCCGCGTGACATCCGCATTAACAAAGGCTGAAACGTGCTTTGATCTGACCGTCCGATCCATGGTCTAGATCATTCCTGTGATCCTTAAGGGAGAAAAATCAGATCATGCACCTAGATCTGGATTGTTCGATCCTAATAGAAGGATTGATGATCTAGAGATGATCTCCTACCCTAAGCGACAAATGCCGATCACCATTGAAGGTTTTCCCTCAACTGGAAGTGATCGATGATGAATTACCTCCAGATTTAGATCCCAAAACAATCAGTGATCGGATTAGGATCAATCCACGGTTGGATCCATTTAAGGATCCAAATCCTTTCACAAAGCTTCAAACTAAAAAACTCCAAACAAAAATCAAGGTGCATTAAAGGAGAACCTCATTTAGGCGATCTGGTGGTGTTGACTCCATTAGCTTCAGATTGATGGAAGGAAGTTTTGGCCAGAGTTTGGTGGCTTGTCTCACCATGGATAGCTCCCTAGACCACCATGGATTTTGACCTCAATGTGCTTGATCGTTCTCTGGCTTCCTGCTGCCAAAATAAGGCGAGTGAGGGCTCAATTTGGATTGCCTCGAGCCATATAACGTGTGTGACTTCAATTTTTGGTGAAACCCTCTCCTTGGATTTCACCATTGGAGGGGCTCAATTTTTCTTGGTTTTCCTCCTTGCCGGCAGCCAAATGGTGAGGAGGAAGTTGTAAACACATTCTCTAGTGAAGAGCTCAGAGAGAATCCTACCTCCCTTGCATCTTCTTTGGCCAACCCCTTCTCTCTTCTTTCCTCTTCTCTTGATTTGCCTTCACCTTCCAATAAGTGGCTTAAGAGGTGGAGTGGGAAAGGTATGTTGCCTGAGGGTGGAGAGTTTAGGTTTATCTTCTTTCTTTCTTTTTCTTTTTTTGTATTTTATTTTGTTTTTGATTTTCATTTTCCATTGTTTTATGGCATCATCATTGATGTGTGGCTGTCATTTCTAAACTCAAGTGAATTTGAGCTTAACCTTGAATCCATTTGACTTGGGGTGGGGTTTGAACTCAAATCAAATGCATTGATTTTATGATGTTTGGATTTTCATTTCAATTTAATTTATTTATTTTGGTTAATCCAAATTGATCATTTGAATAGGTTAATTTAGGTTGATCACTTGAGTTGGTTAACTCAAATTGGTCACCTGAGTTGAGTCCAAATCATATGTATTGATTCAAACTTGATCCAATTCAAAATCAATTCAATGGAATTTGAAATTTAATTTAATTTGGATTTTAATCATTTTGGATTAATGATTAATTGATTTTGAGTTTAATTAATTGATTTTGAATTTTGTTTCAATTAAATTTTAATTTGAATTTATTGGATTTGATTTGAGTTTATCCAAATTGAAAATTTAAGTTGATTCCCTAGGACACTAGTGTAGTGTCAAATGAATTAGAAAGTGAAATTAGAACCTCTAACTAATGTTAAGTTAATATTAACCTCATTCAAAAATGAGGTCAACAAATGCACCCCCAATATGTGTAGTGGATCAACTAGAATACACTGCATAGATTAGTGTTGACTGGATTGATCAACATACAAGCATAAATTTGGGGTTCCAATTCATGATTTTGATTTTTGATTTCAAAATTCTATTTTGATTTTGATTATGAAAGCTATGTATATGTATACCTACCTTGTCGGGGAGTGAATTCCATTCTAGAAACTTAACTTCATTAAGTTCTAGGATGCATAGGAATGTCATTAGAAGTGGACCCAAAGAATGGTCTAATCCTAATGCAATCACTATGCTCAAGGAAGATGCCTTTTGGGGACTTACTCTTACTTGAGTGGTAGTTGGAAAGGATGCCAATGTGGACACTTACTCCTAGTCCAAACTACCTGGTGCTTTTACCCAAAAAAAATACCACTGGGGGTTTTACTATTATCTAGTTAGCTATTAGGAAGGGGTCGTAAAGACTTGAATCTAACCTAAATAGATATGTTGGGGAGAAGAGGCTTGAAATGCTTGATCCTAATCCACAACATTTTGACTACTAATCAGGGGTCACATGAACTTAATCCTATTTGACTAGTCCAAAGAAATGGGGACTTCAATGGCTTGATTCCATTTCTTAGTTCTTTTGAAAAGGAAAGGTGTCCTTGAGGACTTGATCCTATCCTTAAATTCTAACTAATAGGAAAGAGGATCTTCATGACTTGTTCTCTTTACCTAAGTAGTCTAATTAGCAAGAAAGGGGTCTTTGATGACTTGATCCCATCTTACCAGATGCCCTCTTACTCTGTTTGAGAATGGTAATTGAAAAGGATGCCAATTTGGACACTCTGTCCAAACTACTTGATTTTGCAACCAGGGAAGATACCACTAAGGGATTTATTCTTACCTGGATAACTACTAGGAAGGGGTCTCTGGAGACTTGATCCAACTTGAATATCTTGTGTGATAGAAAAGGAGTCTTTGATAACTTATTCCTAATCTTCACACAATAATAGGATGCCTACGGGTGACTTACTCCAATTTGAGAATGGTAGTTGGAAAGAATGCCAATGTGGACACTTACTCCTAATCCAAACTACCTAATTTTGCAACCAGGGAAGATACCACTGGGGGATTTATTCTTACCTAGCTAGCTACCAGGAAGGGGTCTATGGAGACTTGATCCAACCTAAAATACATGAAAGGGTCTTTGATGACTTTGTCACAATAGGAATGGTGCCACAAAGGAACCTTTGAGAATGGTGCATGAAGGACTCTCCAAACAAGGACATGAGAAAGGTGCTCTAGAAGGCTTGCTCCTAACTCAAGTCATGCATAGGAAAGGGGCCACAAAGGGCTTGCTCCCAACCTATGGAAAGTAGCAATGGTGTCATGAAGGGCTTGCTCCAAACCTATGAGAATGATGCATGAAGGCTTACTCCAAACCCAGAAGGATATAAGAAAGGTTCCACATAGGGCTTGCTCCTAATTCAAGTCATGTATAGGAAAGGTGCCACAAAGGGATTGCTCCCAACATATAGAAAGTAGGAATGGTGCCATGAAGGGCTTGCACCAAACCTATGGGAATGGTGCATGAAGGCTTACTCCAAACCCAGAAGGACATGAGAAAGGTGCCATAGAGGGCTTGCTCCTAACTCAAGTAATGTATAGGAAAGGTCCACAAAGGGCTTGCTCCCAACCTATGGAAAGTAGGAATGGTGGCAGGAAGAGCTTGCTCCAAATCTATGGGAATGGTGCACAAAGGCTTACTCCAAACCCAGAAGGACATGAGAAAGGTGCCACAAAAGGCTTGCTCCCATCTCAAGTCATGTATAGGAAAGGTGAGGGCTAAAGGTGATATGGATAGGATGAAAGTGCTAATCCCTGTTTTGACTAATAAGCAAGAGTCTCATGGACTTAATCCTTACTTGATTAGTCAAGCTTGATGAAAGGGTGATGGAAGATGTTCTTCCATTTCTTGATTTCACTAATACTCCTTACACATGAAGAAGTTTAGTGAAGAAGGTTTCAAAGAGTTAGAATTTATTTTTGAAGGAAGATTTTGGGTATATTTTGGACCCAATGCCATAAACATAGAAGGTCATCATTTTTCTTTCTTTCATCTTTTGATCTCAAAGTTGCAATGAATCATGCTAGATGTCTTTGAAGGCAAGACATCATAGGGTACTAACTTGAGAATTTTATCTCTTTGAGCTTGCATGTGACTATGTAGTTCTTTAGGCAGTAAGAACTAAAGTTAACTAGTCCTTCTCAAATAGAATTTATTTTTCTTTTTGTTTGAACATGTATTACATTTTTATTTTGTTGACATGAATTAATAGCTTAAAAAGCCCTTATCTTAGATTCAATAAAGATCAAGAGATTCCTTTGAAGCTTTCTTAACTGAATGAGAATCTAGATAAACAAACTTTTGGATTCTCATAGATACACAATTTTGTGTTTTTGTCCCTAATCAATTAGGAAATTATAAGGATTAACTTTTTAGAGAAATTAAGATTCTCCTGATAAATTTGAAATTGAATTTCTTCAGTTAATTTGTTGGTCTTTTAAAGTATATATGAAATAAAATCTTATAAATGTCTTTGATTAATTCATATTTTTGCATTTTTGATCTTTCTTCATTTTACTACAAAGTCTTTGAAATTACTTCAAAAGTAAATTTCAAGAATCTAAATGTAGTAATAGGATTGTTCTTTAAGTCATGTTGGAGTTTATTTTCTTTTCTTCTCTTTTCTGGCAAGATTTTCAATATAACCCTCTACCTAATTGAAAATGGGATTACAAGAAATCTTGATCATGACTTTTTGCTAAATTTCCCCAATATTTTGAGACTGAATGATATGACTCTATAACATAATATTCTTATAAGGATTTTGAATGTCATATCATATGCTTTCAATTTTTCTTTTCTATAATTACTTTATTTGATAATTTTCAGATAAGTTATTTTTAAAAAGGATAATCTTATGCATGAAAGTCTTTTTAAATGAAGTATGGGTAATATGAACCCACTTTCAAAGTAAATATTCTATCATAGTCCCAAGATGTGTGTCATATGGATTTGATCTTCTTCTTTTTATCATTTATTTATGTTAATGATGTTATCTAACCAAGAAAAATGTTTTCTTCTCATGTACAACCATCAATTTCTAGCTTTTAATTTAGCAAAATTTGCTTTTCTTTTGGATTTTGATCACAGTTGTCAAGGGACTTAGTTTATTGAAATGACATCAAGCTTAAGTTTATAGACCGCTACATCTGGAGATTATTTCAATTTACTTCCAGATAAAGTGGTCTTTAAACCCAAATAGATACATCAAATCATCGATAGCTAACTCATTAAAGAGTTTGATCATTGATATCAACTTGTCAATTGTGGAAGTAGATTCTTCTTCAAATTCTAGAGGGTGCATCCTGAACTTGAAGACTATATTTTTCTTCAAACACACCTAAACAACATTCATGCATGTGTTAGAGTGCCTTTTGAAAAGAAAGTTAGGACCCAAACTACTTACACTTTTAACTATGATTCCATAACTTGCAATGGTTATAGGCCACTAATGGAATCATAATACACTCAATGGTACCTTTGCCATACAAAGGATATGGACCCCTGGAAAGGGAGATCCATTATCTTTTCTTTTAACCTGCCCAGTGAGCTCATCCAATCATGGTAAAGGCTAAAATGACAAAGTATGAGATATTTGCTTATTTTTGTTCAGCTAGGGATAATTTTTGACTTTTAACCCTACCACTTTATTTTGATGTGGAGAAGTTTAAAGTTAAACTGTCCATTTACATTGGGCATTTTCGCTTCATTTGTAATGGAATCAGAGTATACTCAATAGAATCTTTGCCATACAAAAGATATGGACTCCTAAAATGAAGATCCACTAACTTTTATTTAACTTGCCAAGTGAGCTCACCCAATCATGGTAAAGACTAAGATGACAAAGCATGAGATATTTGATTATTATTTTTTTTAGCTAGGGACAATTGTTGAACTTCTAACCCTACAACATTATTTTAATGTGAAGGAGTTTAAAGTCAAAATTTCCACATGCTTAGAAATTTTAGACTTCATCCTTTTGTTCTTGGACATAGTCCTTCCATCCCTTCACTTTTCCTTCTTTCCTTCTCTTGGTAACATTCTGATTTCATTTCTATTCTTTATGAAATGACTCCACTAAATGATTTGCTTGGAAATTTGATGTATTTGACTTTTTTTCTAAATACAACATTTGATCGATTGACTTTTTTGATATGATTCAAGTCTTTGCTTGATTGATCATATAATATGATTCAACATTCCAATTTCTTTTTCATCATTTCATGGAACCTCAAATCTAGTAGATCCATATAAATTGGTAAAGGAAAATGACTTTCAAAAGATGTTACACTTCTCAATTATTTAATGGAGTCATTTAAGGTTGACATAATGACTTCCTTGAAAACTTTATACTTCATAAATTAGAATTTTCTAATGGAATCAAATATTTAGTGAGGTCATTTAGAAATAGCTGAATGACATTCCTAAAGAATCAACACTTTAGGATGAATATGAACATCCTTCCATAATTAATATTTTTCTTCTTTTTCTTTTCATTTGATTCCCTTCTCTTTTTATATTTTGTCATTTTTTTTTATTTGGGCTAGATAGGACCATCGAAGAATATTAAAGATGTTTCATAAATTCTTATGTTGCTCTTTTTATGTTTGAATTTTTTATCTTCAATCAAAAATGTGATTTAGACTAAGTTCTTTTTCTAGGTTGAATTTTCAAGATTGAATTTTCATGAAGCTAAAAACTCCTTTCTTTCTTTGATTGAATTTATATGGCACCATCTTATCAAAGCTTGATTAGAATTGGGCCTATATAAATTCACTTTTATGTTTATAATTGATGTTGACTGATGCATCCAGTTCAACATATATTTTGGAGATTTTCATCTTTTTAATTTTCCACATCGACTAAAATGTTAATAAGTTCTTAGTAGTCTATCTTCATCATAGAAGATAACCCTAGAACTTCTTTTTTATGGAATGCCACATCAAGAAGTTGCTTATAATTAAGTAAGGCAAATTATATGATTATGTAATGCCTTCTTTACTTTCTTTTCATTTTAATGTTTATTATTATATTTCTTACTTTATTTTTTTTAATAAAGCATTACGATGCTTAATTTTCCAAGAAACTTCTCTAAGATGGGCAAAACATCACATTGTCAAGATGACTTATTTGCCATTTCATTTTAATGCCATTTGAGGTGGTATGACTCTACCATTTTTAATTTGATTTCAAGAATTTCTCTTTTGATATAAAGGGAAGGTAGGTCTAACTCTATCCTCAATAGATCAAAAGACCTCATGATCTATTCATTTAGAGGATCATCATTTAAAAGAGGACCCTCAAGAGTAAATAATGTACTTTTAAAAAGTCAAGTTTGCTTGTATTTTATTTTATAGCACATATAAGATTAAAGGTAATCTCAATTTGCAATGGAATCTTTGACCACCATACTAAACATTAAGACAGTGTCAGGTGGGTCATAAGACATTACAAAGGATTCACCTTATATTCACTTTGTATTGAAATCATGTAATGCCTTAATCTTTGAACAGAGAAAACCAGATCTTTGTTCATTTATTTGGACTGACAAAGTCCTAACTGATTTATCTATCAACTAACTAGAGATAGAAGCTTCATACTTTCACTCTGAGAGATAGAAATATCCCCAATCCTAAGGTCATGATTTCTTTAGAAAGATTAAAATCTTCATTTATTTTCTCTTCATGATTTAGCCTTAAAATTAATTAAAGCCATTCACGAAATATCATTTCATTTAATGAGAGAAAACTCTCATTAAGAAAGTTGATTTAAATTTATTAGTTTAAATTCATTCATTTCAACTTAATCAGGAGAATTAGAATTATCTTTCACTACCCTCTCTTTTCTTCTATTGATTAGAAGCAAAAGTGAATCCTATAACATTTTCTTTATTTATGACATGTCATCTTCCTCTTTTGACTCTCTCCCAAACTCTTAAGAATTTAAGGTTTTGGAATGGTCTAAAAGAGGGTTACCTCCAAGTCACTCCTTAGATTTGGCCAATCAGCTTTAACAATTAATTTTCCAATATTCTAGTGGACTTGTGAAAATAAATTAAGACTAAAGCTAATTTGCATTTATATAAAACTTTCTTCTATAGGAATAGAAGATTTACATTTAGTTTCTTAATCAACCTTTGCCTAAGGTCAATAAGCCATTTGGGATTATTTTTGTTTTTATCCCTTTTTTTAATGCAATTCAAGCTTCAATCATGACGGTAATGGGCGATAGGTACAACTATGCCTCCTTTTGATTTAGATTTCTTAGGATTTGAAGGAACTCCTTCATTTCAATTTACATCCTTAGGTGTTTTGATACTTTTGAATGTAATAGAATAAAGGGTATCCATTCAAAGACTCTGTCCTGATTCTCTTTAGCTCTAGTACAAAGCTAAAGTAAGATCAAGGATAAGTTTAACTTTGAGACTTTATTTTTGGAGATTTGCTATTTAAATTTTGGAGTACTTTTCATACTTTTTTAAATTTAACATCTCTTTTTCATATTAGAATGGTTTCAAATCCATCTTGACTAGATTTAGGTCATAATAGAAATGACTTATTTTTCATTTATTTCTCTCAACTTTTTAATTTGGTTGTAGGAACTAATCATTTAACTGTGGCCAACGAAGAGTTCTAGAGGCTTAGTTCAGGATGTTGTATAGGCTCAATCAAGAAAGAAATGGAGAGGTATCCAATAGAAAGAAAGGTTGTCTTGACTAGTGAGTGGCATTAGTACACTAACAATGTGTAGAACTAATAACTTATTTCTAAAGATGGAGAGCGGAGCCATTCCCCATCAGAGTCACCAGAAAATATGTTGGTTCCCTCTGGAATAGAGCAAGGAAATGACACTATATAGAGTTTAGGAATATTTTATTTAGATGACCAAATACAATATTAAGGAATAAATATAATATCTCAAAAGATAAACATGCTCTCCTGTAATGGATTATCATTTCAGTAATAGATTCCTATGGCTAATGGGTCTTTCATGTACCAGAATATTTTCTCTTGAACTACATGGAAAAGTAGAACAAGGTTTATTTGTCTTGGGATCATGGTTCCCTATAAAGGCAAGCCTCTATAGTTAATTACATTTTAGAATGATCTCTTTCTAAGAATAATTAAAAATAAATAAGTGGTTATTCCTAAAGACTACTAAGGTAGCTTTCAAAGGATTGATTTTTGGGAAATTCAATTAGGAGATGTTCAAATTGGAGAGAGTTATTTTCAAGAGTCAAATAGGAAAGAGTAAGAAATGTCTATTAATAATGGGATGCCTAGTAGACATTTCAACTATCCTATGATTGGGCTTCAAATTTTGGATTTAATTTTATATTTTGAGTTATCATTTTCTTAAAAATCTATGGCTTAGATTCTAGCAGCACAAGACTACAGAAATGCCTAGGGTTGAAGACTTATTCCTAAAAAGGATGCTTCAGAACTTAGTCTACAAATGCTTTCAACACATGTCATTCTTAATTCTATCCTTGGGAATCATTGGCCATTCTTCTCACTTGAGGGGACTATCCCACGACTCTTTTGGACTTAAATACTTGGAGAAGGCAAAATAACACCACCTAAGCACATTTTTAATTCATGATGCCAAGTATTATGAACGCAAGATGGTTGAGCTATTGCATTTTTAAGAAAGAAAATATAAGAACCTATACTCACTCCCTAATCTCTAGAATCATGTAGGTATGAAGATGCATCTAACTAATGTATATTTTTTAGATTTTTATAAATTCTGACTCAATATTCATTTAGGCCTTGGGTATGCATTTTATGCCTAATGCCATGCAATTAGAAATGGTTATGGGCAAAATCAATATTAGAAGGCAGGCTTCCCCAAGAAGGCAGTCATCCTCACAAGTTAGATGCCCCTTATGTGCAATGGGTGAAGTTGCCCAATTCAAGGAATAGAAGATAATATGGTTGCATGATTTCAAACCTAAATTGTTTCTAATTGATTTTATGTTGTATTATTCCCAAGGCTTTAGTTTTTGTGAGCTTTTGATTTGTATTTTTTATGTTTTGATTGATTTAGTAGGGTAAAAAAATTAGTTTATCCTGTGAGCCTACGTCCAGGCTTTCATTCACAGAACAAACATAATCATAGAAACAAACCTAGAAAAACATGTTTTTTCTAGTGTGCACCCAAAATAAATCAATCCAAATTAAATTAATAGAAATAGGCAAATCGGCTGTACACACCAGAAGAAAAAAAATGAGCAACGTTCCCTTATACTGACCTAGAACTACATGTTTAGATATATGGGTCTTCTTTCTAAAAAAATCTCCTTTTTCAAGGACATCCATCAGGCTCCACAGGGGACCAATGCACCATTTCCTAGTAGGGTTAGCTCTTGCTAATCTTAGACACTATAGATCCTAACTTAATTCTAAGCTCAAATTTACATTTTAAAATTCAAAAAAGAAATCCTATGCCCTATAAAATAGATGTTAGGAAATACAAATAGCACACAATAGTTCACAAACATAACATGCTTAGCATTAGTTGCTTACCAAGCCACCTATATGGACTATGTTAAGGGATTTTTTAGCACATGCAAACAAATGACAATTTTATAATTTTGATTTATGACAGCGACCCCTTTAACACAGTCCCCTATAAAAAATAATGTTAGTTCTAAAAAGAACACTATACCATCCAGTCTAACAAACAAACAAGCCTAGAAATCCAGTCTAAAGCAATACACTACATAGACATGTGAAGCACATTACAACATATCACAAAAAATTAAAGAAAATCATAAAATGATCAAACCTAGATCTAGAGTCCGTGACCTAAATGATCTAATGTGTGTAAAAGAGGGGTTTGTGTGGCAAGGCTTTGCTAGGCTCCTTTAAGTTCAAGTTCCAATTTAAATTTTAAATTTGTTTGACTTTTACCTTTGGTTGGTTTCAATTTGACTAGTTTAGTGATTTAATTCCCATTTATGTTCATTTTATTTGGTTGAAGTAATGTTTAGGTTTTCAAGAATGAGAAATAGAATGAATTTCATTTTTAGGTGAAACTCACTTTATTCCACATCCTAAATCATAATAATGTTTCCAAAAGTCTAACTAAGATCCTTAAGTATCTTAATTAATTCTTTTGAAGTTATTTATGTTTGGATTGATTTTCATTTCTTTTTTTTTGCAATTTGTATTCATTTAATTTGTTCTTTTAATATGATTCATTTTATTTCATTTGATTTGGTTTACTGTAGTTTAGGTTTATGTTGACTTTGTTTTATTTTAATTGATTTGATTCCAAATATTTTTTTAATGAGTTTACAAAGTTAAAGTTGAATTATTCTTAATGTTTCATCAACCTATAAGTTCTTTAACTTAATGTATTTAACATTTTCTTTTCTTTAATGATTTTTATCTCATTCATTTTAGTTATAATTTTGTTAGCTTAGAGTTTACTTAAATTTTTGTTTAACTTATATCATTTCATTACCTTAAGTTGGTTCATGTTTACTTGATTAGTTTAATTAGTTTTATGTTGGTTTCATTTCATTTAGGTTGGTTCATTTTTATTTTAATTAGTTCAATTTTATTTATGTTAGTTTTATTTCATTTAGGTTGGTTCATTTCTTTTATTTGACTTATGTCTTAACTTCATCTTAAGTTTAGTTATATTGATTTAATTTAGCTTGGTTTGTGTTCACTTGAAAATGTTTAAGTTAAAGTTTGACTTATGTTTTAACTTTAAGTTTGATTATATTAATTTTATTTAATTTGATTTATTATTACTTGATTCATTATTCAATATTTATATTAATTTCATTTAATTTGATTAAGTTTGACTTTTGTCCAAACTTTACATTAAGTTTAGTTATGTTAATTTCATTTAATTTGATTTATGATTACTTGAGAAATGTTTAAGTTAAAGTTTAAGTTTCATTGATTTACCTTAATTCAAATTGTTTAATTATGAACTAATGTATTAAGTTCATTAGTTCTTATGCATGTGATTATATTCTTTCATTTGTGTTTATTCAATATTTATGTTATTTTCATTTAATTTAGTTTAAGTTATAAGTTTAATTGTTCATATTTCTTTATTTCATTTAAGTTGAATTATTTTATTCTTTACGCTTATGTCTGATTTAGTTAGTTTGATTATGAGTTTATTTGTCCTAAAGTTTGATTAGACTTTCATTTGACTTAGCTTAAGCTTAAGTTGTTCATTAATTAATTTTCCTTAAATCTTAATCCTATGTTTATAAAATTCAAGTCCTAAGATAATGTTTATTTGGTTTGATTCTTAACATAATATTATGTTAATTAGGTTATTTAATTTCATTTGCATTAATTTACTTAAATTAATTTAGTTTGAAAATTTTAGTTTATGTTTAAGGTTTATGTTATCCTTTTAGATTAAGTTATTAATTTGATTTAGTTCATTTTATGTTAACCTAATATGCTTAGGTCATGGTTTTATATTTATTCTTAGATTATATTATTTGCAAGTGTTAAGATTCATTAAGTATTTATTTGATTTCATTTATTTGATTTCTTTTTTATATGGGTAATTAAGTTTGTCAATCCTTAAATGTGTAATTATTTAAGTTCGTTGGCTTGGGACTATTAATAAACATTCCTTAAGAGTCTTCTGATGTTTGATTAAGATTTGTTTAAGTTATCAAATGATTTAATGAATTAAAGGATTTCCTTAATCCATTACTTAAATAATATTGATCTGGGGAATTGGAAAATTTAATACTCTTAATCTAGAGATCAATCAGGTTTGGAAATTTTCTAGCAAGTGAAGTTACATGCCAATTACAAATGTCCTAAGTTTCATCTTGATTAGATCTGTAATTAGAGAGTAATTAGGGTTTTAATTATTTCATTAAAACCTAAATTAATCTTAATTTAATTAGATTCAATTAAGGATTTTATTTTTTATGGATATCTCACTGAAATATGTTTTCAATGAGGGCACATTCATAATTTTTGGACTATTGTTGATTTATTATGATTTAATTAAGTTTTGGTTAATTATTTGAATTATTTAATTCATTTAATTAGTTCATTAAGCCAATTTAAGGATTATTAAGTTTAATTGAGTTTTAATGATGTTTTAGAGTTCACTGAGGTTTATTAGGTTGATTTAAGGTAGTTTAGATCATTTCCATAAATTAATTTCAGTAATCTTAATTTATTTAATTAAATTAGGGGTTTAAGATTGAAAATTCCATTTCTCTTAAATTACAATGAATTAAATTTTGAAAATTTTAATTAAGGTGTGTTTTAAGATTAATTTCATTTTTCCAAAGTTTTATATTAATTAGACGAATGGTTAGAGAGTAATTATGATTTAATATTTTTAATTAAACTAAAATTAAGGCTAAAATACCTAATAAAAATCGGTATTTTACTTTTTATGGATTTCTCTCATCAAGACAAATCCATGATCCTTTATTTACATTTTTTTGAATTTTATTTATTTTTCTACGAATTTTAGAAGTTTATGTAAATTTTAAATAATTTAAAATCATTATTTAATGGTTTTTAAGTGGGGATGGGTCCACGCAGTGCTGCGGGCTGCGTGGCACATCTTGCCATGTGGCACACATGGGTTGGCCCTAGGGGTGCAACCGAGTCGAGTCGAGCTCAAGCCGTATTGAGCTTGAGCTTGACTTGAACCGTACACTGTGAGCTCGAGCTCGAGCTCGAGCTCGACTCGAGCACATAAACCAAGCTCGAACTCGGCTCATGTACAGAAAATTAAGCTCGAGCTTGGCTCGAATTAGTGGGCTCGTTTAAAAGCTCGAGCTTGGCTCGTTTAGAAGCTCGAGCTTGGCTCGTTGAGTAGCTCAATTTAGGCTCGTTTATAGGCTCGTTTAGGAAATAATTTCATTAAAAAAGAGCAGCAAAAAATTTTAAAGAGCAATTAAAAAAATTTAGAATATTTATTAAATTAATTTGAATCTTTTGAGATATTTTTTATTACAAATATATGAAATTCTAAATTACAAAAAAAAAATATAAACCACAAAAAATTAAATGCAGAAAAATGTATCTATTTTATTACAAGAGGTTTTGTAAATTTTCTTTTTAATGAAAAGAAATTACAAAAAAATTACAAACATATTGAAAGAAAAAATTAAATGCTCAAAGCCTCAAACAAGAGAGGTACATATAAATTACATAATTAAAAATTCAATCTCTCAAATTGTCACACAAAAAAAGAAAAACATAGAATTAAATTAAAATCAACATCTTCTATTGATCCATGCTGCAGTATGTTAGAGTCTTTAATGGAGAAGTAATCCAAAGCTCCTACTTGTACTCTTCGAGCATCCAACCACCTAATCAAAAAATAAAGACTAAGAGAAAATAAAATTATAAGCATCTTAAACGAGGCAATTACCCAATCATAAAAATATTCTACAACATACCAATGGAAGGAAGGGCATAATTAAGTAAGCATAAAGAATAAGGAAAAATAAAATAGATAAAGTTAAGAAAAGGCTCAGGCTCAGTTATAAATTATAATCATCTTAAAGAGCAACATTATATGTAAGCATCCAAACTTCAGAAGAAGGGTTACAATTACATATAGTGCTACCAACTAAAAGAAGATAGAGAGGGAAACATCATTGTCATCACATCCTGCATACCTCGTGTAGCCCATCATCAGAAGTCCATCATCTGATAAGGAAGGGGTGAATTATTACTAAAAGAAGATAGAGGAAACAACAAATACTACGATTAAATCAGAGCAACGGAAGAAAGCAGAAAGAAAACCGGTAGAAAAATTAACACCCAAACCAAGCATAGAAGAGCGATAGAAGAGCAACAAGAGAAAACCGAGCAGTAAAAAAATTAACACCCAAACCGAGACAAGCGGTTGCACCCAACATAATTACAGAAAAAGCAGGTAGGCGGTATAACATCCATAAACTCATTTACTTGGGATAAGCGGCCAAAATGGGGAAAGCCATACCAGAGAGGCCAAGAGGGCATCTAGAAATTATCATCAAAACCATCACCAAGGCGACCAAAAGAATAGCAAATCCACCACCAACAATAAAGAGGAAAATATCGAAACAAGGAGAGCCAAATAAACCAGGAGGGAGTATGCCAGTTTACTCACATCCCGAAACATACAACACAAGCATCCTGCAAGATAGTAGCCACAAAAAAACCCTTAAGCAGCCAACAGAAAATCGAAGAGACAAATTAACACCAAACAAAGATAGGGAGCAACAAGAGAAAACCGGCAGTAGAAAAATTAACACCCAAACCGAGATAAAGCAGTTGCACCCAACATAATTACAAGAAAAATAGTAGACAGCAGGTAGCATCCAGCCACCATAAACTCATTTACTTGGGATAAGTAGCACCAAATAGAGGAAAGCCATATCATAGAGAGGCCAAGAGGGCATCTAGAAATTATCATCAAAACCATCACTAAGGCAGCCAAAAGAATAGCAAATCCACCACCAACAACAAAGAGTAAAATATCAGGAAACAAGGAGAGCCAAATAAACCGGAGAGGGAGTCAATGCCAGCTTTACTCACATCCTAAAACACGCCACAAACACAAGCATCCTAGATAGATAGTAAAAAAAAACCCTCAAGCAGCCAACCTTGAACAATAAGTCCTAAAACGAGACCAAAAAAACACATTTACCATATCCTCCATCAACAAAACAACCAATAAAACCACCCAGGCCAGCAGCCAATAGGAAGAGCAATAAGAGAAAATCGAGCAGTAGAAAAATTAACACCCAAACTGAGACAAAGCAGTTGCACCCAACATAATTACAGGAAAAAATAGTAGACAGCAGGTAGCATCCAGCCACCATAAGGGAAAATCCGAGACAAAGAAGTTAGTTAGAGTCCACTAATGCTTGCTCAACAAGTGCTTCAATTCCACCTACTCCAACAAAACACATAATCAACCAACCATCAATATGAATTAAGAAAGTAACATAATTAAAGGAAAAAAACAGTGTGGCATATATATAAGGCAAAAGACAAAGAAGTTAGTTAGAGTCCACTAATGCTTGCTAAACAAGTACTTCAATTCCACCTACTCCAACAAAACATATAATCAGCCAACCATAAGGCACAGACTGAGACAAAGAAGACAACTAGAGGGCATTGATTCAAGCTCAAAAAATGTTCAAAAGTACTACCAAAGACACATCCAAGAGATGAGCAACTATGTTAAAGCAACTACCAACATCCAAAAAAATATATGAGCAACTACGAAAAATTTAGCTACCAAAGACACATCCAATAGATGAGAAAACTACTATAAAATAGCTACCAACATCCAAGGAATGTATGAGCAACTTTATAAATTTTGATTTCAAAATCATTAGATCATAGCTATCATCATCAATTTCCTCTAATATTTCCAAAATTATCACTTTTGTGTAGATTAATATTTAGTGCAATCATAACATTTTAAAATATCTACTAAACAAAGAATTAAAATGGAAAATATAAAGAGTTTAAATGTCAAATATAAACCACATAAAGTCTATTTAAAAAACATGTAAAGTCTTCATATTCATCCACTTTTCCTTTATGCAACTCAGAGGACCTAGGTATCTCAATCTCTTCATCTTCATCCTCTTCCTAATAAATATTCAATATAGTAAAATATTAATATCATTAAAAAAATTATACTAAAAAAATAATAATAATTGGTAAAATACCTTAATTCTCCCTTTCAAGCCGTAATGAGAACGAATCCAATTAGACCCACATATGAGAGCTTGAACAGTTTCAACTCCAAGCTTTGAGCGATAAGTATCAACAACTCTCTCTCTTGTGCTAAAGGTCAACTCAGAAGCAACTGTACTAATTGGAATAGATAAAATATCAACAGCCATTTTTGAGAGTATGCGATATTCAAGATGCATGTTTTTCCACCAAGCAATCATATCAAAACTACGACCTTCTGGAATTATCTCTAACCCATCTTCAAGGTAGTTATCCAGATCTGACTTGGTGGGCCTTCTACTTGATTTTTCTGATAGATAAGCAGTAAAATCATGCCAACCACTATATTTTCGTGAAAGAGTATCCTGGGTTGGATGTCTACTACTGCCTGTGCTACTTTCACCTCTATATGTCCCACTACTTGTAGTATCAGTTTCTGCTTCAAGGTATTCAACATATTCTTCATATAATTTATATAGTAAAGTACGAACATATGCAATATTATGATTGCTTTCATCTCCTTCATAGATCATAGGGTATGCAAACTCAATGACAATAAATTTCATTCGTGGGTCCATAATTGCACCAAATGCCATCGAAGGTTGCATTCGCCAATATTTTTCAAATTTTTCTTTCATTTTGTGGTCATGTGCTTGATGAAATCATCGAAGACAAGGCACCATCATTCAAGACACCTTTTAATAGTGCAAATTTGTGAGAGAAATAAATTAGATG
Source organism: Cymbidium sinense (assembly GCA_021442155.1). Lineage (NCBI taxonomy): Eukaryota > Viridiplantae > Streptophyta > Magnoliopsida > Asparagales > Orchidaceae > Cymbidium > Cymbidium sinense. Next base: position 245,598 of record JAKCPB010000308.1, on the reverse strand, counting down.
TTGGGTATTTAGAACCTGAAATGATATTAGTTGCCTCATTAAAAAAACCAAGAATATCACAAACTTTTTCTATTTTATTCCATTCTTCTTCTGTAGGGCAATTACAATATGTAATCTCCCTCTCACTATATGAAAAGAAAGCTTCTTTTAGTTGAAGTGCAACTCAAAGATATTGTATGTAGAATTCCAACGGTTGGGAAATCCATGATATACTTTCTTGTTGGTAGTTGTAATCTGAACAACATCAAGAAATTTAGTCTACCATTGATAAAATTAACTGTCACGATTTTCTCAACAACAAATTCTATACATTTGACCCCATCTTTCACCATTAAATTCAAAATATGTGCACAACAACATGGAATAGTCTTCCCCAAAGAATAATTTTTCCTTATCCGTAAACCATCTTTTAATAACTTGATAGCCTTATAATTATTTGATGCATTATCAATGGTAAATATTTTATTTTCAAGACCCCCTAGCCTTATAGAATGTGTCAACAATTTCGAGGTCGTATGTGGAGGTGTAAAAAAATTGAAGAAATTTCTAGTTTGTGGTCTACATAATGTGCAAAGGATGACCATATAAGATATCCGCTGATTCTTTGATTTCCAAATGTCAAGAGTAAAACTCACTCTATTTATACTACTCAATGAATACTTTAATTTTCTTTTTCCTTTTCATATACTAGCATCACATCTCCACTTGTTCTAGAGAATTTAGAGAAGTATGGTGACATGGACTTCAAAACAAGATTAAATCCAAATTCTTCCACAATCGAGAAGGGTTTTCATTAATCAATATAATGAATAATCATCTCTCTAACTTTTGTTTGATCAAACTTAAAAGTTATCGGGTTAATCCTCCCCGATTTATTTCTAATGAACGCCAAAATCTTTTTGAACTGTAAAATTTTTTGCTTAATGCATTCTAGCTACACATCGATCTAAATGCCTCCTAAATTGTGTAGTTGCACCAAGATACCTAACTAGCCTTTTCTTGCAATGAATACATTCGCCATCCGAAGAACAACTTCTTTAAACTCCTCCCAAACACGTGTTTTCTTTCTTTTCTTAATTCAATTGATTTTCAAGATCGCTATATCATCACCCTTGTCAACCAAATCATTAATAACTTCATTCTCCCCTCAATATTATTAACATCTACATTGCGTATGTTCCTCCTCAATATCAATTTGGACACCCACAACTAGGTTATCACTGCTTAAATCCACTAACACATCCTCTCCAAGTGGTGGTGTTAAATCTAAAACAAAAAAAAATGATAAATTACAACATAATGAATGAAGAAGATAAATGATTTATAAAATATTAAAAACTCAAAATACCAAATTGCTCATCATATTTGCACTTTGTAATAATAAAAACTCAATACTCGTCTTCTATCCAATAATTCTGTAATTCACTGCAAAATAGAAACCAATTACCAACATAGAAAATTATTTCATTGCCACCAGACATAGCGATTTATAAAGCATAATGAATTAACAAAAAGAATAATGAACTGCTCCATAACATAACATGTATTATAAAAAGGCACCAAGTAAATTCTTACTATAAATCTGAAAGTTCACACATATAAACCATCATCCAACAACTCAGTCGAACAGCAATTGAACCATAAACCATCAAAATAACCATAAACAACAGAGATTAAGCTGCACATTGAACCGAAGTTACTGAACCCTAAACAAAATTGATTTCCGTTGTTGAACAACAGCAACAACCTACAAGTTACATAAGCAAATCCAAATAATTAACACAAGTTACACAACCGAACATAGCCATTACTCACTAAACCCTAATCTAAAAGAACATCACAAGTTGATTCACAACCGAACATCAAAACCAAAGAACATCTCGATTTTAGTTGATCAAGTCCATCACAAATCCTACCTAAAATAGTTGGAAGAACCAGATAATGACCATAAATGATAAAACTATTTAATAACTATTTCTTGCCACTAATATTTTGACCAACTCAAGAACAAGATGAAGTATGATGTTAAGCACAAATAAAACTTGAGTAACCTACATACAATTAAATAAACCTTATGTAGCATTCTGCCAAAGGAGTATTCACCAATCCGCCATGTCTTTTCTAAGCAATCTCTTTGTAAGAAGGAAGATGAAGAATGATGACGAAATTAGCACTTGAATCATAAATCCCTCCAAGAAAATGATGAAGCAAAATTTGGCCAAGAGAGGAGAATAGATTAGTAGAACCCTTTCCAATAAAACACAACTCTAATATATAGAAAAAAGGATGATGTGCTAAACAAGTGCAGATAATTAAAACATAACTCTAATTAGTAGAACCATTTCCACAAATTTGAAAGTTCATACACATGTACCATCATCCGAACAACAATTGAACCATAAACTATCAGAAAAACCATAAACAATAAAGGATAAGCTGTAGTGCTGCACATTGAACCGAAGTTACTGCACCCTAAACAAGTGCGGATAATCAACATAAGTTACACAACCGAAGTTACCGAACATAGTCGTTACTCATTAAACACATAATCCAAAAGAACATCACAGGTTGATTCACAACCGAACATCAAAACCAAAGAACAGCAAAACCTAATTTTGAATGGCTTCACACACCTAATTGGAAGCATCATCAAAATGAAATACCAGATGTGAGATTGTGAGCTTAAAGAAAATGAACCTAGCAAACCAAGATCAAGTCGATCTTACTATCGAGTGAGAAAAAATTTGAAGCCAGGAAGATGAGGGAACTCAAACCGAGAACCTGAGAAGCAGAGGCTGCAGAGCGGTATGAGAGAACGGAGAGAGTCGAGACTCGATAGCGGGCCGAGTGTCAAAGGTGATTGACGAGCAGCGAGAGATGAGAGGCGAGGTGACACTCGAGAAGCTTGCGAAATTAGGGCACTCAGCACTCGGCAGAGAGCGGGATCATATTAGTTAGGGAATACGAAATGCTGAATCGCTGTGATCGCTCTGTAGCCTTCGCTGGTTAATATTCTCATATCCCCCGAGCGGCTCGACGAACAAATGAACCGAACTTCCGCTAACTCGAGCTCAAGCTCGTTTAATATATCGAGCCTGCCTTTGAGCTTGAGCTCGAGCTCGATACTCGAAATGACCAGTAAATGAGCCGGATTTCAAGTCGAGCTCGAGCCGGCTCGTGAGCAGGCTTGACTCGGTTGCACCCCTAGTTGGCCCACGCGGAGCCGCGTGGCATCCACATCAGCAAAGGCCGACACACACTTTGATCTGGATGGCCCGGATCATTCCTGCGATCCTTAACGGAGAAAAATCACATCGTGCTCCTAGATATGGACTATCTGATCCTAATAGAAGGAACAGACAGTTCAGAGATCATCTCCTACCCTAAGAGGCAAATACCGATCGCCATTGATGGTTTTCCCTCAACCGATGGCAATCAACGATGAATTACCTCCCAATTTTGATCCCAAAATGATCTATGATCAAATTAGGATCGATCTATATGGTTGGATCCATTCAAAGATCCAACCCCTTTCACAATGCTCCAAATTGCAAAACTCCAAAGAAAAATCAAGGTGCATTAATGGCAAACCTCATTTCTTGCAGTTTTCGGGGTCGACTCCATTAGCTTCGGATTGATGCAAGGAGCTTGTGGCCAGAGTTTGGTGGCTTGTCTCACCGTGGATAGCTCCCTAAACCACCTTGGATTTTGACCTCAATGTGTTTGACCGTTCTCTAGCTTCCTGACACCAAACAAGGCGAGTAAGAGCTCAATTTGGATCACCTCAAGCCGTAGAAAATATGAGAGTGACTTCAAATTGTGGGTGAAATCCCCTCTTTTGATTTTACCATTGGAGGGGCTCGGTTTGCCTCCTTGCTGGTGGACAAATGGTGAAGAAGGAAGTTGTAAATACCATGTCTAGCTCTGGTGAGGAGTTTGGAATTAATTCGAGAGAGAATCCTGGCTCCCTTGCTTTGCTTCTCCTGTGGCAGAACCTCCCTTCTCTCCTTTTCATTTTTTTCCTCTTCTTCTTTCCTTGGAGAAGCAAAATCCCTCTTAGCCTCTTCTCTTGATTGTCTGCCTTCTCTTGAAGGCAGCCTTCACCTTCCAATAAGTGGCTTGAGGGGTGGAGTGGGTGAGGTGTGTTGCATGAGAGAGGAGAGTTTTGGATTATCTTCTTTCTCTTTTTTCTCTTTTTATTTGTATTTTATTTTCCTTTTGATATTTATTTTCCATTACTTTATGGCATCATCACTAATGTATGGCTGTCCATTTCTAAACTCAAGTGAATTTGAGCTTAACCTTGAATTCATTTGACTTGGGTTGGAGTTTGAGCTCAAATCAAATGCATTACTTTTATGATATTTGGATTTTCATTTTAATTTAATTTATTGAAATTATTTTGGTTAATCCAAATTAATCATTTGAATAGGTTAATTCAAGTTGATCACTTGGTTAACATAGATTTATCAGTTGAGTTGGTTAACTCAGATTGATCACTTGAGTTGAGTCCAAATCATATGTATTGATTCAAATTTGATCCAATTCAAAATCAATTCAAAGAAATTTGATATTAAATTTAATTTTGATTTTAATCATTTTGGATTAATGGTTAATTGATTTTCAGTTTAATTAATTGATTTTTAATTTTATTTCAATTAAATTTTAACTTGAATTAATTGGATTTGATTTGAGTTAATCAAAATTGAAAATTTAAGTTGAATCCTTAGGACACTAAGTGTAGTGTCATAAGCACTAAATTATGATGTTTCTAATTGAAATTAGAACCTCCTAATTACTAATTTTAAGTTAATATCAACCTCATTCAAAAATGAGGTCAATAGTTGGCATTGTTAACCAGGGGAGTGAGGTAAAGACCTTCTTGGGGCTATTTAAAGCCGTGTGTTCCCAGAATGTCCAGACTAAATATACCCACTAACATTCATACTTATATAGCTTTGCATTCTTGAACATGAGAAAAAGAACTTCTAATCACATGATTAATTAATTCTATCACTTGAACAATTGCAAATGCATGTATTTCAATAAAAGAAAGAGGGGTTTTAACTCCATAATTAAATACACACAAGCATGTATGAGAGACATAAGCTAGTACATGCTATTTTTAACTAGGGAAGTGAGGTAGTCAAATGACCTCCTTGGGGCTTCTTAAAGCCTCGTATTCCAGGGATGTCTAAACTAAATATTTATTTTTCTCAAATACATATGAATGTATACATAAATAAAAGGGAGGAAACCACACAAAAGTTATACTTTTATTTGATTAAAAAGATTTATGCACATGGAGTAAAGTCTTAACTAAATTTTAATATTGAAATATGTAAGAATGAAATTAAATGGAGTATGTGCCTTTATTAAACTAGGGAAGTGAGGTAATTAAATGACCTCCTTGGGGCTAGCTAAAGTCTCGTATTCTCAGGATGTCTACACTAAATACCCATTAATATTCTCATTTACACAAATCAATATATGAATGAAAGAAAAGGGACTTTACTTCATACACTTAAGCTATAATTATTTGCATTTCCTATGTATTTATAACTAACATTTATAACATATGTAAACATTTATTTGTAAGATTTGGAAATTAGATTTGGATTTAATAATGATAGTAACCACACATATATTAATTTAAATCAACACATACAAGCTTGACATAAAGGAAATCATTTATTTTTTAAATTAATTTTAAATAAATGAATGCATGAATCAAGTGGCATACAACATTTTAATATGATTGAAAAGAAATAAAGAGACACAAGCATGTAATTTCATTCAATTCAACTAATTCCTAAGGACAATCATATTAAATAAGCTTATTTAAAATAAACCAAATTTTCTTAAAGTTGCTTTTGATATTATGTTTAACTTGATTTAAGAGATGTGAGAAAGGTTTACTTATTCTAATCCCATCCCCATATGTGTACGTTAATTTGATTTAATAAGAAGCAAATTAGATTGATTTTATGGATTGATTAAGTTAAGCACGGATTAAATCAATTAATTAGAGATGTTACCTTAAGGTAAATGATTATGAGCTAATGTAATATTCAAATGGATTGAAACGTAAATGGCAATGCTCCTACAAAATGAAAGGGTCCTAATGTAGTTAGCTCATAGTCATTTATTAATTAGACTTAAGGAACTATTTTAATTACTTTCATGACTTTCTCACACATGTGAGCCAATCATGATTTCATTAAGCCTCTTTAGATTCTTGAACACCTAAAGCTCTAACCAAGATGAATTAAGAGATAGAATATTTTAATTATGATTTTATTTATTTTATTAAAGTGGGTGGGGGGGGGCGTTAATCCATTACTCTCTTTAATTAATTATCATAGTTAAATGAATATCTTTTGAAATGAGATGGGCTTAAGGGAAAAGGTTGGGAAAGAGGTCTCAACCTAATTCCATAAGTCATCCATTTGATCAAGCATGATTTAATGTGATTTGAATTTTAACTTAACTAATCAAGTCATTAATTAATTAATTATTTAATTAATCATTGATTAGCATTTTGGTTGAAAAGAGAGGGAAACTTAGAGGAAAGATTAGGAGGGAGACCACAATCCAATTCCCTAAGTCTCCTTACTGTTCAACAGTAATCAGGGAGTCCAAAAAGTTAATTAATTACTGTTCATGTGCTTAATTTTCCTTTAATGAAGTTAAAAGGGCAATTAGGGCCTAATCAATCAATCCTCCTAACTTAACAAATAATAAATCCCTAAAAAATTAGAGGAAGCAGAGGTCATCCTCTCAAATATTCTCAAAAAATTTAGGATCAATCATTGAGAGATTAGAGAGTAATTAAGCTAATTAAGTTTCTAATTAAATTCTAATTAAGCTCTGTTTACTATTCAAACTCAATTAGAAATATTTTTATTAAATTTTCCTTTGAAATACTTTTAAAATGAATAATTATTTATATTTTAAAATGTTTTCTACAATTAGCTACCAATTTTGGAAGTTTCAGCCTTAAAACACATTATTTAACCTTCATTAAACCTAATCTCTCCAGCACCACATGACACGCTTCCCACGTGGAGTCATGGAATTGTTTATTTAAGTTATCATGCCTACATGAGTCGGTGACGGATGCGATTTTGATCCCCATAATCTCGGTCGGGCGGACATTAAACCCACAACATAAAGGGGAGAAATGAGGGAGGTCTAACGTGATTTGATCATGGTCGTCAGTTTCAATCACACGGAACAGACGACCCATGATCTCTCTTCCTACGAGTAATGAACGGGAGCCCATCCTCCATGGATCGCTTAATGCTAGCTCACTTGAGCTCGGATCCACTCCAAACTCAACCCACACCTTCGCGAGAAGGATTCACAAGGATCCAATGGTTAGGATGAGCTCAAATGAAAATTTTCTTCACAAAAGACCAACCAATTTTTTTTATATCTACGCTTTTGAGGAATTACCACGCCGGAGCTCAAGATTTGTGGTGGGATTGATGGAAGTAGCTTCGTCTAGTAGAGACGAGGCCCTATCAAGAGAATCAATTGAGTCAATTCCACTTAGTTCACTCAGTTGGTCAAAAATGGAGATTTGGAGCTTCAGTCTTGATCGAACTCCTCGCTTTGGTGTGTTTGGAACTTGAGGGAAGCTTTAGGTAGCCTCGATGAGGATGGAGATGGTGTATAAATGATCAATTGATCTTCAGAGGTGAATTGAGGAAGCTTGGATTGAAGATGGCATCCTCTGTTTTGGTTCTATGGGGGAAGAAGGAATGCTAAATGTGGGAAGCTTGGAATTACTCTAGAACTCACAAGGAAGCTCAGATTGGTCTTGAGAAGCTTGCACGAAGTGAGTTCCTTTCATTTCCATTCGATTTGGGGGAGTATACCCCCTTGATTTACTGAGTTGGATGGATGGGATGGCTTCACATTTTTTGGCTGGCCACCTACAATCAGAGCGATGGATGTTTCTCAATTGACTCCACGTGGCTCGATCGGGTTGAAGGAGATTAAGGGAGGTGGCTCAAGGCTTGATCTTGGCTGATTTGGTTTCTTTGATCTCTTGGGTGTTCAACTTGTATGGGAGATGGGTTAACTCACCTCCCTTTGGTTCATGGCCAACCTAGCATGGGTTAGGTGGCCTAGGTGGGTTAGGTGTACCCTCATTTGAGTGAGTGAGGGCTGCCAAAGTGATAGAAGAGTGGACTATGTCATTTATTGGGGGAATCCAACGAAAGAAGGCTCAATGGACCGTGGCTTGGGTGGGGTCCACTTGGCTTTTGGGCTGACTTTGGGCTGACCTAGGGTCAATTTGGGTTGGGTTTGGTTAGCGACCAAAGTTTCATGGGTTATGGGTTTTGGCTTCATTTGGTCAAATGGGTTCATATGGGTTCATGTTGGGTTGGGTTGACCAGTTGGTCAAACTTGGTAAAACCAAAGCTTGGGTTAGGTTCAAATGATAATTTGGAGAGTTTTAGTACAAGTGGTTTCAATCAATTTGGCTTAGGTTTGATTTTGGCTCACTTGGGTTCAAATATGTCAAATGGGCTAAGTTGACCAATTTGACCAAATTTGGTTGGATTAGGTGTTAGTTCATGTTCAATTAGTTAATGAAAATGATTGTAGGTTTTGGCTTGGATCAATTTGGGTTTAATTTAGATTTTGGCCAATTTGACCTTTTAGGTCAATTTGGGCTAAGTTGGGTCAAGTAGACCAATTAGTCAAATTAGACTCAATTATGACTTTGGTCAAGTTCAATAATTAATTTGGAATAAACTTGAGCCATTGGTTATAATCAATTTAGATTGGGTGATTTAACCCATTTTGGTTAGATTTGGGTCAACTTGGGTCAAATATTTGGACTTGGTTTGGCTTAATTGAGGGCTTGGTCATATTCAATCATTGATTATGAGTTGGTTTGGATTAATGGCTTCAATCAATTTGGTATATGGTGGGTTTTGGCTAGTTTAGGTTTCATTTGGGCTAGAGGTTGACTTGGTCAAATGACCAAGTTGACTTGGTTTGACCCAATTCAAAGTGATTGGTCATCCTAGGGAGATTTTTGATCATGATATGGGGCTTGGATGGGCTTGGTTCCATCCAATTTGCGTTGGATTAGAATTAGACTCAAAAAGGTTCTTTAGACCACTTTGGGTCAAGTGGACCTAAATGGGTCAATTGGTTTGGTTTTGACTTGATTCAAGTTTAGTTGGACTCATATTTGAGCCTAGGATTGAAATATAAATCCAACTGGAATTAATTTGGAGCCTAATGGATTTTGGCTCATTTGAAGTTTTCAAGTCAAAAAGGCTAACTTGAGCTTGACTTGGGCTGACTTGAGTTTGATTCAATAATTATAGTTTATATTTATATTTGGATAAATAATTGAAGGAATGATTGATTCAAAGAAAATCCAGTTTTGGCATGATTTGGATAGGATTTGGCTAAGCTTATGGAAATGGTTAAAATGCTTGAATAGGTTTTAGTTTGATCTTGGATTTGGTTTTGGCTATATGAATTTATATTTCAATTATATTTGGGGATATAAATGAAGATATAAATGATTCATGATAAAATCACATTTGGAATGATTTGGAAGAAAATTTGACTAAGCTCATGGAGGTAAATCAAAGGGCTAAGGAGAAAATAAATTTAGTTTGATTTATTTTTAATCATTGGAATGTGAGTTCCATTTATATTTGTGAAAATAAATGAGAGAATAATTGATTTGTAAATAAACTAATGGATTTTGGGTTGATTCGGGTAAAGATTTGATTAAGCTTATGGAGATGGGTCCATAAGGGTTAAGAAGGGATTTAGTTTGATTTGGTTTTGGTCATTTGGGTATGGATTTCATTTATATTTGTCAATATAAATGAAATAATAATTGATTTATGAAGAAACCAATCAAGTTTGGAATAATTTAGGTGGAGATTTGGCTAAGCTTATGAGAGTGGGTATAAGGCTTAAGAGGAAAATTTGGACTTGAATTTAATTTTGGGTTTCAATTATTTGGAATTGAGTTTGGATTTGGAATTGGATTGATTTGATAAATGATTGAGAAATTGAATTAATCTTTGAGAAAATCAATTGAATTAGGATTGATTTGAATTTGGTTAAGGCTAAGTCCATAAGATAAAATCAAAGGGCTTAGGAAGGATTTTGAATTCAATCATGGGGTTTTATAGATATTTTGAGCTTGATTTGATCAGATGATTATGAGTCCTAGAAATTTGGTTTGGGTTTGGTATGATTTTGAGGTTTGGTTTGAGAAGGAAAGCATGGATTGGGTTCAGGCTATAGGGTAGACAAGTCTTCCTAAGTCCCTAGTTCCTATGGCAAACTCTTCTAAGTCTTTAGGCTTAGGTTAAGTGTTCACCTAATCACTAGAAGTGTCTAAAGACTAAAAAACTTTTAGTGTTTATAAGAGTCCTAGATGTATGCTCACTCCAAAAGTGAGGTCAACAAGGTGGAACACTGAAATTTATTAATGAGCTCTTGAGCTATTAAGTAGTTGTGTGAAATGGATCTATGTGGGACAAAGGATCCTTGCTCTTTAGCAATGAGATTTGGGTGCAAGTTTTTGATTCACAGGACCAATATCTTGGCAATGACCTTATAGATGGTCTTACATAAGCTGATAGGATGGAACTTTGTAGGGAAATCAACACCAGGGGTCTTAGGAGTAAGTACAACAAGGGTTTCTTTTTCATGTCGAAGGCACTTCCCTCGTACTGAAGAACTCCTTCACGGCTTCACAAACATCCTGCCCACTAATTCTCCAAAAGTTTATATAGAAACATATCGTGATCCCATCGATACTTAGAGCTCGATTAGCACCTATAGATCGGATAGCCTCCCAAATTTTCTACTCCCCAACATTAGCCTCCAAGAGTTTACCAATATCATTTGGAATATGTGGGCTTTCATCAAAGGATGGCCATCCCACCATGGAGATTTCAGTGGCGCTCCATTTTTCATGAAGAATTCTTGGAATCTAAAATGAAAGCATCAGGATTATTGGAGAATTGTCCATCAACAAGTTTAACTCCATAAATTATGTTGCTTTTACAATTGGCCGAGGCAACTATGTAATAGAAATTCATGTTTGCATCACCATTTTCTGGCCATCACATTTTCAGTCTTTGTTTCCACCAAGTATTGAGTCGAGCAAAGGTGAAATTTAGTTCGTTAACCTTCTGGTGGAGTTCAGCCTCTTCAGTCACCAAAAGTCTTACTAGGGAGCATTCAATATGCTATAACTCATTGATTCATCCATCTAGCTTCAGTTTGTTGTCTTCCAACTTCTTTAGTCAATTCTTACACCAATAAAAGAGGTTCTTCAATGTTATGCATTTTAAATTGATTTCAACTTTGAATCCAAGAACCTTTTATTCCATCACTTCCACACAAGCTTCTAAGTTTGTTGGGTATGAGAGTGTGTAAATCCATCCATCTCCTTTTGCACATAAAGGGTTGAACAACATGTAGGAGGATGGGGCAAAGATTGGAAGCAATCGGGTTAGATGCATAGTTTTGCAGATGAGATCAAATTATATGCTAGAATTGAGGAAATGATCTAGACAAACCCATATTCTACTCCTCTCTTTATTATTAGTCCAAGAGTATATTTGGCCTCCAAAATTAAGGTCATGGAAGTCGTTATTTAACATAAATTCCTCCAATTCATGGATAGCTGGAGAGTAGCTGAATGATTTACCTCCTTTCTTGTTATTTCCACTAGTAATGCAGCTGAAATTCGCACCAACTATATTAGTCAATCTCTCTTCTAAAAGAGGGGAGAGTTGACTCTAAAGGGCTCTTTTAGCATGATAGTCGTTGTTGGCATATACGACAACAGCCAGCCATATACTTTAATCAGGGAGACAAGCTTTGTCGATGATGCATTGTTCGAAAAAAGCTATAGGATTGGAAGAGATCAAATCCTTCATCTAGAGGGCTAGAATACCACTGGATTTTACATTAGCTAGATGATGAATGAAGTCCCAATTCCTCTCAGCAAAAGTATCAATTGCATTTCTACTAATGTCCTCAACCTTAGTTTCCAAGAGGCTAATAAGGAGAGCATTGTGCTCTCTAATGAGGTGTCATAAGTAGTTGCTCGTCACCTTTTTCTAGGCCCCTCGGCAATTCCAAACTAGAAAAGCAGTCATTGAACACCCATAGGGACCACATCCCCGTTGTTTGCCATTTGCAACTTCAACGATCAATTTTTTCTTCTTCTTGGAGAGCATTTCAATAGGGCCAACTATTTGATTTCTTGATCAAAGTGGGCCTTTGGGGCTCATTGTTTTTTGGAATATACTCTTACTAGAGGGTGACTTCTTAGGAAGATTAACAGAGTTTGGGCTACTAAAAGAAGCCTTGAATATTGTTGGAGTTGTAAGATTTGCTACTTGTGAGGGAGCCTCCCACTCAGCCTCCATAATTCCTCTAACATTGGATCCTAATTTGCCACCCTCCATCCTCCCACTCAAGTTGATCTTGGGCTGCTACTGATAGTTCCTACCATTAAGGTCAGTTATAAGTACTTTAGAGGCTTCAAGATTACTAGGCTTCTACCTCCTTGTAATAAGGACCCAAGGATCATAGTCTTCATCAACTGCAAGTAGTTATTTTCCTTGCTATTTGTCAATAGATTGAAGGTTTAGATGCTGGTCATAGGTCATACTAAACCTGTAGTTTTACCTAGACAAGATGCTAAAATCATCATATGGGATATCAGAGAGTAGAGGAACAATCGGGAGTTCTTTGCACTCCCCACTTCACTTAGAGAAGCGATTTTGTTCTTGCCAAGAATCCCTTGCCCAAAGGGATAGAGCTGCTAGTTGGTGCCACAAGATGGGGCCATCCTCCCTTGTTGAGGTGGGGATTACTTTGGGGCCTTTCTTTATGTTGGGACAAGAGTCTATCTTGTTTCCAACAAACCCACAGTGGAAACACAATTATGTAATGCCTTCATATTCAACATGCTGGAAAAAGGGACCATTCACTCCCTTAACCCAAACCCCCATTGGGTGTTTTTTGGGTAGACCAATCTTAATGTAGTCTCTGGCATACATACTTTGACCCCACTCATTTGTTTGGTGATCCACCCATAGTGGTTTGCCAAAAAAGAAATATGCTATGCAATATTGTTATTGTCTCAATAGAGAAGAGATAGATATGGGAAATGAACCCAAATTGGGGAGGATAGTCCACCTAAAGATTTCAAAGTGAAATCTAGTGACCATTTATCTATTCCAATGACATTGCTGGCCAAGAATCCATTCATAAGGACAACATCCCGAGCTTCCATTGTATCAAAAATGCACACAAAACAATCCGAAGCAACTATAATTATCTTGAAGTTACCCTAATGGCCCCATTTTCTTTGGAGATCATTGTTCAAAAATAGAAAGGTGGTTTCTTCTTGAGGAGCTTTCCAACCAAAGGCCTCTATAATTTTTTAGCCAAAATGCTCTCAAACAGACTCAAGAAGGTTCTCCCCGGTATTATCCATCTTGCTCAATAAGCTTTTATTGAGGAGAGGGATATTTCTGCTAATCTGGTTCTTGTTCGTGAAATATTCCTTGACTTCTCTTCTCATTCTAAGGATGAAGTTCATTTATAAATTTGACTTGAGAAAAGCATTCGATGCGATCAATTATCACTCTTTATTACATAGATTAACCCTTAAAGGCATCCCTCATGATTTGTTAGGTGGATTAAAGTGTATAATGGATGTGCCCTTCACTATTTTTCTTAATGGAGAAGTTAGAGGATTTTTTTAATTCCTCAAATGGGCTAACACAAGGTTGTCCTCTATCTCTTTTTCTCTTCACTATTGGCATGGATTCATTCTCTTATTTTTTTGGAGAGGAGGTGAGCGGACATTATAAACCCCAACTGGTGTTGCACAACATTTCCCACTTGTTGTTTTGATGACCTTTTTTTGTCATTGGAATTGCAGATTCGAACATGGCGTCATCTCCCAAAAATGCTCTTGATACCCTTGCAAATTATATAAGACTTGGAACAAACCATGAGAAATCTATCATTTATTTCTCCAAAGAAGCTCGCTCTAATGAGGAGTTATGTAGATATCTAAATGTCAAAAAAGGTTCTTTTCCATTCAAATATTTTGGAATGCCTCTTTCAGATGGGTCTCTTAAATCAGTTCATTTTAACCTAGTGTTTGACAAACTATTCGCATGGCATGAGGGTTGAAAAACTAAAAATTTCTCTTTTATGGTGAAAGGTATCAACTCTTAAGATCTTTCATCAATAACTACTTATCATACTGGTTCTGATCTATCCTCTTACCCAAATGTGATTTTAAGAAACTCTCCTCATCAACTGTAAATGTTTTCTACTATAGTGGTGAACCAAGAAAAACTATATATTATATCATGGGATAAAGCCACTAAGCCTAAAGATAAGGGAACTAGGCTCTCTGTCCACTTTAAATATTATTAGTAAAATCAAAATTATGTGGAAAGTTTTGAACAATTCATCTCCTTTAGCTGATTAGTGTGGGAATAAGTATGGATTTCTTTGGGAAAAGTACCCTCTTCAACAATCTGGACTTTGGAGGGAACTAAAAATATGTGTTGCTAGTTTCAAGAAGAAAATTCCATAATGAATATTAGGCCAAGCTTTGATTTTAATTCTATTTTATAGAATGGTCAGACTAAACTCTCCACTAAGCAAACTAAATGCTATTTTGAACAAGCAAAATGTGGTATGATTGGATATGGTTTAAGGGTTATGCTATCAATTTTTTAAATTTTGGTTGGATGGCATATCTTGGTGGCTTGAAAACCTGAGATCAATTCCCCTCTAGATGATTGGGCCAGACATTAGACTATTTTTTTTGCAAAGCTTTCCCTAAGTCACACACTCATTTGTTCTTTGAATGCAATGAGTATATGAAGCTGGTTTGGAGTGTTTTGCCAAATTGAAACTTTTTTTATAATGAAGTATTCTCTATCATAAATCTTATGTGTTTTGTAATCACGGAACACAAAGTTATTGATAGACTTTGACATCTTCTCACTACAATTACTATGTATGTCATGTGGAGAGAAAGAAACTAGCGATTCCACCACCTGGCCAACACCTCTATATTAGGTATGGAAGCAAAGATTAAATCAATGGTTGCACATAAGATAAGTTGTTTAACTATTAAGCCTTCTTGGTTAACAAATGTTAAAACTCAGTTGAACAATTGAGGAGCTTTGGAGCCAAGAGCAAATTACAATACCATAACTTTTCACCTTTCCTATTTTTCTTTGATTTTCCATGCATTGACCCTTCCTCGATTTTTTTTAACTTGGACAATGATGATTTTTTGCAAAGCTGGTTCACTATTAGAGCCTTTGCTTGTAGTATCCCTCATGTTGGGTCTGCTCTGCATCCGAGACCTCGCTACTTTGCCTACCTAGTAGGTTTTTCCCAAAACAGATACTTTGTCCCTTCAGCAGGCCCCTTTGGATGGCAGGGAGCAGTATCTGCAGGATGGGCTCCAATCAAGCTAAGAGTCTTTTCAACATTTGGTTTGACAGCTAAGAGTTAGCTCTTGCTATCAGTTTTTGATGAATTTTTTATCTTTTTTTAGTTCAATTTTATAGTTTTTCTTTTTAATTTTTTCTTATCCTTGTTTCTATTGGTTATGTTGAATCCTATCTGGGCTTCTTAGCCTTTTTGATCCCTTCCGTATGTTAATACTTATAATTTCTCATTTGGAACGATATTAGGCCTTGCTCTTAATTTTTTTCCAAAAGAAAAAAAAAAAAGAGATGTGCAGGGTTGTGAGGCTGCAAAATTGGGAATGAGATGAACCGCAAATGCCTCCATACTCCATCTACCCTGCGGAAGTGGGAGGTCATTTAGGATTTTAGATTTGTTTTTTTTTATTTGGTTTTCGTTGCCTCAATAGGATGGCTGGAGAGATGACATCATGATAGGCTCGACGCATATGAGGTCCAATAATGGTAAGAAATCCAGATTTTTTGGAATTTGGAATACGTGGTAGGGAAATTTTACTTTCATTTTATGAAGATTTTATGAAGATTTTATAGCAAAATCATATTGCTTTGAATATATATATATATATATATATATATATATATATATATATATATATATATATATATATATATATACATATATTGAATATATATATATATGTGTAATTATATATATAAATTTGATTAATTATAATATAATAATAATTTTAGTTTGTCCAGTCATTCAATTAAACTAAATCTAATTAGCACATACTATTCAATTTATTAATTAGCTAATATATATATATATATATATATATATATAGTGTATATCCTAAAGGCTATATCAACGTGCTTAATCTAGCCAGATTTAATTTTAATTTAGCTTGATTATCATTACTATATTAGATATATATTTTAAATTTGTTCTCAAAAACCTCATCATATGTACGTTTTAAATTTCATGCATCGACCTCTCTCCCTCAGTTTTATTAATTTAATTCATATTTGTACGACGATTTATGCAATATGAATGTCCTTCTTAAACATTTTCGGTGTTCAAATATGTCAGAATATTTCATTTTGCTAACCGACATCGTTTAAATATTTTGACATTGAATCGAAAGAATTTTTGTTTAAATAGTGCGCTAATGCCTCCGTTTGCTCGTCACTCACATAGAGTCATCCAAAATAATCGCGAATAGTCTCTTTTGATAAGTTTTGATATTTTGATGATCTTGACATGATAAATTTTATGAGCGTTGTTTGGGCGTCATTAATTTATTTAATATATCGAGCTTGCTCGGCACTTCTTATATCGTTTATCGAATGCAAAATATATATTTTGATCAATTTTAATATCCCGGATGCATTGACAAAATACATTTTGCAATCGAGGTCATTTGATCAGTTCACTAATTATCCAAGCTTTTAAAGATTTATGTAGCAATGTGTTCATAATTTACCGATTTTTTTGTTTGTGCTTAATTCGACATATGAAATATATGTGGAGGTCAATAAATCATCTTTCAAATTATATTAATTTATAAAATATATTCTTAAATCTATTCATTTCAATTAGCTCAAAAAGTTTTCTAGCTAAAGCACCATTCAACTTAAAAGAAAATATTAATGCACAGTAAAACCTATATATTTTGATTATTAATTATTTAAATAGATTAACCATGACATTAATAAAAAAAATCAAATATAATAGAAGGAATTCTTAAGATACATTCATGTACACCACCTTATATTAATATAAGATTCTTTTTAGGAGATAAGATGTATGTCCCCTAATTAACATCATCATAATTCCCTACGCTATATATTTTATCACATAACTCATCTACGTTTAGAGTAGCCATGGCTAGTAACAATTTCTTAAAAACTTCGCATGCATTCAAGTTCAGAATATCTATCAGAAATGGCACATAAGTCACTACGAGATTGAATAGTTGTAACCAACTCATTCAACACTCTCCAAAGGTAGATCCATAAATCATTATTTTCATTACTAACAATTGTAAATACTAAAGAGAATAAACTATTACTTACTTCGATATCGATTGTTGAAAGAATGAACTTGGGGGGTGTTCTGCCAAAATCTATTGCCAACCCTTCGATCCAGCTCCAAATCCTCTTAATTGGCGGCAACCATATCTCTGGAAGCATCCATCCAAAATCGAGAAGATGGTCAACTTGAATTCATTGGGAATGGAGTTCAACAATCTCGCGGGAGACATACCACACAACATTGGGAAGCTTAAGATGTTGTAGCTACTTAATTTTTATGCAAATGGTCTTACGGGAGCCATCCCGTGGTCCTTGGTGAACTTCACCCGCCACAGCAGATTGAATTTTGGCAATAATCAATTAATAAAGTTATTCTTTCAAATATTGGAAATCTTAGCGGCCTAAACTTTTTGAGTCTCGAGCATAACAACCTTGTTGGCACCATTCCCAAAGAACTTTCTGGTTCTGCCAGGCAACCATTTTGATGGGATGATTCCCCTAGAAGTTGGCTAGCTTGTGAGTCTCAATATGCTAGATCTTTCTCTCAATAAATTCAAAGGCATGATACCACAAACACTC
>JAKCPB010000308.1:0-222500 GCA_021442155.1 Cymbidium sinense | reverse complement strand
TGAAGGTGGACCAATTCTACTTTTGTGTGAAAATTTATATATTCTAAGAAAATTTAAATAAAAAATTGATTTTTAATTCGTGGATCCTTGCCACCATCTTATTGTCGTTTAATCCATTTACAAATTTGTGATATAAATAATTATATAAAATTAAAATGATCTAAATCACATCAATTATATTTTTAAAGATTAGTTTTATGTGAAAAAATCAAAATGGACTTGCTTCAAATAAAATGATCTAGTACTATAAATTGTAGACCTCTCCATAATTGGGGAAAGAAGATATATATATATATATATATATATATATATATATATATATATATATATATATATATATATATATATATATATATATATATATATAGGTATGAATTATAGAGAATGTATTCTATGGTAGGAGCCTTAAGCATTGGGATTATAATTAATTTAAATTTGACTTCCATTTGGCTATCACTCTCTCTCTCTCTCTCTCTCTCTCTCTATATCTTTGAAAAACTAACTGATCCAATGCTACAATAAAATATTATAATAATTAAAATTAAAATTCATAATTTTAATTTCAAATGAAATCATTAAAAAAAAGAAGTTAAGTTTAGCTTTTTCGGTTCTTACTAAATAATGCACACTTCTAATCATATATGCTAAATATTAATATTAGGAATATATTTTTTTATTGATGTTGTTTCTTTTTTTTGTTATTTTCTTATGCATGTTTATATTATCACAAAGCAAATCAATAAAGATATTTCCCTTTTATAATTTTTATAAAAACACACCTTAATAAAAATAATACTAATAAATTCAGGTACGTATAATATACAATTTATATCATAAAATTTGAGATAAAAAGTTAGATATTCTTATAATTTCTTATAAAACATATATTTTCATGTTTAAGTTTAAAATGTTATAAAATTATATTCACTTATATTATTTATTTAAGGACATAAATATTTGAAAAATATTTTAAATAAGAACAAAATAAATAAATAAATTATTCAAATTTTAATTTCTAGATAGTGAAGTTGAAGATATTAGTCTTTGCTTAAGAGGAGAAAAGTAAGAGATGTTAGTCATCATATCTAAGCAAGGAAATGCAAAATTTTTATATATCTAACACCTAAACTTCAATTTTTACATATGTTACATCTCAATCCGCAATATTATATCAAAAATATCATGATCACTCATTTTTAAAAGGTGAAATGCACATCTTTAAGTATAGAAAAGTATTAGATAAGTAAACATCTAACTTTAAGTATTAGATATGTAAATGGATAATACATAAAAATTGTGCGGTATGTATGTAAATCTTTTTTTTTTTGAAATAAAATATGTGTAAACTCATTATTTTAAGAATAAAATTCCCAACAAAAGTAATTGAATGTTATAGTGCCATTACTTCTTCATATGGTATATCAACACTTCGGTTATAGTGCCACCACCCTCACAAAATCAATTGATTTAGGTGATAGTCAATAATATATATATATATATATATATATATATATATATATATATATATATATATATATATATATATATATATATATATATATATATATATATATACATATAATACTAGGCATGTATTTATTTCAAGTTAAAATATTATAGAAATAGAAAAAAATGATCCAAGATAGCCCATTAATATGTAAATTGAATGTAAGCAAATATTATTTTTGTATGTTACTTTAAAAACATGAAAAGTAAATATTTATGAAAGATTCTTGACTGTTATGTGTGTGTAAGGGAGGAAGCATGCGTGTAAGCCAAGCTAGCTTATAATTCAACTCAAATTTGATTCACTAATTTGTTCACAAGGTGAGCTTATTAAGCCACAAGTTTGAGCTCAAATTACAACTTATATATTAAATGAGCTTGAGTTCAAGCATAATTTCCATTGGGTTGCGGCTTGATTAGAAATCAAAATTTTTAAGTTTTTTATATGAATCAAATCCAACTCATGTGCTCCTTTTCTTCTTCGAGGGACATTGGACTTTATTAGAAATCAAAATTTTTTAGTTTTTTATATGAATCAAATCCAACTCATGTGCTCCTTTTCTTCTTCGAGTGACCTTGGACGTTTTGACGCTTTTTCTAATGATAAAGCTATTAATGTCTTATCAAACAATCTCCCACTAGGGTTATTGCAGCCACATGTTATAGGAAGCTACTATTGTGACTTCTCGCAATACTATCAGTGTCAACATATTCTTTTGCAAACCAACTTCAATTCCATCTCTAGCTAGTTCCCATTCTACTCCACTAGATTTCTATTGTGACTTTTAGCTCGAGTTCATTAGTCGAGCTCGAGCCTATCATCTCTTAGGAAAGCTAATCTCGAGCTTGAGCTTGAGTTTGAGTAGGATATCAAGTAGATGAGTTGAGCTCAGGTTACCTCTAACTCAAGGCTCTTTCTATCTTTTAGGTGAGCTGATCTCAAACTCATCGTATGTAGTCGACTTATGCTTGAGCTTGAGTCTGAGTTGGTCACTAAATAGGTGAGTTGAGCTCAAGTTAACCTTAACTAGAGCTTGATTTGACTCATTTATACCACTAAAATGAAGGATACTATCCATTTAAAAAATAAAATTTACTTTATATGCAAGAAAATATTTACATAATTAAAAAAGTTCTTGATACTTATTCTAGGAGAAATTAATAACCCTAAAAGTTCATTTTAAATGAATTTATTCTCTTATATATATTTGGATTATTTATTATTTCATTCTAATGTGTTTGTTTGATAAAGTTTGAATTCAAATCATTGTTTTGAACTTCTTACCTTTTCATACATGTTGGCACACAATGCTCTGTTACATATTTTCTTTCCTTGGATACATTTCATAGCTCTATTTGAGAATACAATAGATTATCCTTATAGATAATTTCATCTTAAATAAACTTTCATACATATTTTTTAAGAATTAAATAGTGATGATATGCTTCTAATTACATTTACCAAATTACTCATTTAAAAATGAAAGAAGCACTTATCTTTAAACATATTTTATTGTTTAAAATCATAAATTTTAAATGAATATGATGTGTAGTACCCAAAGACAAAATTTATGATTGACGAATTTTTTTTAATATATTTAGCTATTTCAAGATTTTAACAATTTTACAAGTTACAATGGTTGGTAACAGATGTGTGAGAATAAATGGATTATTCATCCTAAATAAAAAATAATTTAATTCTCTCTCTCTCTCTCTCTCTCTCTCTCTCTCTCTCTTCTCATGTGCAGTATATCTACAAGTTTTTGTGGAGCCTATATATAACATTTTATCATTTTGAAATGATAATCCTGATTATTTGAATATAAAACACTTCCATTATTTTTTAAAATTTTGAAATGATAAATTTTTGTGGAGAATAAATTTTTTTAAACACTTAGCCTAAAATTTAATATTCTATAGAAATTAGAATTTATTTTATAATTCACATTTAATTAAATATTAATGTGATATATAATTCTTAATAATATCATAAATTCTTATACATTTTTTATTAATTTTATTTTATTTTTAAAATATTTGAATACATATGAAACCATTTATAAATATTTAAGTTTTCTATGACTTATATTAAATTCTTTTTTTTTTTTTGAAAAATCTTTTATTCAAAATTTGTTAGAGGAATGACTATTTTATTTATTTTTCTAAAAAATAAGTGCATTATAAAATAAATACAATAACAAATAAATGTGGTTGTTTTGATAAGTACATTCTAAATGTCTGAATTTATTATTTTTTTGTGCGTATTTGGTAAATGACTATGTGGATATATTCAAAACATTGAAACTATATTAAAGAGGTTTAAATTTTAAGTTGCATTTATTTTTCTCTTATCAAATATTAGGATTTTAAAATCCAACATTCCTTTCATAACACACTTAAAATACTTTAAATAGAAGACCCTTTCAAAAAAAATTCATTATTGAATAAATAACCAATAAATTAAAGAAATTTATAGACATACCAGGCAATTCTTAAATATATAAAGTTATATTACTTATTAATACTTTTATATTTAAAAAGTTTATTTTACTTTTAAAAATGATTAATGATGATATATAATAATAATAATAATAATAATATTAATAATAATAATATAATATAATAATAATAATAAAGTTTAGATATTAGATATGTAAATACATAAAATTGTGGTATATATATTAAATTCTCATAAATTAATTTATCTTGGTATATTATTTTTTTTATTTCTCAAATAATTCAACCATCAATTTTAATTTTTTAATATATATATATATATATATATATTTATATATATATATATATATATATATATATATATATATATATATATGTATTATTTTTATATAATTGTAGAGATTTTGAAAGCATAATATAGTGTATGCTTACAATGAAAACATAAATTAAATCTTTAAAGAAAATATTGATGAAACCTATTAGGTGTTACTTATGGGCATTTATCTGGACCTTAGCATACCGTTACACATTTTGGTACTTTAAACTATATATTTTTAGGGCAAAATAGAAATTTAGTTAAGTACTGTTACCCATGGATTTAAAATTGGATTGATCCTCTAGTTGATTTTATTTAAACTTAAAATCAATTATGCTTATAGTTAGTCAGAGTTTGTAAAAATTGATAATTGAATTGAAAAAAAAATCAAGAAATTGATGATTCTATTTGAATTTTTGATGAATTGTTCGATTATAATATTAATCGATATATAACTTTTTTATATTTTAATTAAATAGTTCAACAAAAATTTTAGATATTCTAATTTTTAAACTCCCAAATTTCTCTTTGTTTGATCATCTTAGTTTTAAAATAAAGTTGACATCGATATTACATTCATTGATGACACAATGGCCAATCACTCTGATTCAAGAATATGGATTTCTTACCAAGCTATTTGTCCTTTCACATCTTTATGTGTTCACCTTTTTTCTCTCTCTCTCTCTAGTTCTCTCCTTAGATATCCTTGACGTTCCTTTTGCAATAATCCCAACTCAGGTTCAATCCCTCAATTATTTATGCTTCGTAAACTTTTAAGTTGTATATTATTGTTCCTTAAAGCTGAATATCTTATACATATGAAAGATTTATGTACATACCACACAATTCTTATCATTTACATATCTAACACCTAAAGTTAGATGTTTATTTATCCAACACTTTCGTATGCTTAAGAAGGCGAATTTTACTTTTAAAAAGCGAACGATTATGATATATTTGATTTGATGTTGAAGATTATGGTGTTATATTTAGAAAAAGTTAAAGTTTAGATGTTATATATGTAAATACATAAGAATTATGTGGTATGTATGTAAATCCCCCTATATATATGGAGAAGTTAGTGAAATTTCTTCCCACTGTGGTTGTCATTGACTGTCCAATCTATTGGTAGTACTCTACATATTTTTTCAAGTATTTGTAAAAGTATATAATTAAATATGTAAAGTATAGTGGAAATGATTAAGATATTATGTTCTAAAATTTTAATTTAGAATTATATTCAAAATATTCAATGGTAAAAAGCCCTTATTTAAAATATTATATATTAGATCATTGTAAATAATGTTATTGCATTCTTATTATGTCATTTTTTTTATCATATTAGTTTTAATATTTATTAAGTCAGTTGAACATTTGAATCTTCTTTTAATTACTATTCAATGTTTGATCCAAATTTGAAAATCTTGTCATCACATCTTGCTAGCACATTTATTGGGGACATTAAATTTACAAATAGTCAAGAAAGTATTATGTTAGAATATAAAAGATTTTTAGAATAACAAAATAAATAAATAAAAGATGATAACAAATAAATACAAAACATATATTCATCCAAATAATATGCAAAATTAAAATAAATTTATTAACCTTCAAAAGATTACAAAAGGATTTCAATTTACTGTAAAGATGATTTAAAATTATTACTTTGCTAAATTCAATTGCTTGTTATAAGATTTTATATATTGAGGGGTTTGCATTCCATACACATAATTAAAGCCATTAAGGTATCACTGTGTAATACAAGTTATGCATTTTGATTATTAATGATTCAACAAACAAAAATAAATAAATAAAACTTGCTTTTGATAAAATTTAAATATAATACAAGGAATTCAAAAATGACATCCTAAATAATTTTTTAACGGAAATTTATGAGTCATTCATTTATTAAATATTAGATAAATAGTCATAATATATATATATATATATATATATATATATATATATATATATATATATATATATATATATATATATATATATATATGATAATAATAATTATTGATAATAATCCATCTTGACTTAGAAACATGGAAAAGGAAAAAAGCAAAGACTTTAATGACTTGACTAAGCTTGTACAAGTCATAAAATTTCAAAATATTATAAAATTAGTATCCAGTCAAGTGAGTCAAGTATTCTAGAATATATTAATGTTGTTGACTAATACATTTAATTTTAATATTAAACAATATTATAATTGTGACCAAGTTTATATTTTAGTATTTGAAACTTTGCAAGAAAATAAATATCCAAATCATCTAAAATAAATTCTTTTGGTTTCCATTTCATATATATATATATATATATATATATATATATATATTTCATTAACAGTTACATGCTAAAGCATGATTAATAGCAAGTGAGGCAAAGTCACACATATCTAAATCTTCTCAAATAATATCAAGAATATATAAATAGATTCATTATGAAAGTTTTAAAATAAATAATATATTTTATAATTTGATGGCAAGAAAATATGTTGCTAGATTTGGCGTTTGCTCGTCCTTGAGTCATCCAAATTGATGAAATAGTCTTTTTTATAGGTTTTGATATTTTGATGACATCGATATGATAAATTCCATGAACTAAGGCTGTTTGGATGTCATAGAGGCTTTTAGACTCTAATATGCATGTAAACATATCAACAACTCATCTTCTCCATCAATTGTCTGTTGAGTAGCGCAAAATATATATTTTGATCAATTTTAACATTATGGATGCGTTGACAAACTACATTTTACAATTAGAGATCATTTCAATCAGATTAGCTAATTATCAAGGCTTTTCGGCTTCAATTTACGTAGCAGCGTGTCCATAATTTATCGATTTTGTTATTTGTGCTTGATTCGACATATGAAATATATGTAGAGATCAACAAATCACCTTTCAAATTGTATTAATTTTTAAAATACATCCTCAAATCTATTCATTTCATTTAGCTCAAAAAGTTTTTCAGCTGATGCACCATGCAACTTAAAGAAAACAATAATGCACAATACAACCTATATATTTTGATTATCACTTATTTATAATTATGATATATTGACAAATGAAGTTTGAAATACAATAATGATGGTTAGTATTCAAATAAGGTGAGGGCATGAGGGCTACCCATATTAGATATTCCGTAGCGCCAACAATTTTGTAAAGTTTAGAAACAATTAATAAAGTCATAATAGGTCATTATGCATCACATACTCAGCTATTAGCCCCCTCTTATTCAAAGTATTTTTTAGAAATTCTATATTATTTGTTATGGGCCAACTAATGATCACAACTTAAAGATTAGCTTTCGAAGAAAAAATTATGGCCATTTTAAGACTGGTTGGAGTTACTCTATTATTAATCTATCTAAAATCAGGATCACGTGAATTAATTCTATCCCATTCTTGTGCTAATTTGATTACATACATGAAAATGTTATTTGATATCATAGCATTTATTTTAATGTTATTGAAAGCATGCTCACATGTGAGGTCATCATTCATGAGATTATAATTTGTCTCATCAACATGCATTTCAAATTCTTCACCTTAATCGAATTCATTCTAAAACCAAGATCCATTAAATCATAACAACTAGTGATGTCTCACCAATATCTGGGTGATGAGATATTACTAGTCTAGTCAAGTCTCACAGATGAATTGTTAGTTTATTGATCAAATGTTTATGTGTTTGTGTCAAAATTCACCACCGACTTCGCATTGAAGAGTATAATTTAAATTTTCTGTAATTTTTTAGAAGGTAGGTGAAATAGTATATAAGACACTACCCAGATATTTCGCCCTCATTTTGTGAGTACTTTAGATGATCTGGTTTTATAAGTGCAAGAACATAGTTAATTACCCATCCCAATAAGTGAGAGAACTTTTGATTAAGGCTAGTTAGATCTTGAATCATAGCTTATAGTAGACATATGAAGTCTTTTTAAATTTATGAAATTCATCATATCAACTTAAAGCGGATGGTTGGATGATGTGGCGTGCGATCTAGATCCCATGGTTTATCATTTCTTCCCACTGTACTAGTCAGGAGGTAGTCAACTTGATAGATTTGTCACACACAATTTAAAAGTCAAGAAACCTATACCGGGGTGGTGTTTGTAGGACACTTAAGTGAACAAAGGATTTTTTGCTTTATCAAGTATACTATATGATTCACAACTCAAAGGAGCCAGGAACAAGCAATCTGACGTGATCGTAATATAATTTATTTGGTCAACCACCCGTCGGATGGACTCATCTTGTCATATATGTGAAATCTTGGCCAAAAATGATCAGGAGAAGGACGTCTTTACTTGCATGAGATTGATTGAGAGTGAACATATTAGAACACTTGATTTGACTTTTTCCCCTTTTTGAGCTAGAGTTTTCTTAATTTGTCACCTTTAACAAATAATTGCGGAAGAAGGGTTGAATTTTTAGCTTTAAGTTTTTAGATTGAATTTTATTTAGACATTTATAGCTTAGTGATTTATTTGATTTTACATTTATATTGATAATTAATTTAGATTAATTTGATTTGTACTTACAAGAGCATTTTGATGGCAAGTATCTCCTTCGGTTGAAATCACCATTCAACACAGCCATCATCAGAGTTGATGTATTGTTTGATCATTTAATTTATTATTGTAGATCCTGTTGACTCTACTAGTTTAATAATAGAGGATTAGATCTACTTTTATATGATAGAATTAGCTTCTCATATATTTTAATAAGTTGAAATTCTTATAATAATTAGATTTTTAGGTATTGTTAACTTGGGACTAGTCAAGATCACCAAGCAACATTTCACTAAATTTAAGCATTAAGAGAGGTATTGGTGTTTAGTAATTTAGATAATTTTCAAAATAAAGAGATTAATTTTATATTTTTATTTAATTCCAACTTAAGTTGATCTTTAGATATTAAAATTTGCACTTTAAACCTTTATGTCTAAGCATATGTAGATATTTATAGCTTAGATAATTTTACCTAAAATAATTGAATTTTTATGTTAATTTTGTCAAAGACCAAACCGAAGAAAAGCATCCTCAAATAAGTTTAAGCATTTAGCGATTGCCCATGTAATTTAATAATTCAGATAATTTTAAGTTTGAAATATGAGATTAATTTTATATTTATTTAATTTCAACTTAGCCTACACAACCTTTTCAGATATTAAAATTTACACTTTAAATCTCTATGTTTGAGTACATGTAAGTATTTATAGCTTAAATAATTTTATCTAATTAATGAAATCATTAATTTTGAAAATCATAATTAGAATGAAATTCCTTAATTTTTAGATTGTAAGTAATTCATAAAGTATTTGATTTAGCATCGCCTTTTATCTGCTTGAATAACAAATTGCAGATCCGGTGAAGTTGAAGCTACAATTAGTATATTTAATTTAGTATAGCCTTTTTTTAGATCAAGAGTTATAGATCTAGTGGCGATGAAGGTTTCACATTTTTGATTCAAAATATTGCAACTTTTCTTGTATTTAATTTATTCATTGCATTCTTCAAATATCAATGATTATTTAGCTTAGAATCATTAATAATCTTTTAAATATTTATCAACTCATCATATTCAACTTTTTGCTCTTACATAGATAGTTTATTATGCATATTTTAAGCAAGCTTATTTGAATTTAAGCTTCTTTTAAATACATGCCAATTTTTATTAAGAGTCTTGCTTCTATAAGACCATTGTTTAGCGAAAACCTCTTATGAATTTCATCCAAATCCTATTAGTTTTGAAGATAGACACTTAGATATATGACAAATCTCATTGTATTTCAAATTCAATTTTAAATGCAAGACCCAAATGGTTCTTTTTAAAGGCTACATTCTTAAATGATCATGAGTTGCCTAACTGAATTTGTGCTTATAAGAAAGCTACCAAATTTCTTACACACTTTATTCTCAATTTAGAGTTGGACATTTAGACTTACCACCAATCATTTATCATTTAATATTCAATTAAGATATTTACATCATTTGATATTAAATATGATTTGTTCACATAAAGGGACTTCAAATCCAATATGAATTTATCCTCAACTCCAGATCAAGTTTTATATCTATGTGCTTAAAATATTTTGTAAGTGCTTTTCCTCTTCTTTTCTTAGGATTGACATTTACATCTGTATTTATTATGTATTTTTTCTTTTATTTTATTTGAGTTTAGATGATTTCTCATTTAAATTTGCTTTAGTCCCAAATTTCAATCCAAATTTTGGTAACATTTCAGTGTATTAGACATCATCCCCTGTGGTACATCAAAACTATTTTGGCTACATACGCCGATGAGCATGTCGGTTGGTGTTTTGAAGAACCTCGATCGAATTTCAATCCTGTTATGCCTTAATGAGCATAACGAGGTCTTCAATCACCCACATAAAGTAAATATATATATATTCTCTCTTTTTTTTTTTAAGTCCGATTTAGTCAAAATTTGACATTTTGGCATAGTGTCGCATCTAAAATTTTGGCTTACTGGTATGCCTAATGAAGCTTCAATGTTTCATCTCGTTATCGTCACAATGAGTGTTGAGGCCTTCAAAACTGTATAAAAAAGCACACACATAAATATATGTGTATGATTTTCACACATCTCCACAAATTACTTCTTGCAATCTTATTTTCTATTCGGATAAGAGAAAATTTTGATTGCGATTTGAGTAGGACTTAAGATTTAACATATCCAACCGGTATTTTTGGACAAGTTAAATACACTACTTTGATAATCTTAAAGCTTTCACAAGTTAAATCAGATTTACCAAATCATTGGCACTTGACGGATCTATGGGATTTAGATGAATCAAGTGAGGGATGAGGCGATCATGGAAGAAGCTGGGCTAGAGTGGCGAGATTAAGTGGAGAAGAAATCGGGAAGAACTTTGCGAGCTTTGGTTTAAAGAAGATTGGGAGATGAACTAGTCTTATGGGAAGTTTCATCTCGGATTGAAGGGGGATGGGAGGGCGATTTTTGCGATCCAGCAATTGAGGAAACAAGAGAGTGGTTGCAGCTTCTAGAAGATGGGTGGCTCTGAGAGGGGGAACGAGGGAGGAGATCTACTGCTGGAAGAATCGAAAGGGAGAATGTGTGCGTCAAACGAGAGGAGACTTTGGTTTGAGCGATTTGCGACCTTTTGAGGACTAACTGAGAGCATGAGAGCTTGGAGTGAACAGTTTCCTGTGGTTGTGAGAGCGAATGCCAGTGCTAGAAGCCGAGAGGATCAACGGGTTTTTTTTTGGCCGAACTAATAAAGAGGATCAACAAATGCCCCCCAACAAATGTGATTCGTATATGAAGAGAGTCATGTTTATTAAAAACTAGTTGATCCTTTGGGCTTGTGCTTGGATGAGCTAAATGATATGATTGACCGATTTATCTTGATTGATTAATTGAATAAATAAGAGCTTCTTCTATCATCTATTCCCTGGTTCAATGGGTTTGCTGAAGATCACTTTCTTTTATGTCTTTATAGATTTGAGTTTCTTCCATCCTAGCTTCGTGCTTGACTAAGCTTGATGGAGGAATTGATTTATTTATTTTGAGATTTAAAATTCCTTTTATCCTTATTTTAAACTTGACAAACTTGATGAATGATTGACCTGATTTATCCATATTAACTTGTTAGAAAGTGTATGTATACCCTAAATCCTGTGATTGCTGCTTTGACAGACTCATTTAAGGTTGCATATAGATGACTCAATCTTCTGGCTCATATTAGGTCAATGTTGAGTTATCAGTCTAGCAATGTGTGCTTTAACAAACTGAATAACTATAAAATTCTTTTAGTTTGACCATCGACTTTGTATGAACTATAAAATTTCTTCCTTAGTCTTGTGCTTTCTGCTTTGATGAATTCAATGAAGAAATTAGTTTTGATCTGTGCTTTGTGCTTGATCAAATCAATTGAGAATAAATTGAAATATCACCCTGCAGGCAATATAAAGATTGACTTGAGTCAGCTCAGAATTGATAATTTTCTCAGATTATCTTGGTCTATCGATCAGGTAGGAAGATCTCATGGATTCTGATTGCTTGTAGTCATTAAGTTGGATATGGTTTGAGATTAAATAACTATCATCATTGGACTGACGAGCAAGGGTTCTTTCATTGCGACTTTTTTTCTTACTTGTTGAGTGAGGGAGGCAGAACTTCATTTGGGCTTATTGAGTTCGACCTTTAGAACTTACTCGAGTCTTCAACTTAAGCTGTGATGTGTTGGTGATTTGGTCATCAGACTAATGAACGGGCGCTCTTTACTACGATCTTTTCTTGCGTCTTGTTGAGTGAGGAGAGCATCAACAACTCGATCATTTATGGGCTCTTTGAGTTCGACTTTTAGAACCCATATGTGTCCTAGACTTGAAGATGTAGAGGTTGGTGTGTTTCCAACTTAATTGATTGAAGCTTTTGAAATTCA
Organism: Cymbidium sinense; assembly: GCA_021442155.1. Taxonomy (NCBI): domain Eukaryota; kingdom Viridiplantae; phylum Streptophyta; class Magnoliopsida; order Asparagales; family Orchidaceae; genus Cymbidium; species Cymbidium sinense. The sequence continues at coordinate 209,776 of JAKCPB010000308.1, read as the reverse complement.
GAGTTCTCCTAACTTGTTTATTAGAATTTGACAAATCTGGGAGATAAACTTTTAATATTTAGGCTATCTTTTCATGCATAGAAATATATTCTTTTTGTTCCTTGCAAGAGCCTACAACTTGATCATAAAAAGGCTTCTGTCTAATAGGGGAATTATAGATTAGCTCAAAAATGCATCACAGAGTTTGAACATCTTTAATATAAATGAGCGTAGCTCATTTTGATCATAATGTATATTTATCTGAAGATCTCAGCTTGGAGCACGATGTCGACTCTGATAAATATATAAAAATGTCCCCTATCTTGTAGGAGAAATTCTAAAGTACTTTAAAAAAGTTCTAAAATAATTTAAGAAAATATATTAATATTTGAGTTGATATATTTGATCTTAAGAGGGTTTTAACATGTACATTGATTTCATCTATGTATAGAAATCTAAAATACCCCTGTAATAGAAATTTTCATAGAACTTTTTTCATCTTGAGTAGTATATTTATTTAGGGATCTCAGTTTGAACGATGTCAACCTAAATAAATATACTAAAAAATGCCTTCTCTATCTTGAGGATTTTTTATTGTACCTCGAGAATATATTTATCATGTATAATACCTTTTCAAGTATCGACGATTAGTTGGCAGCATTGGTCTTTCACCCTTTAAGTCAATGAGTTGGTATGCCCCCTCCTTGATACACTTTTTCAATGACAAAAGGGCCCTCCTAATTAGGCTCAAATTTGCCATCGAATTTTTGATTATGAATAATTGGTCTTCTCAGTATCAAGACTGATTCCCCTTTTTGGAATGTTCGAGGCCGCACCGTATGGTCAAAACTTCTAGACATCTTTGCTCGATAAACCTCCAAATTTTGATGAGCCTGCAATCTAACTTTTTCAAGTTCGTCGAGTTCCTCCATTCTCAAATAAGCATTTTGATCTTCAGTTAGATTGTATTGGATGGCTACTCGAAGTAAGGCAACTTAACTTCAAGCGGAAGGACCGCCTTGGTTCCAAATACTAATGAATAAGGAGTGGCTTTAGTTGACGTCTTATAGGTAGTTTGATTCGCCCATAATGCCTCTATTAGTTTGGTATGCCATTCTCCCTTATTTTAAGTGAGGATCTTCTTGACTTAACTAATATCTTGAAAGCTTCTACCAAACCATTTGCCCTTGGATTATATATTGAAGAATATCGCTAATCAATTTTGTGTTGATCGACAAATCTATAAATCTTTGTATTTTGAAAGTTGTGCCATTATCAAAAATTATTCAGCTCAGCACTCTAAATCTATAGACCACATTATGCGTGAATAAGTTGATTACTCGATCAACAGTAACTTCTTTAAATGGGGTAGCTTCAGTCTACTTTAAAAAATAATCAGTCGCTGTTAGGATGAAGCGGTGACCAGCTGATGACGGTGGATCAAATAATTATTACATCATCTGACATTGAATGATGGGGATGCTATTATTGGGTGTATTGGATTTTGAGGTTGGTGAATTATATTCCCATGTACTTGACATTCATAGCACCTCTTGGCATGATTGATACAGTCTCTCACCATAGATGGCCAATAATCCTTTTGATCTTTACTACCATCTTGGGACCTGACTGATGTGCACCACCAAGCCCTTCATGAACTTCAACCATCACTTTGCTAGCTTCATCTGTGTTTAGGCATCGTAGCCACATTTGTTCAAAGAATCTATGATATAAAGTATTGTTGATGAAAGCATAACGCAACATTATCTTCTCTATTTGAGTTACTAGTGATTTATTGCTTGGTAATTTGCCTTCTTTAAAGTAGTCGATGAAGGACCACCACCAATCTTGTGGCTCTTCTACTATAAAGGCTTCCCATTACTTTTACAAGCAATGTCATCTTAGCTTTTCTTGGTATAATTCTTTATTAATTTTGAGGGAGTATGAGAAGCAATCAGTCCCATCCACGTAAAATTTGATAACCCCCCTCCACGATTGATACTTTGTTGGCTCAAAACTCGTGAGTAAATATCCCGATCATAACATAATCACCATTCATACATCTTAGCTAATTTTGCTAAATAGTGCTTTGCTATTCTCGGATCGAGACTCAGTGTGATATATGATATTTGCTTCGTAAGCTCAAAAACTCTCTTGTAATAGAAAGCTAACTCAAGCTTGTTGATTTTATAGATGCCTAGTACTTGATTTATAATAAGTTGGGAATCACCAAAAATATGCAATTTTTGAATGCCTATGAAAATAGCTTCTTCAAAACCTGCTACCAACACTTCATACTCAACTTCATTATTAGTTCTTGGGTCATTTAACATATATGATCATCTCATTGTTCCTCCCTCTAGTGTTATGAAGATCGATGCGATTCTTGCTTGCCCTTGGAAAATTTAGAGGTTGGACTTGTTTAATCGATGAGACTCCATCAAAGTACATTTCTCATTTGTGATTTTTCTCTTTCATGAATGAGCATAATTTGCTCATCAGGCAAATCATCATTAAGAGAAGAGTCCACAAGAATGGGATGTGCAGCAAGAAAATCTACTAAGATTTGCCCCTTTACTATTTTTTGCGGAACGTCTGTGATATCAAATTGTAACAGCAATATTGCCCATCTTGCCAAGCGGCCTATCAACGCTGGCCTTGTCATCAAGTACTTCAATGGATCGATCCTTAAGATGAGGGTAATCTTGTGAGATAACATATAATGATTGATCTTTTGGATTATGAAGATCAATGCTAAACAGTGCTTCTCTATCGGAGAGTATCTCATTTACGCTCTATCAATCTTTATGATATATGATAAAGAGCATTCTCTTTGCTCTCTTCATTGTGTTGTGCCAATAATGCTCCAAGGGGCTCTTCTAATGCAGCTGTGTATAGAATGAGGGGCTTCCCAGGAGTAGGAGCTACAAGAATTGGTAGATTTAACATGTATCCTTTATTGTTATTAAGGGCTTCTTGGCACTCCTTGTCCCATTTGAATGGTGCATTCTTTTTTATCAAATTTGCAAATGGTTGATATCACGATAGGTTTGATATAAATCAGATGAATGTAAAACTATCTTTGTAAAATGGAGCGATGCCAACTCTTCGAAAGGCATCTATAATTGCCTTAATTTTAGCAGATTGCTTTCAATTCCTCTCATATACAATGTACAGAAATTTTGAGGACACCGAATGCACATTTTAGTGATTCATCTTGAAATCATATTTTATAATTCTCTCTAATATAATTCTCAAGTCTTCAAAATGATTTTCACGTTTTAAGCTCTTCACCATCAAATCATCAATATAACATTCCACCTTCTGGTGAATCAACTCATCAAAAATATGCATCATGGCTCTTTGGTATGTTGCTCCAATATTCTTTAAACCAAAAGGCATGACTGTGTAGCAATAGATACCAATTAGCATCCTAAGTGATGTGTGCTTCTCATATTCAGGAGTCATTTTGATTTGATTGTATCCTGATGATCCTTCCATGAATGAGAACATGTCATAGTTGGAAGTATTGTCCATTAGTAATTTTGATATTGGAAGTGAAAAGTCCCAGAAGTCAATGCAAATACGGATTTGGTCATTCTTCTTTCTAACTAGGATAATGCTGGCTATCCAATCTTTGCTTTATGATGGAGAATGGTTGTAGGTTGCTAGGAATTTTTAACTCTTCTCCATCTTTTAGGTATTCATACACTGATGCTTAGTTATTGGGACCATGCCATACTCATGTAGCAATAATCGAATTAAGAGAGCTTTAAATGATGTATCAGCATCGATTACATAAAACTTAGCTTCTGCATATAAATCCTGAAACTTGAGCGGAGAATAAAAGAACCTAGAGTTTTCTTCCCTTTCTCATTAAAACCATGAACCATCAAATTATCTCTCCCAAAATGTTAGATATTGAGTGACAATCCTCTTTATGCTTTTATGCTCATAAGATTGATAGAAGAACTTGGATTGATCAATATTCAATTGATTAAGATGTCATCACTCTCTGCGATAACATATAGAGGATGATTGTGATATGCTATTCCCAACAAAAGATCTTCTTCAAAAAAATGTGATTACTGGGAGATGTTAAGTTTACATTGAGTCAGTCATACATTTTTTCAGCAAAGTAAGCTTCATAAATCTCCGAATCTTTGAGGGCATGTATCAAAGTTTCTTGGAGATATCTTGACATTAAAGAGCCTCATACACACTTAATTGTGTAGGAATCTTTCTCAGATGTGATAGGATATTATAATCTATCTTTTCGCTTGATTTAGGCTTTATTCTAGGATTTTTGGGAATGATTTATTCATTGACTTCAATTTGTTTGCCTTTGTCTTTATTTGAATTCTCCTTATTTGATGATGGTGGTAAGGCTTTACCACTTTTCAATTGAACTTGAATTACCTTATCTTGCTCAGAATCTTCTGAAGAAGTAGTTACTTCAAATTCACTTCTTATTCTGGAGGATTGACCAAAAGGGCTAGATTCACTTTTCAACTTCATACATTTTATACGTAATGATATCGATGAATTTGACTCTTCTCCATCCAAAAAAAGGTAAATCTTCATTTGAACTATTATCTTTTTGTTGTGTCATAGATAAAATTTAGATGTTAACTCCTCAGACTCTTCTTATTTTCCTGATAAGAATTTTGATGGGTTGTTCGAGTCTGTCTGACTACCCTTGTTATTTTAGAGTAACTGATGCTGAAGAATATCTAATATCACATAAATAATTTGGCATGTCTTTATCAGACAAGATTCACCATTATCTTCTTCATCCAATTCAACAATACAAATTTTAGGCATAAAGTCTGCAAGCTTAAATGGTTGTCTTGTCGGCTGGTGATACTCCTCTAAATTATTGTTAATCTTTTGAGTTATAGTCTTCTTCTTGCTCTTCTTTTTCTTAGTCGGCTTCTTTGACTTATGAAGCCTACGTTTAGTAGACCGCTCCTTGTGCTATGATGAAGTAGCTATTAAAAATGCGCTAAAAGCCCAAATACTTAGTTTAGGCATCTCTTTTAAGTCCAATATAGGTTCAAGTGGCAATTTCCACTTAACACTAGGGACATCTTTTAGCTACTTTAACATTTTCATGATCTTCTTAGAGACTACTATTTCATATTCTTCAATCTAAATTTATTTTTCTTTCTTTTTATTTTTAATGGATGGTATGAAAGAGGACGTAATCATCCTTGTAGATTCTCTTTTTGGTTGACTAGAACACTATCTAATATAAGTTTACCCCTTGATACTTCCTTTTAGCTAATCTTTAAGACAAAATAATCTTCAATAAGATGGCTGATCATTTGATGATAGAGGTAGTAATTTGGATTATTGACTTGACCAGCTTCTTCAGACCTTTTAATTTCTAGTAATTATAGACCAACTTTGACTGCTTGTTGAAATAATTTAGCCACACTATCCCTTCTAAAAGAATATTCTTTGTTCATCTTTTCTTAAGAGATGGCTGCATTCACTCATCATCTTTTGTTGTTTATCTTGGATGCTCTCCACCACTTGGAAAAGTCTGAGGCTTATCATTGCCTCCCAATGCCAATTTTGGCTGTAGATTTGGATGTATAAGCTTCTTTCCCTTATCACCATTGTATATTGGTTATTTTCCTTTATATACATTATAGATTATCCATTTTTTTCACCACTAGAGCTATAGGAAGCTGCATGAGTTTCATTTCTCCTTGAGTCTGACGGCTTATGTCTCTTTAATTTATCTGTATGAATTTTAGACTTATGGCGATTAAACTTTTCAAATTTGGCCACCTATCAAGCAAGTCCTGGAATATTATAATTGACACCATACATAAAAATGGTGCCATTTTATCATTCATATTGCCCATTAACAATTGAATCACATGTTCTTCCTCCAATTATTGTTCACATTTCATGCTTAGGTTAGGCTAACAAGTTACGAATTTTGTCACTGACTCATCTTTTCTCTTTTTTAGCAAGGCATGGTCAGTAATCGTTATCTTCTCGATTGAACTAACGAACCTTTTCATAGACATTATCTCTAGCTCAACAAATTTTTTGACCGAATCATTCAGATTCTGAACACTCAAAAGTAAATAAAACTAGGAAAAACTAGCGGAGGAGCAATGCATCATTCCCTCCAATGTTATCACAAGTAGCCTTGAATTGAGCTAGATGTTATTTTGGATTACCATACCCACTGAAAATATTAAATTTCGGTATTGAGTAACCTTTCGGGTATGACACTTGATCATATTCACGGAAGGGCTTACTTACTCACCGCCTTTTCCCGCTTCAAACTATATAGCTTCTTTATCTTTTCATTAATTATTATTTCTAATTGAGCAGTTATCACTGTTCTGTATTGGCCACAGTTTGAATCATAAATTGAAGAGCTAGTTGATTAACTTTACTCCTCCCTTCGAGCATAGCATGTAGCTTTAAGTATTAGAGCAACTAGAAATATAGAGGTTGTATTATGAGCTACCTGTTGATTAGCAGATAAAATATGTGCTACATTTGAAGTGATATTCTTATAACATATCCATCATGATATTCATTTATACCATCTTGACATTCATCTTAATACCAAGCTGTGCAATTTCTTTATCTTTGCCTTCCATTTGATGATGCATTTGTCTTTGCTCTCTAGCTAGCGCCACAACGTCAATCAATACAGGCTCTTCTTCTTATTCCTCTATTTCTTGTTGTTATTTTTCTCCCTACTCATTTTCAAGGGAAGAACTTGACTGTCTTTCTCCTTGTGTATTTGTAGGGATAGTTGTTGCTAGAGCTGAACTACAATGCTGATTATAAAATTGTGTACCAGGTTGATCATTTCCTAGTTCCACCATATAAACAGCTTCAACTCCTATGACCTCCTTTTCATTTTGATCTTCTTCTTCTTCCTCTTTAGTGGAGATTGAAGAACCATCTTCTACTTTCTTTTGTGAAGATTTTCTTCATAAACTTGAATTTAGAGTACCTGATTCATGTTGTTGTAATGTTGAGTAGAAAGTTCATCTATATCTCTGACCATATAGATGACTTCTACTTCCATGGTATCTTGTTAATCGTCCTCATTTGCACATGAACTTTTGATCGGTGCTTCCAATGGATCTCTGGCTCATTGTGAGGAACAGACATTTCTTCCATTGGGGGATTGCAATCATAATCAACTTTCTCCCACAGGAGTGAATCTGATTGATGACGGGATCCCCTAGAGGATTCTCCAGGATGTCGACCATCATAAGTATTATCAATGATATTCCTTTATTTAGGTATCTATATCTGATGAGTTATTTTTGTGGTAGATTTCTGAATATGAGCATCAGATGTCACACCTCTTTCTTTCTTCAGAATTTTATCACTGGGCCTTGGCCTCCATACCTGCTTACCTTTTCGCCGGGACCTTTCAGTAGTGGGTTCTTGGACACGTAGTCCAAGTGTCATGCTCTAATGCTCACCACGTGAAACATGCTTGGCTTGACGACTAGTTACTAGAAGAGATGACAACCTCCTTGGCATGGCTTCAATATTTCAATCATTATAGGCCTTTGAAATTCTCTTTTCATTAAACCTCTTTCCTTGGCTACTTTAAGGATGTGTGTATTCTAGCAGTGTTTTGTTGTCTCCTCAGAGTGGTGGAGCTTGATGTTGTTGATTCAAAGACGCTTTCTTACGAAAGCTATTCCTTTCACCCATTTTAGATTATCAAAGTTATTATGGTAGAATACTTGCTTATGGTGGCAATATTTGTTCACTGATCGTAGGATCTGCCCCTCAAGCATTTCTTCTTCTTCTTTACCTTCGTTTTTTTCCTCGATGAGGAAGCCTCAAAATTATGTCTTCTAGGTGCGAAGGTTTTAGTTGGTGAAGCAGCTGTACCAAGGGACATCAAAGATACAATTTGCCCACTGACGGTTCTCTTCATCACAGGGGCATTAGATTGACCTAATCTTTCAAAAATTGAGGTTCTCTATCGGGAGAACTCCTTAATAGTAGTTGGTTGCTAAATTGGTTGGCGAGCATGACGAGTAGGAGCTTCAGTAAACTGAGGCCTTCCGATATGACCTCAGACGAGTGCACCACGGGTGGGTACTTCAGGAGTTGCAGCTATAATAGCTGGAAAATTTATGCTACCAAATTGAATGGTAGCTCCAACATCTCATGTGTTGATGACAATGTCAGTTAACAGATGTTTGCACATGCCCTAGCTAAATAGTGAAAGGAGTGCTTTGTAGATCCATTCTGCATAAGCGAATGATGGGGATTAGTAATTTGTAATTGTTATCTCACCTCATACTTTCAAAATGCAAAGGTACTACAGAATAAAATAATAGTGTAATAAAGATATACTTTATAGAATAATTTATTCGACGTAGAGTTTCATACATTAGTAATTTGAATTTATTACACATTTCAATCACCATTTTTTGTTTTGAATTTTCAAATATTTTGTTGCTACTATAGCATATATATGACTAACTGAAGATGAAAAGAGAAACTTGTCTCCAGCAAAGTCACCAGAAATCTATGGGCTCTAAAAATTCACCACCAATCTCTCACATTGAAGAGAGTATGATTTAAGTGTTGGTGTAATTTTCAGAAGATAAATGAAATAGTAGATAAAACACCACCTAGAGATTTCACCCTCATTTTGTTAGGATTTTAGATCTTGTTCCAAGTTTACTATAAGAGCAAGCACTTATAGTTAATTACCCCTCCCAATAAGTGAGAGAGAACTTTCGATTAAGCCTAGTCATTAAATCACTGAATGCGTAGCTTATAAAAGCAACATATAGAGTCTTGAAATTTAGAATTTATGAAATTCATCATAATAACTTAAAGCGGATGGTTGGGTGGGGGTGGATGATGACATGCCTGATTTAGAACTCATGGTTCCATCATCCCAGGTTATCACATTCCTTAGTCTACTTAGTCAAAGGAGGTAGTCGACTCAACTTGACCAAAGAACCCTTGTCAGCAATATATGGGTTACGTTGTCCAAGAAATCCTTGTAGACCTGGGGTAGTGTCTATCTAAAGAGATAGACTTAAGTCTACCTTAGATGGCAGATGACTTTTTACCTTATCAGGTGTACCCTATGTCAGAACTCAAAGGATAGAGCCATTGGAGAGCACACAATTTATAGTCGTGATCATAATATAATGGTGTTTGTGCTGAAAATTTTTATTAGATAATTTTCTAAGAGTAATACTTCCATATTAAGTCTATGTGGATAAAATGAAGATAGAAACATACTCTTTTATATTTGGACACCATGTAGATCAGCAGATGTTCTTATTACGGTGATCGGGTATGACATTGAGGAGAAGTGTACTATTTTGAAAGACAGAAGTCACCACCCTACAATAGACCTAATCACTTGAATAAGGACTCCTAAGGATAATGGGTCTACATATGTACCAGAGATTCGTCCCCTACTTCATGTGGAAAAGTAAAGTAGGGTTTATTTTAAATCAGTTTCATTAAGTTCCCTACAGGAGAAAGACCTCATAGTTAATTACATTATAAGAAAGGGGATTCCTTAAGAATACTCTCGATTAAGGTAAATGATCGTTGTCTCCAAAGATTTTAAAAGGGTTGGACTATCAATCGATTGGTTTATTTTAGAAAGTTAAGTGATCGATCAAGAAGAGGGAGTTCTTATGAAGCCAAATGAAAATAAGTAGGGGATGCTTAAATTACTAGGAAGCTAGTAAGCATCCCAAACTACCCTACGGTTGGGCTTTACATTTTTGAAATTGAATTAGTTTGTTTGAGTTGAATTTTTATTAGAATGCTAGGGCTTACAATTTCACGATACAAGATCATGAAAATGCATAAGAGGTGAAGATTTATACTTATAGCTCACAAATGGGAGAAGCAACCTCATAGCCTAAATCTAAGGAGCTTTGGAGAGGATAAAAGCACCAAAATTTAAGGCAAAGATGGGTATTTGGTTTACCTCCACAAGATAGGATAAACCACCAACTGTTGGACTTACAACCACGGGGTGATTGCCAACTAACTCCTCCTACAATTTTAAATTCATGTACAAGTTATATGCTTTATGCAAGATAGCTAGGTTGTTATTTATTTTAGAAAGAGACCATCCTTAAACTCACTCTAAGAGACTAGATCATGCCGAAAAAATGACCTAGATCTAATGCAAATCATATTACATTTTATTTTTATTTTTGGACAATCATTTCACTCAAGCTTATAGGATTCATATGCATAATGCATGAGAAATAAGATTATGCACCAAAATCAGCAAAAAGGGTGAGGTATGTTTCCACCATGGCTCTTAAAGGTCAAGCCAAGTTCTCTATCAAGGTGAAAGCCCTCCAATAAAGAATGAAATAATATGCTCTTATGCATGATGTTAGAAAAGAAATACTCATCCAGCTAAGGGGTTGCTAATTCTTTTATCATAATTTTAAACTTAGGCTTTAAGTGAGGTTATCAGCCCTTTATTTTTAATTTTGAGTTGTTTAATTTGGTAAAAGATTTATTTTTTTAAGAGCCTAATCGTCATCCAGACCATACATCAAGTAAGGAAGAAACTAAGAAAAGGATGTCATCTTAATGCACAAGCTAAGAAAAACATCAAACATTCTATAAAGCTAACGCAAAAGAATAAAAGGCCATTTGTGGTCGGGCTCCACTACACAAACCCAAAAAAAAATTATGATAGCTGAGCTCTACCCTTATACAATCCAAATTACAAATGAATTAAATACAATTAAGCAAGGAATTCATGTTATGGGGGGTCTTCATTTTTTCTTTTCTTCTTTCTTCTTTCTTCTTTGGTTCCTTCTTTTGGATGATTGGAAGGTGGATGCTTCAAAGGCTTGCATGGTATATAAGATGAGATCTTATGATTAATGCTCATCCTAATCTCCCATAATAATCATTCCAAAATTCTAATTGCAAAATTACATGAAAAAGAAAAGTAAATCTAACACCAGTAAAATAGAGATTAGCTAAACAAACCATACAAATCCCATGTATATTGGACTTAGCACACACATGGGTTAACCAAGTCCTAGCCTATTGGATTATGCTTAAGGGTAAACACTTGCACAACAAAAAATATTTATTTTTATTTATTATAACCCCTTAAGCACAATCCCCTACGAAGATGGTTGACTAAGACTCACCATTCATTCTAATGATATTCACACTAATATCCGACGAATAATACAAAAATAAAAGCAAACATCAAGCCATGCACCACCCTAACCTAAAGTTAGAAGTGGTGACTTAATCTAATGTGTGTGCTTTAAAAGGTTTGTGTGGTATGCTTAGTTAGGCTTTAAAGTTTAGATTTCCTATGTATGAAAGTGTTCAACTTAAAGGGTGGTTTCATTTTAGTGCTTAGTTGATTTGGGTTGATTTCATTTTATATTTTGATTTGGTTTAACTAAATCCTACAATTAATTACTAAGTTGTAAAGAGACAGAAAAGAGAAGAGAACTTCTCTTTCCTTCCCTACCCTAAGTAATTTCTAAAGTGGACTCATATTTTTTTTTTTGGTGAATGTCTTATTATGGGTTTTAATTAATCCTAAGTTTAAATCAACTCTTAACAAACCCATTCAAAAGGAAAGGGCATTTTAAGATTAAGTAAAGTGAATTAATATCACAAAATACACATCATTTCATTTATTTCCCAACATGTATAATGTGCATATTGAATGGATCCTAAGCATATCTGTACATACAAATGAAAATGTTTAGCACACTTTATGATGGATGCTAAGAAATGTTACTTAAAAAAAATTGGAATGCTTTATGATGCATATTTTCATTAAGTAGAAAATTTTATCCATCATTCACAGGCACATGTGTATGTATGAAAGGCATATGAGTACTTTCAATGCTATTGTGGAGGTACAAGACCTACATAAGGCTACTTAAAGCCTCGAACTTTGTCACTAATATACCACTTTTTTAAATACAAAACATGTACAAAAGGAATGAATGGAAAAAGAAAGATGCAAAAGTTTGTATTTGTTTATTTATTTTGTTTATGTAATTAATATGTACAAGTGTGGATGTCCTTAGGTAAATATAGAATGGATAAAGAAGTGTTGTATTTTTTTCAAATGAACTATACACTTTGCCAAATCCTATTCAAAACTATGTTAAAAGAGAAGAGAAGGAAAGCCACACTATGCACATCTTCATATTTATATCCACATACAAGCTTATAAATAATTATAAGTAGCACACTTTCAATTTTAGGTGTTTGATTTTTTGATTTTGAAAATATTTTTGGATTTAGTAGTGATAATGGTCATTCATATTTTTACTTTAGCCAAAAAATGCAATTTGAAATAAAGAAAATATTTCATTTTCAATTTGATTTTAAAAAGTATGAATGCATGAATTTCATATGACATACACATTTAGCATGCTTATGAGAGAAATAAAGTGATGAAAGCAATGTAAAATCATTCACCCTAATTAATTCCTAAAGATAATGCTATGAAATAAGAAAGTTCAAAGTGAATCAAAGTTGGTATAATGTGATTTTTGTTTTGAATTTGCTTTATGTTTGATTTGGGAAATGTGAAAGAATGTTTGCTAGTCCTAACCCATTTCCCCCACATGTGAGTTAATTAAGTTTGTTCTTAGAATGATTAAGTGGTTTTTATACTTTATTTAGGTTAAGGAATGAATTAAGTGTGTTAATTACCCCTTACCTATACCACATTAGCATGCTTAATCAAATAATTATGAGATAATGAGATGACATAAAATCATTCAAGGAATTTAAATCAACAATGCACCTAGGAAAGAAAATGGCCTAATGCAATTGGCTCATGATTAATGATTAAGTAAACTAAGGGATTTAATTTAAGTACTTTCATATCCCTCTCACACATGTGAGTTGAATTTTGATTTCCTTAATGTACTTAGGTTATTGAACACCTAAGCATCTTCCCAAGATGGATTAGTTAAGCTCTGGGAAGTTTTAGAATTTTATCAAATTAATTAGGTAATGTGGTGAAATTTATTCTTTATACATTTCTTACTTTCATCTACCAAACGGGGGTTTTAAACTAGCACGGAGTGAGGCCCTAAAACCTAAGGATGTTGGCTAACTCAACCTAAGGATGAAATAAGCTAAGTGCCAACAGAAAGAAAGATAGTCTCGAATTCATATCAAAGTACAAACCCACTATCGATATTGGAAGACAACAATCATTTACTAAAGATGGAGAGAGGAACCTTCCCCAGCGAAGTCGCCAGAAAAATCTGTTGTGAAATTTATTCTTTATACATTTCTTTCATTCATCTATCCCCACTCCCTTTCAAAAAAGAGGATAAATGAAAACAGGAAATATATAAAAATATACACCTTGTTGGGACACCATGTAGATCTGCATATGTTCTTATTAAGGGTGATCGGGTACGACATTAAGGAGAGGTGTACTCTCTCGAAAGATAAAAGTTACCACCCTATAATGGATCTAATCACCTCAATAAGGACTCCTAAGGACAATGGGTCTGCATATATACTAAAGATTCTTCCCCTACTTTACATGGGAAAAGTAAAGTAAGGATTATTTTAAATTGGGTTCGTTAAGTTCTCTACATGGACAAGCACCCAAAGTTAATTACATCCTAAGGGACGGGGTCCCTTAGGAATACTCTCGATTAAGGTAAATGATCGTTGTCTTCAAAGATTTAAATAGAAAGGACTATCAATCGATTATTTTATTTTTGAAAGATCAAATGGGATTGATCAAAGAGAGAGAGTTATTATCGAAGCCAAAAGAAGATTAGTAGGAGATTCCCATGATGCTAAGAAACCTAGGGAGCATCTCAAACTATCCTATTGTTGGGCTTTATATTTTGGAAATTTATTTAATTTGTTTGAGTTGAATTTTTTCATTATAAATTTAGGACTTATGGTTCCATAACACAAGATTATGGAAATGCCTAAGAGGTGAGGATTTAAGTTTATGGCCTATAAAGGGAAAAAAGCAACCTCAGAATCTAAATCTAGGGAGCTTTGGCGAGGGCCAAAAGCACAACCTAAATTTAAGGCAAAAATGGGTATATAGTTTATCTCCACAAGAGCTGACAAACCACCCGACTACTTGGACTTACAATTGCATGGTGGTGGCCACCAGCTAACTCCTCCTTCGATTTTAAATTCATGTAGGCAAGTTATATGCTTTATGCAAGATATCTAGGCTATTATTTATTTAGAAAGAGACTAAGTTCTTAAACTCACTCCCTAAAGAGACTAGATCATGTAAGGACATGCTTCAAATGACCTAAATCTAATGTAATTCAGATTTCATTTTAGTTTCATTTTTGGACAATTATTTTGACTTAGGCTAATAGGATTCATATGCCTAATGCATGAGAAATGAGATTATTGGCCAAAATCAGCGAGAAGGGAGGAAGTGTATTTCCACCATGGCTATCAAAGGTCAAGCCAAGTTTCTCTAGCAAAGGTGGAAGCCCTACAATCAAGAGTAAAATAATATGCATTTATGCATGATGTTATAAAAGAAGAACTCATCCAGCTAAGGGTTGCTAATTATTTTATCCTGATTTTTAACCTAAGCTTTAAGTGAGGTTATGATTTCTTTATTTTTAATTTTGAGTAATTAGATTTGGTAAAAGATTTATTTTTCATTAAGAGCCTAATCCACATCCAGGCCATACATAAAGAAAGGAAAAACTAAGAAAAGATGTCACTTTATGCACAAGCTAAACAAATCAACAATCAATTTATAAAGCTAAACGCAAAAAAATAAGAGGCCTTTGTGGTCGGGTACCACCGTACAAATCCAAAAATAAATTAGGTAGCAAAGCTTTACCCTTATATAACCCAGATTACAAATGAATTAAAATTAAGCAAGGAATTCATTGTTATGGGGGTCTTCAAGCTACATTCCTTCATTCTTCTTTTCTTCTTTCTTCTTCTTTTCTTCTTTCTTCTTTGGTTCTTTCTTTCAGATGGTTGGATGGTGGATGCTCCAAAGGCTTCACATGGTGCATAAGATAATATCTTATGACCAATTTTCATCCTAAATCCCATAACAAACATTCCAAAATCCTAATTGTAAAATTTACATGAAAAGGAAAAGTAAATCTAGCTAACACCTGTAAAACAAATGTTAGCTAAACTAACCACCAAATCCCAAGCATGTATATTGGACTTATCACCCCACACATGAGTCACTAAGTCCAGTTAGCCTATTGGATTATGCTTAGAGGTATAAGCACCTGCACAGCAAAGCATTTATATTTTTATTTATTACAGCGCCCCTTAAGCACAATCCCCTACAGAAAATAATGGTTAAACTAAGATTATCCTACCATTCATTCTACGCACATACATCCTAACATTTAGTCTAAAATATACATCACAAAATAAAAGTAAGCATCAAACCATGCACCACCCTAACGTAAAGTTAGAAGTGGTGACTTAGCCTAATGTGTATGCTTTGGAGGTTTGTGTGGTATGCTTAGCTATGGCTTTAAGTTAGAATTTTCAAAGTGTGAAGCATGTTCAACTAAGTGGAGGATTTCATTTAAGTGGTTTAATTATTTTGGTTTGATTTTATTTCATGTTTTGAGTAGGTTCAAGTGAATCCTACAATTAATTACTAAGTTATGAAGAGAGGGAAAGAGAAGAGAACTTCTCTTTTCTTCCATAACCTAAGTAATTTCTAAAGTGGATTCATGTTTTTAGTTTTATTTAGTGAATATTTTGATTAAGTGTTTTAATTAATCCAAAGTTTATATGAACTCTAAATAAGCCTATTCAAAAAGAAAGGCATTTTAAGATTAAATAAAATGAACTAAATTCACAAAACATACACCACTTTATTTCTTTCCCAACATGTATAACATGCATATGAATGAGTCCTAAGCATATTTATACACATAAAAGAGAATGTTAAACACACTTTATTATGCATGCTAAGTTATTCATTTAAGGAAATTTGAAAGTTTATGATGCATGATTTTCATTAAGTAGAAATGGGATTTCTTATCCAATTTTCACATGCAAACTTGAAAGTAAGAAATGCATAAGTGAGTACAACACCATTGTTAACCAGAGGTGTAAGGTACAAGACCTACTTAGGGCTACTTATTGCCTCACAACCTCGGGGTTGTCCAGACTAATATACCACTTTCTTTAAATACAAACATGTGTACAAAAGAAATGAATGGAAAAGAAAGAATGCAAAAAATTTGTATTAGTTGATTTATTTTATTTATGCAATTTATATTTGCAAGCATAGGTATCCTTCTTAAGTGATAGTATAGGAATGAATAAGATATGGAATTAGACAAGTGTTAGGTCTTGTTCAAATGAACCACACACCTTGCCAAATCCTTATCAAAACTATACTAAAAGAGAAGAGAAAGAAAACCTACACTAAGCACATCCAAATACTCACATGCAAACTTATTATAAAGATATAAGTAACATACTTTTAATTTTGATAATTGATTGATATATTTTGAAAATAATTTGAATTTAATCGTGATAATAGCCACTCATATTCTTACTTTAGCCAACACATGCAATTTGACATAAAGTAAACATTTTTCATTTTGATTTTAATTTTTGAAAAGCTTGGATGCATGAAACCACATGGCATACATATTCAACATGTTGGGGAAACAACTAAAGCAATGAAAGCATGTAAACAAATTCACTTTAATTAAATCCTAAAGATAATCTTATGAAATAAGAAAGCTTAAAGTAAATCAAAGTTCATTTAGTATGATTTTTGTTTGATATTGAATTTGATTTAATTTTGAAAATGTGGATTGAGTTTGCTGTTCTTAACCCATTCCCACATGTGTTGACATTTTTGTGTAATTTTTAAATGATTAGATTGATTTTATACTTTAATTAGGTTAAGGTACTAATTAAACATGTTAATTAACCCTTACCTACACCACCTTAGCATAGTTAACCAAATAATTATGAGCCAATGAGATGACATAAAACCTCACAAGGAATTTAAATTTGCAATGCACCTAGGAAGAAAAGGGCTTAATGCAATTTGGCTCATGATTAATGGTTAATTAAGCTAAGGGGTTTAACTTAAGTAATTTCAAAACACCCCTCACACATGTGAGTTGAGTTTTGATTTCCTTAATTGAACTTAGGCTTTGAACACCTAAGCATCTACCCAAAATAGATTAATTAAGTTCTAGAAGGTTTTAGAATTTTTAGAAATTAATTAAGAGGGTAATTAGTGAATTAACCCTTAATTAAGAGAGGATTAAGGAAAGAAAAGGGGGTTTAGGGAATAGCTTAGGGGAAATATCCCAAAATTATTCTCTAAGCCTCCTATTCACTGGATCAAACCTTAATCAACTTCAATAAGGGATTAAAACACTAATCAAATCCTTAATTATCCTTAATTACATAAAAGGGTAATTAGGAAATGCATTTGGAATTCGCCCAATTAAGCCATCAAAAAATCCCAAGAAAATTAGGAGAGGTAGAAGTCATCCCCTAAAATATACCCAAGAGGTTTCAGATTAATCAGTGGATTAATTAGGGAGTAACTAGTAAATTAGGATTTCAATTAAAAGGCAAAACCAAAGAAAGATACAACTCAAAATCCATTAAAACTAATTTTATAATATTCTAGATTGAATTATCATTCAGTGGTAATTTACTTTATATTTTTCTGATTTTTCTTTCAAGAGATATGAATTTTTGAAGTTTAGAGGGTTAATTAAAATGATTTAAAACCTAATTAAATCCCTTAATCCATATATGCGGCGTGCCGGTCATGTGTACTTTCCATGCACTCAACCGCCATACTTAAATCCAAGATGCATGGTGGTGGCGATACAATTTTACATCCGTCGTTTGATCATGGATCGAACGGCCAGGAATTACCCCACAATTTTAAAGGGATAAATAGGATTTAAAACATACGTTTAATCTTGGCTGTCCATCCAAAATGCGTAGATGGATGGCCAGAGATCAATCCTTGCCAATGCCTTTGATCCATGGGGATTGTCCATGTTCTAGGCTTTGATCTGAGCTCGATTGAGCTCAGATTAGGATAAAACTTTACACACACCATCTAACACTAATGGAAATCCTCCAACGATCAAAATTTTATGGCATTACACTTTATTTCACAAAGGTCTAACACACCTTAAGTCTAGTGATCGAAAAATATCATACCTCACCGGTGCTCGATTTCCTTGGAGGAGCTTCGTCTGGTTAAGACGAAGCTATGGTGAAAGAATTAGCTCCTGAGGTTGAGTAGCTTGCACTATGGACCAACTCCTCCTTAGCTCCTTTGAGGTTTTGATCTAGGTGAACCTTTCCTTGCCTTTGGAACTTGAGGGAGAGCTTAGGCAAGCTAAACTTGGCCCTCTGGTGGAGTGTGCAAAGGCAATTTGATTGAATTGTAGTGTAGAGGAAGTATGGAAATCAATGGAGCTCCCTTATTTTCTCTTGAAGAAAATCGAGAATGGCTAATTTGAAATCCCTTCTATAGAGCTTAGGATCACTCTAAGATGGCTCCTCTGACTCTATAACTCTTAATTGACAGCGAGCATATGGGAATTGAAGTGAATTAGGGGGAGTATATCTCTTCCTATGGCAATCGAACAGTCGAAGCTATCTTTGTCATTTCGATCCAATTGCCAATATGGAAAGTTCTGTTTGAGCTATTAGAGGTTGGCACATGGTCGGTTTGGGCTAACGAGTGGATTGGTAACCTCCCATGTGCTTCAAATTGAGTGGAGGGAGGTTTCACACATGGCCAATTTGAGCCATGTGCTCAGTTTTGTCCTTGGGTCCATTTGGACTGGCTCAAACCCATTAGGTTGTGGTGCACCACCCTCCATAGGGTTCACTTGACCTATTATGAAGCTATCAAGTAGATATGAAGAGGACTTGACCAAATTCCCTATGGATTTGACCAAAATTTTTTCTATGGCCTAGGGTTAGATTGGTCATTTGGCTGATTTTTGAATTTGAATATGTTGGGTATGTTGAGAAAATAGGTCTGGCCAAGTTTAATTGGATTTGGAGTTCATTTGGTATGGTTTGGCTCATGTTGACCCATTTAGGTCAAAATGGGTCAACTTGGGTCAGGTTGACCAATGGTCAAATTGGGTCAAACCAAGAGCTGAGTCAAGTTCATTTGACCATTTGAAATATTTTGGTGGCTTTGGATTGATTCAATTTGGTTTAGTTTTAAGTTTGGCTCATATGACTTCATTTAGGTCAAATGGGTCAGGTTAACCAATTTGACCCATTTGACCTATTTGAGCTTAATCATGGGTAGGTTTAGGTTTGGTTAGTCAAATGAAGTGGATTGGTATCTTTGTTTCCAATCATTTTTGGTTAAGTTTGAATTTGGCTCAACATGACCCCTTTAGGTCAAGTTGGGTTCAAGGTCAATTGGGCTAGGTTATGTCTAGTTTGGCGAGGCTTTGGTCAAGTTCAACAAGTGATTTGAAATGAACTTGACCCATCGGTTTCAATCAATTTGGCTTAGATCATGTTTTGACCCATTTTGACTTTTTAGGTCAAGTTGGGTCAACTTGGGTCAAGTGGCCAATTGGGCTAGGTTAGCCTCAAATGTTTGCTTGGTCAAGTTCAAACATAAGTCATGAATGAACTTAGATTAATGGTTTCAATCAATTTGGCCTATGGTGGATTTTGGGTATGTTAAATTTCATTTTTGCTAAGTGTTGACTTGGTCAACCCTTAAATTTGACTTGGTTTGACTCAATTTGATTGATTGATTATCCATGATGATTGTTGATGATGATGAGAGGCATAAGTGAGTTTGATTCAATCCAATTTGGTTAGGATTATAATTTGGCTCGTAAGGGTACTTTAGGTCACTTTGGGTCAAGTGAGCCTAAATGGGTCAAATGTCTTGGTCAAAGCTTGATTTGGGTTTGATTGAACTTGTATATGGACTTATGACTGAAATATAAATCCTTTTACAAGTGGTTTGAAGCCGAATGGGTTTCGATTCATTTGATAATTTCATATTCAAAGGGAGAACATGAATCGGTTTGGGGTTTGATTTTTGAATTGAGTTTTGATTTGGTGATTAAAGTTTGTATTTATATTTGGATTCATGATTGTAAGGTTGATTGAATCATGAAGTGAAATCAAGAGTTCGGCTTGATTTGAAATTGATTTAGCTAAGTTTAAGATTTTGACTTGAAAGGTAGGTTGAATTTGAATGGATTTGAGTTTGATTTTTGGAAGTGCTTTTGATTGTTTGAATTTATATTTCATTTTTATATGCAAAAATAAATGAGAATATAAGTGGATCATGAGAAAATTTCAAGGATTTGATGTGATCTGATCATGATTTAGGCTATGTCCATTAAAAGGAGTTTAAAGGACTTAGAAAAATTTGGAGTAGGGATTTGAATTTTGGATTTAGTTTGATTGATTTTATATTTATATTTCATTTATATATGTGAATATAAATGAGAATATAAATGAGTTATGAGAAAATCATATGAATTTGAATTGATTTGAGCATGATTTAGGCTAAGTCCTTAAGAGGAAAATTAAGGACTTAAGAAGGATTTTTAAATTTGGAATTTAATTTTTGGATTTGATTTGATTGATTTGTATTTATATTCCATTTATATATGTGAATATAAATGAGAATATAAATGAGTTATGAGAAAATCCCATGAATTTGAATTAGTTTGATCATGATTTTGGCTAAGTCCTTAAGAGGGAAATTAAGGACTTAAGAAAGATTTATGAAGTGATTTTGAATTTTGAATTTAGTTTGTTTAGTTTGAATTTATATTTCATTTATATATGTGAATATAAATGAGAATATAAATGAATTATGAGAAAATCTCATGAGTTTGAATTGGTTTAAATCATGATTTAGGCTAAGTCCTTAAAAGAAGATTAAGGACATAGGAAAGATTTGGACTTAGGAACTTCATTCATGGATTTCCATTATGAATTTCAATCACATGGAGTTGATTTGAGTTTGGAGAAAATAAAATAAGATTGATTTAGAGTTTGACTTGAAGGAAGGAAGGTGAGGAATGGTTCAAGCTAAGGGTAGGAAAATTTTCCTAACACTCCTAAGGCATGACCTATTCCTATGGCTAACTCTTCTAAGTCTTTAGGACTAGGTTTAGTGTCCACCTAATAACTTGATGTGTCTTAAGACTAAGAATCCTTTAAAATCTAAGAGAAGTCATATGTCTAGGATGGAGGGGTTGGGAGCTCATTATAAAAATGAGGTCAACAAAAGATGCCCAATAGATGTGGTGTGACGACAGGAACACATGTAGTGTTGGTGAAATGATAACATCGAGATCTCACTAACATAAATAATCTATCCCTAACCCAAGGTGTAGAGAGAATATAGAGCTTAGTGTGATGTGGCTCTACTTATGTTCAAGACATAAGATAGAGGGAGGAATCCACTAAGGGATAGAGTATGAACCTCCCACTAGGGAAGCAGGTTCAAGTCATCCATAAGGGGATGAGAGGTTTGATTTGATTTGAGTCTCACTAAGGAGAAATTTCCACTGGGGATGAGGGTTGAATTTGTTTCAATTTTTACATTTAGATTTTTGAGATGGACCCTGTTGGTTTGTGGATCATACTGAGTAGGAGCTATGGAGGCCAAGATCTAACTCAAATTTACCAATCCAAAGGAGTAGCCTACTAAATACATAGTAGGACTAGCCAACCAAAGGGATGCCTTTCAGTATGCAGCAGCTGTACTAGAAAGAAAGTATAGTAGACTTACATCCTCCAAAGTAGAGACCAGTTGTTGGGGTAATCTACTGGCAAGACAACATATTGAACCCAACCTAGGGCTGACTATTGAGTGAATGACGCTGGGGGACTTAGATCAGCTCAAATATAGTCAATATGAATTTCATTTTTTATTTTGTTTTGATGGATTTCGTTGGTTTATGATGGTTCAAATAGATAAGAAGCATATATTAGCCAAGACCTATCTCAGATTTACTGAACTAAAGTGAGTAGTTTCCTAGATAATGGGAGAACTATCCAACCAAAGGAGTGCCTTTCTGTTTACAATAATCAATTAAAGGGAAGAAATCTTAGGGACTCACATCTTCCACTATAAAATACCATTGGGGTGATCGGTTGCTTTGGGCAGTCAACAAACCTGTCAACTTCGGCGGTCATCTAGAAAGAATGCGTCATAATCTTACATCTTCCAAAGCAGGATGACTGGCGAGGTAACCTGCTTATGGAAAAATAGATTGAACCGACTTAAGGGCAACTACAGAGTGAGTACCGACCCAAGAATTTATCTCAACTCAGGTAGTCAGGCAATTCCTATAGGGAGTTCGCTCACACCGCCCTAAAGATACGATGTCTGCTTGGAAAAAAGGGCAATTCGGAGGCTTGAATTCCTAATCCACAAGCGAATTAATTTTGTTTGTTTGTTTAGTTTGTTTTATCATAGACCCTGTTAGTTTGTGAGGGATCAAACTAAGAAGGAGCTTATATTACCTTAGACCTATCTCAGATTTACTGAACCAAGGGAGAATTTGCACATCTGCTGAACAAATTTTCCAACCACAGGAGTGGCTACTAGGAAATTGGAACTGCCCAATCTAAAAGTAACCAGCGTAGTGTCTAAATGGGGTCACAAAGGACGTGATCCAAATAGAGTGCCCATAGGGGATAGCACTGCTAAGGGATTAATCCAAAATCTTGGAGAAGATGACATGACTAGTCTATATCCAATAGGTATTCAGTGGCCAACTCAAGGAGAAAGCGCAGGGACTCACATCTGCTAAGAGTTGTGTATCTACCGAGTGAGTCATTGTCAGCATCCCGAACATCAAACAATCTAAGGTGCTTATTGGGTTGCAACAATCAGTCTATGAAGAAAGGTCAGGGACTCACATCCTTTTATAGCGGAATTGACTACTATGATAGTCTGTCTTCAGCTTGATAGGTGTTATCCGACCTAGAGTGACTACTGAGTGAATGTCACTGGGTGACTTATATCAACTCAAACATAGTTAAGAGAAAAAGAGCCACTGGGGGATTTATCCTATACCTCAAACATACTCAACCTAGTTAGTGCATGATGGCTAGTTTAAGAAGAAAGCTCGGAAACTCACATCTTCTTAAGCAAAGTCAACATGAGGTAGATTACTGGCTGGGAAGTGGAGACTACCATACTAACAAGGCGCTCGTTGGTTTGCAATGGTCAAATTTGGAAGAAAGCTCGGGGACTCACATCTTCCAAATAAGTAACCACTAGGGTGACATATTAGCGAGGTAGTATGTAGACCCGCGTAGAGCAGCTAATGAGTGAGTGTTGCAGGGGGCTTACTCCCACATCAAAATAGCTCGAGATAAAAGATTTATGTTTGTTGTTGTGCATGTGTTAAAAGAAATAGGATGCCTCTGGGGGACTCTTACACCTACCTTAAAAACACTAAAGGGATTTGACGAAATGATGCCATGGATGGCAAACAGAATTCCCACTAAGAAAGGATGCTGCTTGGGTCTCTCACACCTATTTTAGTTATGCTAATCAAAATAGGATGCCTCTCAGGTTCTCTTACAACTATTCTAATAGTGTCAGGAGATTATGTTTGTGTTATGAAAGAGGGATAGGAAGCCACTAGGGGACTCTTACACCTACCCTAGACAAGTTACGGCAAATTCGCAAGACAAGAAAACAATGCTTCGAAAGAAGAGAAGATTTGATGAATGGAATCAGATTTTTATTCTTTTTATTAATAATTATTTTCAAACATGATTTGTTTCATGGGTAATATTTTTTTAGATAGAGCTTAATTGGAAGCATCGGGTGTTCCTCTTTACAATCAATAAGCTGATAAGATCCTCCTTGGTAGGCCTTCTCTATGACACAGGGGCCTTCCCAAGTGGGTTCAAACTTGCCTCCCATCTTTCGATGGGCAATAATTGGTCTCCTTAGGAATAACACAAGCTCTCCTACTCAAAAAGACTTAGGGCAGACAAGCTTTTTGTGAGCTTGAATTATTTTGGCTTTGTACAACTTGAGATTCTGGCATGCTCGTAGGTGACTTTCCTCCTAACCTTCTAGCTCTTCTAACCCAACTTTGCATTTTGTGCTGTAGTGATTTTGCTACTCAATGCTATCCTTAGTGATGGGAGTTGAACTTCTAAAGGTAGAATAGCTTCGGACCCATATACTAAGAAAAATAGGGTAGATTGAGTTGGAATTTGGTATGTGGTACGGTAGGCCCATAAAGCTTCAACCAACTACTCATTCCACTATCATTTATTATTATCAAGAGTATTCTTCAATATCTGGATGAGAGATTGTTGAATGCTTCTGCTAAGCCATTTGCTATGGGGTAGTAGATGGTGGAGTATCTCCAATCTATACCATGTCTTCTAGCAAAGCTATTGATCTTCGTGCTTTTGAATGCAGTACCATTGTCAGATATAATTCATCGAGGCACCTTGAACCTATATGATATGGTTCTGAAAACACATGCGAGCTATGATCTCTCGAGTGGGATGGCTCCACTTGGAAAAAAGTAGTGGTGGCGACTAAGATGAACGATGACCCCTGGAAGAAGGAGGATTGATCAGACCCACAATTTTGGTACCCCAACACTCGAATGACCATGAGGCCAATGTAGGGTGTAGAATGTAGAGTGGTTGGTGGAGGGCCACACTATGTACCTGACACTGATGGCATCTCCTAGCTACATCCATTCAGTCTGAAGTCATAGAAAGCCAATAATATCCTAGTCTCTTGATCTTCATCTTCATCTTCAGACTAGATTGATGTGCTCTGCATAGACCTGAATGTACCTCAGTTATAAAACCACAGGCTTCATGTTTATCTAAACAGCGTAACCATATTTGGTCAAAGGACCAACCGTACAGGGTGCCATCAACGAGAGTGTAGAAGAGAGCTCTCTGTTTCACCTGATGGGCTTGTGACTTTTCTTGAGGTAGTTTGCCGGTGTTCAAGTAATTTATGAACGGTTGCCTCCAATCTAGCTCCTTGTCCATTTTGTTAGCGGTAACCTCCCCTTCAAGAGAAAGTCTCTCGATGAGTTCAACATTAATAAGGGATAAGACTTGTCTATTTTGGACCCTTATTAAAATAGACTCATCTTCTAGACATGCCAATTCTTTGGCAAGGTTGGCCAAAGCATTTGCTACTGTATTCTCAGCTCAAAGAACCTTGTAGATGGTGACTTTAGGAATATGGGCCAACAGCTTCATGGTATATTTGTAGTAATGACAAAGCTTGGGTTTGAGGACCTTATAGGACCCGACAATCTAGTTGATGACCAATTAAGAATCCCCAAAGATATTGATGCTCTTGAAACTGATAGTGATGGCTAACTCTAGATCAGGAATCAAAGCCTCATACTCGGCTTTGTTATTGATGCAGGGGTTAGAAAGATAGTATGAGAATCTCAGCACATCGCTGAGTTAGAGAACTATTCTTTCCCAGGAGAATAGATTGTGCTTCATGAAAAGAAGCTGCACCATCGAAATACATCTCCCATCGGTGGTTACTGGCCTCCCCTAAATTCATGATTTGTTTATCAAGGAGATCGTCACTAAGCGGAGAATCAGCAGAAAATGGGTGTGAAGCTAAGAAATCCTCTAGTTCCTATCCTTTTACTGGATGGAGGGGTACAAATGTGAAATCAAATTGTGAGAGGATCATGGACCATCGTGCCAAACTTCCAGATAGTATTGGCCATGTCATGAGATTTTGCAGTGGATTTGTTTTGGAGATCAAGTTCATATTATGAGAAAGCATAAAATGTTGTAGCTTTTGGGAAGCAAAGATTAAAGCTAGGCAATATTTCTCAATAGGTGGGTAGTTCTCTTAAGCAGGAATTGGATGATGGTTGAGGTAGTAGAGAGCGTTCTCCTTCCCTTCATCATTGGTTTGGGCCAACAGAGCACTGAGAGAGTCATCCAATGTAGCAGTGTAGAAGATGAGTGGCCTGTCCGTGATAGGGCCTACTAGAACTGGCAGCTTCATCAAATACTACTTGATGTCTTCGAAGGCATGCTAACACTTGTCATCCCACTTGAACTTGGCATCCTTCTTGATAAGTACTGAAAATGGCTTGCATCTCCTCAATAGGTTGGAGATAAAGCTTCTTAGATACGCTAACCATCCTTGGAAGGATTTGAGTTGAGTTAAACTCTTAGGATGTGGCATTTCTAAAATAACTTTGATCTTTTCTAGATCTATTTTTATTCCTCGATGTTGAACAATAAACCCAAGGAATTTCCCTGAAGTTACTCCGAATGCAATCTTCAGTGGATTCATTTTGAGGTTATATTGTTATAACCATTCGAAAACTACTCTCAAGTCAATGAGATGGTCTTCCTTTTCTCTTTTTGATCATCAACGTAGCACTCTAATAATGGATGAGTTCATTGAAGATGAGTCATGGCATTGGTATGTAGCACCAACATTTTAAGTAAAGGCATGACCCTATAACAAAAGATTCGATCGAGGTTTAAAGTAGTGTTTCTTTCATCTTAGAGACATCTTGATTTGGTTTGTAGCCGATGACCCATCCATGAAAAGCATGAGATGAGGAGATGTCCACCATTAATTCTGGTATATGAAGAGGAAACTCATCCTTAAGATATGCCTTGTTTAAGTCCCTAAAATTGATGCATATGTGAATTTGGCCATTTTTCTTCTTAACTAGTACGACACTGGCTAATTAGGTAGGATATTTTTCTTCCCTGATGAAACTAGCATCGATCAATTTCTTGACTTCAGAAATGGCCTATTGTTCAATTTCTAATTGCATGTGTCTAGGATCTTGCTTAATAGGGGTAGCATTATGATCTATTGCTAGCTTGTGGACTACTACATTAGAAGATAATCGAGGCATCTCTTCATAACTCCATGCGAAGCAATCTTTAAACTCAGTCAATAGCCTAACTAAGTCATTGGTTTCTTCTTCATTTAGCAATGAACTGATGTAAGTGCCAAGGTTGATTTCTATAAGCTTGTCAATTGTTGAATGAATCTCCTCTTCAAATTCTAGCGGTGCCTCTTTAATTTGGAGATCATCCGAGGCTTCTAAACATACATTCTTATAAGAGTTGGGGTGTGTGGAAAGAACCTATCAGACTCCAAATGATTGGTAACAACTGAGCACTAATCGTCGTCATCAACTAAACCCATTGTACTGAATCCTAGTCCTGCTCTTGATTGTGCTTCCCTGCCTATATTATTCCATAACTTTTCAAAGTACTCTTACCTGTGCTTGGACCATGTTTGAGGAACTAAACCTTTTTCTATAAGATTATAAACATAAGGCGAGTAAAAGTCAAGTGGTAATTCTATTAATTCTTTAAAAGTATCCTCCTCAAGTTCTACATCAATTTCAGAACTTGAGGATGATGATCCCAAAAAGAATCTCTTCGACTTCATGTCACTAGAAGACTTAGGGACTTTCTTAAATACTAAGCCTTCAACTTTCTAAGATGTAAGTGAGGTTAGTGCTAAGGTTCCCAACTCTAATAGTTTCACATAAACTTGATTCGAATACTTTGCTTTGTTGAGGAGTGGTCTTCATCTTTGTTTGAGAAGTCACCTCAATGGAACCGAGAGGGGTTGGTATACTAATCATATTAGACTCATCCTCCGTGCTGAATTCCAAGTCTATGTGAATCGTAGGGATACTCCTATGAACTAGAACACGACCTTTGTTGGCTGATGGCCAACCAAGGTGTCTCCCACCTCTAGAACTACCTTTATTTCTGCCTCAGCCTCTACCTAGTGTAGGTTGAGCCATCCTACCCACATGTCCATATGATGGAATGAATTGTGGGTGGAATGTAATATGCGGATCCATTTCTTCCTCATTTCCCCTTTCTTGTTCACTTGGACTTTCATTTTTCTTTTCTTTTTCTTTTATCTTTTCTTTTTCTTAATTTTTTTCTTTTGTTTTTGAATTTGGATTTTGTACAAGTTCACGAGAAAAGGTATTTTGAGGAAGATAGTAGGTCGCATCCTCATAAATCTCAACCTCTCTAACTAAAAATGGCTTTTCATCTCCATTGACATGGTATTCAATCCCATCTTTTATGAACTTGATGCACTGATGGAGGGAGGATGGAATGATATTTTTTTGATGTATCCAAGGCCTACCGAGCAAAGCAGTGAATGAAGTATTCAAATCAATGATGTAAAACTTGGCTTCAGTCTTTCAATCACCTATCTCCAAAGGTAACACTATAGAACCTAAAGCTTGCTCAACTTGTGCATTGAATCCTCTCAACATCATCCAATCTCCACGGAGAGTGGAGATGTCAATCCTCAAATAGGCAAGGTTCTTTAGACTCATAATGTTCACCGATGCATCTAAATCTATGAGAACTCTAGAAAGTCTAAACCTGTCCATGTCGACTGTGATGTAGAGGGGACGGTTGTGCTCCAAGTCCCCTAGAAGAAGGCCTTCATCTATGAAGGTGATCTCCTGAGCTTCTTTTGTATAATGTGCCTCCTCACCTATAGCAGTCAGCTGAGCTAAACATATCTCAAGATCAAGGAGGGCCTTGATTAATGATTCCCTCATCTCTTTAGATAAGACAAGGGCATCGTATATGCTTATCTTAGATGACAAATTTCTTAGATGAGAAAGGAAATTGTAGTTTGCATTAGGCTGATCCTCCACAAGTATATCCAAGGGTGGAGCATCTTGTGGAGGGGCTTCTTGATCCTCTATACCAATGACTTGTTTCCCTTTATCTTGAGGTGCTGCCCTAGGAGGTAAAACTTTGCGACTATGAAGGTTAACTTCGGTGATCTCTTATGGGGGTAATGGAAGGTTCTACCTGCACATCAGGCTCACCTATAGGTTGTCCTATGGGATCCTCAAAATCAGATGATTCCAAGTCTATCTCAAGAGGTGAACCCATAGTATTCAGAGTAGGAAAGTCTAACTCTGAATCAGAAAGAGGAAGATCAAAATTATTGTAGTTATTTTGACTTGAAGAGTTATCATTAGGAATAGAAGAAGATAACCCATCAGAAGTGACACAGATGTAATTCAAACTAGCTTTATTCTTCAATTTCTTGGATTTGCTTGGAGGTACAAAGTAGAAATCAAGTAAAGTGAGTGGGGTAAGGGATTTGATGTCCTTATCCATCGATATAAGAGTTCTACTAGTAGAAGAAGAAGAGGTAGCTGAAGTGGAAAAGTCGTCAATGTAGAAGTTGCAACTGTAGGATGGAGGCTAGACTCATTCGGTGGTTGCACTAATGGGCTATCCCAGGTTGACACATGCTACTACTGATGAGCTCCCCCTTTTCTCGAGTTGGCATAGGCAACTTACAAACCTTCCTTGATGTTGGAGGTTTGAGCTAACTCAAGCACTTGGAAGGAAAGCTTCTTGATCTTCTGGATGATCTTCTTAGAGGTTTTGGATAAAGAAATATCCCAACCTTCTTTAGTTTTGGAAGGATCACATGTATCCCCAAGGATTACCCTAATGGAACTGGATGGTTGTTCCATAAGGTATTCCTTTGGGATAACTACAACACCGGTTTTGAAGCTATGTTCAAGCCAATCCTTGAATGTGAAGTAATTCTCCAAAATATGGCTTAGCATACAGTGGTAAGGGCAAAAGTTTGGATCATGACTTTTGCCTATTTCCTCCGATCTCCTAGGCTCGGGTAGCTAAAAATTAGGCTTTTTTAAGAGATTCTTAAAGATCTTCCTGATTACCTCTCTCTTAAATGAATAAGATTTGTTAAGCTTATCTAAAAGAATAGGTGGACCATAGCTACCTAGCGGTGGGTATGTGTGTCGCTACTACTGGTGATATGGCTAAGGAGGCGGCAGTGCTGGCTAAAGACGCTAGTAGGGCTGCCTCGGTGGTGGCAAAGGAGGTGGAGGCTACTGAGGTTGTGGTCTATTGGACTGATCTCTAGCTGGCTGCTTCCCGTTATCTACCGTTGTCACTACTCCCTGCTTCTTCACATAGACCATTTGTGGGTTTGCTTCAAGCAACTGATCTTGAAAAGGCAATTATTTGACCTCTCTTTGTAGACTAGACGCCTTATTGATTAGCTTCTCAAATATCTTGATAGTGAAGCCCTTAAGCATGAAGGCGACCGGACCATGGATATTCTTTAAAAGAATCTCAATGGCATATTTCTCAGACAGCTGTGTCTCGCATTTCATACTTAAGTTATGCCATCAAAGAATATAATCAACAAGGGACTTACCGAGGTGTTGTTGTGCTACAACGAGATCACCTACAATAATCCTTTGTTGAGCTCCAACAAACCTGTTGATAAAGAATTACTCTAACTCAGCAAATTTTTTTACTAAATTGTTGGGTAGTTCAACATACTAATTGAAAGCAATCCCTGCTAAGCTACTAATGAAGAGGTGAAAAAGCAAAGCATCCCTGCCATCGGTGTTGCAACAATTATCCCTGAAATGTGTTATATGCTATCTTGGGTTTCCACTTCCATCAAAGCTTTTGAAGGAAGGTGGCACATAACTCTCGGGATATTGGATTGAATCGAATTCCTCCGGGTAGGGTCTACCCTTTGGAACTGATGATCCTCCCCAGGCTTGAGCCAATGCTTCTTTCACTTGCTACTCAACCATGGATTTTATATCTTTTTCTTGTATGGAGGTACTTTCCTCTATACATGCTAGTGCTACCTTGCTCAACGGGAGGTAAGGTCTTGGCTGGATCCAAGACATGCACTAACTGTCCAATAATGTCGTAGTAGGATGAACTACGGGGCTTATTTAGTATCGAAATTGCTAACGTCCTCATTGCCATGCCATCTATCTATCCCACATCTTTCTTCTAATGTTGAGGTGTTGGGTTGATTAGGTATCTTCGATCAACCTCATCACCTTCCATGGCTTCGCTCCACGAGAATAGTTCCTCTAGGATCTATGCTGAACTCCAATTAGTCTCCCAACAAATCATCTTCATTGGGATCACTTCTCCTCATCATAGTTGTACCCAAAATCCCCTTCTTTTCCATGAAATAATGAGCCATATCTCATCTAAAGAATGATCAATCTGAGTAGGTACAAATAATCTCGACTAACCGGTGTGATCATTATCATTCACTGAGAGGCACCGGACCTTGCCTGCTGCTGGGGAGTCAATCCTATGAGGATTGTACTCACTAGATGAGAGACACTCCTGACTGTCACTAGCTATGAGTGGGGTGACATTCCTAGGAGGTTCCACTATCCTTGGTGCATTTGGACTATCATCTACTACCTCTGAAATAACTGTTCCCATCTCCACGTCATGTGGAGTTGGTGAAAGGATGACCACTATGCTTCGGGGTCACCACTCCTTTTGCACCACCACTAGGGAAGAAGGTCGAGCAGGATAGCTCAGCCTTTCCATAGTAGGAAATGTAGATAGAGTAGGATCCCTCGATCATAGCTGGATCACCAATGGGGTGCGCTTCTCCTTGGATATGGCCTTCATGGCCTTTGATGGAATTGGGATGCTATGACCTGGACTGGTGATGGCGGACAAGGGGTAGAGTTGTGTGGTGGAGACACCACCGACTCTCTATGAACAGGAGCTGCCCTCCTATGATGACTAGTCTTAGTAAGTAAGATGCTATAGGTATGGTCGACACGGGTAGCGCACCGAGCTGGAAAATCAACAAGAGCAAAATCTCGGGCGGCTAACCTCCTCTCCCTCGGTAGTAGTATGTATGGGCATCTCTGGCCCTCTCTTGATGGATATATTTTCCCACACTATGAAGGATGATAGATCTCTCAGCAAATTGAGCTCTCGAGCGTCCATAAGCTCCACCGCCAAGATGCGGAGGGCACTCTGACCTTCCTACTCGATGGTTGATGTTGGACCACTGGTGGAGTTGATGTGGGAATCCTCCTAACATCCTCTCTATCTGACCTAGAGAGAGGATGAAACTAGTTTGTTGTGACCAGTAGGAAACTCCTCAACAATTGAATGGGCGGCTGCCTCCATCTCTCTGGAAATCCTAGTGTGTCAGCTTGATCATGAGATTTTTGTTCTTATGTTGTGTCCTGGTAGGATGGGAGGAGTGAGAGCTGGATCAGTACTCAAAAGTAGGGGTGGTAATCCCTAAGATCAGGGGAGCCTTACCCTTAGAGGGTACTGATAAGAGGGTGCTAGCCCTCACTGGGGCAACACAAGAAACTACATGGCTCATTGAAATTGGTGCTAGCACTGCTGGTACTATCATTACTAAAGCTGGTGGGACTGCCACTGCTTTCCTCTTCAATGAGGAGATGTCAGAATCAGAAGGTTGATCACTCTGGATGACCGACTTACGCCCGCCATCCGTCTACTTGACTGGTGAGGGAGTGCCCTCACATGTAAACACTCCCAAATCGAAATGGATAAGGTGTGTATGATCCAATCAGTGGAAGTTTTCCTGGTCCAAAGCCAAATCCATGCCATGAGGGAAGTGAAAATGAATTTCTGTGAGCCTGCCATTTCAGATCAACTATAAAGACTGAAAAAATGAACTATCATTGTACTGTAACTGATGGTGAGAATCTGCAATAGGAAATGAGCTTGGATCAGATTTCTATCTTTGTCAATTTTTTGAATTTGAATTAAAAATTTAAACCCACATCGAACATCTTGGAAGTGTTGAGTAGGGTTCAAATGGATTTGAGAAGATTTAGAAATTTGATTGAAAGAGGAATTTTTGAATATGAATCCAACTTCAACAAATTTGGGTATGTTGAAAGATGGATTCAAATATTTTGAGAAGGATGCTTCCATAGGTTCATGTTTGTTTGAATTTAGATTTTTTGATTTGAGGACCCTTTCCTTTAACAAATTTGGGTATGTTAAAGTAAGGGTCAATTGATTTTATTTTTGATTGGTGATTTTAGAATTTTACTTAGCAAATTTGGGTGTGCTAAGTGAAATATTTGGAAAATAATTATTTCTTTTTGTGAATTGTTGTTTGATTTTGAAAATTGGAATTGCTACTTAGCAAATTTAGGTATGCTAAGTGAAGAACCCAAGTGTGTTTTGTTTAATTTTTGAAAATAGGATTCTTAGCAAATTTTGGTATGCTAATAAGATCTTAAGTGTTTCATTTATTTTTTGGATGTTTTTTTTTTTGAAAGAGTAGGATCCTTAGCAAATTTGGGTATGCTAAGGAAATCTTATTGTGTTTCTTTTCTGTTTTGATTTGATTGAAAGTGGAGACTTTACTTATAGCAAATATGGTATGCTAAAGATGAAGTTCCACTTAATTTTTTGAAATGGAAATTTCACTTAGCAAATTTGAGTATGCTAAATGAAATTCCAAAAGATGTGTTCAAAATTTTGTTGATTTGGTTTTGAAAATTGAAAACTTCTCTTTAACAAATTAGGTATGCTACGGAATGAAGTTCCAAAAGTGCTTGAAAATTTTTGGTTTTGAATTTGGAGACTTCACTTAGCAAATTTGAGTATGCTAAATGAAGTTCCAAATATGTTTGAAATTTTTTTATTTTGGATTTGGAGACTTTACTTAGCAAATTTGAGTATGCTAAAATGAAGTTCCAAATGTGTTTTAAAATTTTTTGATTTTGAATTTGGAGACTTCACTTTAGCAAATTTGAGTAACCTAAATGAAGTTCCAAATGTGTTTTAAAATTTCTTATTTTGAATTTGGAGACTTCACATAGCAAATTTGAGTATGCTAAGTGAAGTTCCAAATGTTTTTGAAAATTTTTGATTTTGGATTTGGAGACTTCACTTAGAAATTTTGATTATGCTAAATGAGTTCCAAATGTGTTTAAAATTTTTGATTTTAGATTTGGAGACTTCACTTAGCAAATTTGAGTATGCTAAATGAAGTTCCAAATGTGTTTGAAAATTTTTTTGATTTTGGATTTGGAGACTTCACTTAGCAAATCTGAGTATGCTAAATGAAGTTCCAAATGTGTTTGAAAATTTTTGATTTTAGATTTGGAGACTTCACTTAACAAATTTGAGTATGCTAAATGAAGTTCCAAATGTGTTTGGAAATTTTTGATTTTAAATTTTGAGACTTCACTTAACAAACTTGCGTATGCTTAATGAAGTTCCAAATGTGTTTGAAAATTTTTAATTTTCGATTTGGAGACTCCAATTAGAAAATTTGAGTATGCTAAATGAAGTTCCAAATGTTGTTTGAAAATTTTTTATTTTGAATTTGGAGACTTCATTTAGCAATTTTGAGTATGCTAAATGAAGTTCCAAATTTGATGAAGGTCCAAATGTGTTTTGAATTTTGAAAATATGATTGTCAAGTTTTAATTTTTGAAAAGAGGACTTCCATTCAATAAATTTGGGTATGTAGGAATGAAGGTCAATCTTATATTTGCAAATGTGAAAATTTTTGTCTTGTGTGTGATTATTGCTTTTTGAAAGAGGGAATTCCAACTTTATCATATATGGGATATATTTAAGTGGGATTTCCAAATGTTATTATTTTTAGTTGGGAATGAAATCTTCATTCAATATATTTGAGTATATTAAATGAAGATGTTCAAATATTCTATTAATTTTATTTGAAAATGAAACTCTTATTCAATAGGTGTGAGTGTATTGAATGGAAAGGTTCATGTGTGCTTTCTGAAAGTTTAGTTTTTTTTTTTAATTTTGATTTTGAATTTTGGAAACATGATTGTTTATTTTATTTTGAAAATGAAATCTTCATCAAAATTAATTGAAGGAAGTTGTTCATTTTTGCTTTTTTGGAAAAGATTGTTAGTTTTATTTTTAAAGATTCCTACATGTAAAAATTATGAGATTGTTAAATAAGGATGATTTAAGAAAATTTTTTGTGGAAAATATGTTTTATTAGTGCATGTTTAAAAGAGTGCTTTTGAAAAGCAAGATATTATTTTTATGAAAATTTTATTTTATCTTTATTATTTTAGAATGAACCTTTCCTTATCATAAAAAAGATAAGGAGGAAGTCTTTAAATGTTTTCTTTTTATTTAGATCTTTTTATTTTTTACCCATTGGAGAACCCAATAGGGGTTTTAAGACCAACATAGAGTAAGGTCCTTAAACCTAAGAATGTTTGCTAACTCAACTTAAATATGAAATAAGTTAAGTCCCAATGGAAAGAAAGATAGTCTCGAATTCATATCAAAGTACAAACCCACTATCGATATTTGAAGACAACGATCATTTACCAAAGATGGATAGAGGAACCTTCCCCAGCGGAGTCGCCAGAAAAATCTGTGGTGAAATTTATTCTTTATACATTTCTTGCCTTCATCTATCCCTACTCCCTCTTAAAAAAGAGGATAAATGAAAATAGAAAATATATAAAAATGTATGCCTTTTTAGGACACCACATAGATTCACAGATGTTCTTATTGAGGGTGATCAGGTATGACATTAAGGAGAGGTGTACTATCTCAAAATATAGAAGTTACCACCCTACAATGGACCTAATCACCTCAATAAGGACTCCTAAGGATAATGAGTTTGCATATGTACCAAAGATTCTTCTCCCATAAAAAAAGTAAAGTAAGGTTTATTTTAAACTAGGTTCGTTAAGTTCCCTATAGGAGCAAGCCTCCATAGTTAATTACATCCTAAGGGATGGGATCCCTTAGGAATACTCTCGATTAAGGTAAATGATTATTATCTTCAAAGATTTCAATAGGAAAGGACTATCAATCATTAGTTCATTTTTGAAAGATCAAATGGGATTGATCAAAGAGATGGAGTTATTATCGAAGCCAAAGGAAGATAAGTAGGAGGTCCCAACGATGCTAGGAAACATAACGAGCATCTCAAATTATTCTATGGTTGGGCTTTACATTTTTGAAATTAATTTAATTTATTTGAGCTGAATTTTTTCATTAGAAATTAGGAGTTATGGTTCCATAACACAAGATTATGAAAATGCCTAGGAGGTGAGGATTTAAGCTTATGGCCCACAAAGGGGAAAAGCAACCTCAAAACCTAAATCTTTGGAGCTTTGGCGAGGGCTAAAAGCACAACCTAAATTTTAGGAGAAAAAGGGTATTTGGTTTGTCTCCACAAGAGATGACAAACCACCTGATTACTTAGACTTACAACCTCCTAGGGGTGGCCGCCAACTAACTCCTATGATTTAAATTTATGTAGGCATGTCATATGCTTTATGCAAGATAGCTACGCTATTATTTATCTAGAAAGAGACTAAGTCCTTAAACTCACTCCCTAAAGAGACTAGATCATGTAAGGACATGCTTCAAATGACCTAAATCTAATGCAATTCAGATTTCATTTTAGTTTCATTTTTGGACAATTATTTTGACTCAGGCTAACATGATTCATATGCCTAATGCATGAGAAATGAGATTATTGGCCAAAATCAGTGAGAAGGGAGGAGGTGTGTTCCCACCATGACTCTCAAAGGTCAAGCCAAGTTTCTCTGGAAAAGGTGGAAGCCCTCCAATCAAGACTGAAATAATATGCATTTATGCATGATGTTATAAAAGAAGTACTCATCCAGCTAAGGGATTACTAATTCTTTTATCCTGATTTTTAACTTAAACTTTAGGTGAGGTTATGAGTTCTTTATTTTAATTTTGAGTTGTTAGATATGGTAAAAGATTTATTTTTCCCTAAGAGCCTAATAAACATCCAGGTCATACATAAAGCAAGGAAGAAACTAGGAAAAAGATGTCACTTAATGCACAAGCTAAATAAATCAACAATCAACTTATAAAGCTAATCACAAAGAATAAAAGCCCGTTGTGGTTGGGTACCACGGCACAAACCAAAAAATAAATTGGGTAGCCAAGGTCTACCCTTACATAACTCAGATTTCAAATGAATTAAAATTAAGCAAAGAATTCATTGTTATGGGGGTCTTCAAACTTCATTTCTTCATTCTTCATTTCTTCTTTCTTCTTTGGGGAATTCTTTTGGATGGTTGGAAGGTGGATGCTCCAAAGGCTTCACATGGTGCATAAGATGAGATCTTATGACCAATGTTCATCCTAATCCCCATAACAATCATTCCAAAATCCTAATTGCAAAATTTACATGAAAAGGAAAAGTAAATCTAGCTAACACCTATAAAATAAAGGTTAGCTAAACAAACCATCAAATCTCAAGCATGTATATTAGACTTATCACACCACACATGGATCAATAAGTCCAGCTGGCCTATTGTATTATGCTTAGGGGTATAAGCATTTGCACAACAAAAGGATTTATATTTTAATTTAGTACAACGCCCCTTAAGGACAATCCCCTGCAGAAAATAATTGTTAAACTAAGATCATCCTGCCATTAATTCTATGCACATACATCCTATCATTCAGTTTAAAACATATATAACAAAAAAAAGCAAGCATCAAGCCATGCACTACCCTAACGTAAAGCTAGAAGTAGGGACTTAGCCAAATATGTGTGCTTTAGAGGTTTATGTGGTATGCTTAGCTATGGATTTAAGTTAGAATTTTCTAAGTGTAAAGGATGTTCAACTTAGTGGAGGGTTTTATTTAAGTGATTTAATTATTTTGGATTGATTTTTTTTTTATGTTTTGATTAGGTTCAAGTGAATCCTACAATTAATTACTAAGTTATGAAGAGAGGGAAAGAGAAGAGAACTTCTCTTTCCTTCCCTAACCTAAGTAATTTCTAAAGTGGGTTCATGTTTTTAGTTTTGTTTAGTGAATGTTTTGATTAAGTGTTTTAACTAATCCTATGTTTAGATGAACTCTAAACAAACATATTCAAAAAGAAAGGCATTTTAAGATTAAATAAGATGAACCAAATTCAGAAAACATACATCACTTTATTTCTTTCCCAATATGTACAACATGCATATGAATGGGTCCTAACCATATCTATACACAAAAATGAGAATGTTTAACACACTTTATGATTCATGCTAAGTAATTCATTTAAGGAAATTTGAAAGTTTATGATGCATGATTTTCATTAAGTAGAAAGGGTATTTCTTATCCAATTTTCACATGCACACATGAAAGTAAGAAAGGAATAAGTGAGTACAATGTCATTGTTAACTAGAGGTGTAAGGTACATGACCTACTTAGGGGTATTAAAAGGCTCACAACCCTGGGGTTGTCCACACTAATATACCACTTTCTTTAAATACAAACATGTGTACAAAAGAAATGAATGGAAAAGAAAGAATGCAAAAAATTTGTATTATTTGATTTATTTTGTTTATGCAATTTATATTTGCAAGCATAGGTATCCTTCTTAAGTGATACTATAGGAATGAATAGGATATGAAATTAGGC
The DNA here is from genome assembly GCA_021442155.1 of Cymbidium sinense. Taxonomy (NCBI): domain Eukaryota; kingdom Viridiplantae; phylum Streptophyta; class Magnoliopsida; order Asparagales; family Orchidaceae; genus Cymbidium; species Cymbidium sinense. The sequence continues at coordinate 171,505 of JAKCPB010000308.1, read as the reverse complement.
AAGTGTTAGGTCCTTTTCAAATGAACCACACACCTTGCCAAATCCTATTCAAAACTATACTAAAAGAGAAGAGAAAGAAAACTTACACTAAGCACATCCTTATATCTTACTCACATGCAAGCTTATAATTAAGATATAAGTAACACACTTTCAGTTTTGATAATTGATTCATATATTTTAAAAATAATTTGAATTTAATAGTGATAATAGCCACTCATATTATTACTTTAGTCAACACATGCAATTTGACATAAAGTAAATATTTTCATTTTGGTTTAAAATTTTAAAAAGCATGGGTGCATGAAACAACTTGACATACATATTTAACATGTTGGGGAAAGAACTAAAGCAATGAAAGAGCATAAACACATTCACTTTAATTAAATCCTAAAGATATTCTTATGAAATAATAAATCTTTAAGTAAATCAAAGTTCATTTAGTATGATTTTTATTTGATTTTTAATTTGATTTAATTTTGAAAATGTGGATTGAGTTTTCTATTCCTAACCCATTCCCACATGTGTTTGATATTTGTATTAATTTTTAGATGATTAGAATGATTCTATACTTTAATTAGGTTAAGGTATTAATTAAACATGTTAATTAACCCTTATCTACACCACCTTAACATAGTTAACCAAGTAATTATGAGCCAATGAGATGACATAAAACCTCACAAGGAATTTAAATTTGCAATGCACCTAGGAAGAAAAGGGCTTAATGCAATTTGGCTCATGATTAATGGTTAATTAAGCTAAGGGGTTTAACTTAAGTAATTTCAAAACACCCCTCACACATATGAGTTGAGTTTTAATTTCCTTAGTTGAACTTAGGCTCTTGAACACCTATGCATATACCTAAAGTAGATTAATTAAGTTCTGGAAGGTTTTAGAATTTTTAGAAATTAATTAAGAGAGTAATTAGTGAATTAACCCTTAATTAAGAGAGGATTAAAAAATGAAAAAGGGGTTTAGGGAATAGCTTAAGGGAAATACACAAAAATTATTTCCTAAGACTCTTATTCACTGGAACAAATCTTAATCAACTTCAACAAGGGATTAAAACACTAATCAAACCTTTAATTATCCTTAATTACATAAAAGTGGTAGTTAGGAAATGCATTTGCAATTCCACCAATTAAGCCATCAATAAATCCCAAGAAAATTAAGGGAGGCAGAAGTCATCCCCTAAAATATACCCAAGACGTTTGAGATTAATCTGGATTAATTAGAGAGTAATTAGCAAATTAAGATTTCCATTAAAAGGTAAAATCAGAGAAAGATACAATTCAAAATCCACTAAAACCAATTTTAGAATATTCTAAATTTAATTATCTTTCAGTGACAATTTACCTTATATTTTTTTTTGTTTTTCTTCATAGAGATATGAATTTTTAAAGTTTAGAGGGTTAATTAAGAATATTTCAAAGCAAATTAAATCCCTTAATCCACAGCATGACACGCGGCAGCAGGGCTCATGTGGACTTTCCACGCATCAGCCCCTGAACCTCCACTTAAATGTCATGCATGACAGGTGGTGGCGGATGCGCTTTATCTTCCATTGATCTGATCGAATGGGAATGATTTTAAAAGGATAAATAGATTTAAACATGCATTTAATCTCATGTCCATCCAAAATGCGTGGATGGATGGCGATCTATCTTCCAAAACCTATGATCCATGGGGGCCATCCATGTTCTAGCTTTCAGCTCGATTAAGCTCATTAGGATAAAACTTTGCACACACCATCTAATAAATCTATCCAACGGAATTTTATGCCATTACACTTTCTTTCATAAAGGACCAACACACCTTAAGTCTAGTGATCAGAAAATGACATACCTCACTGGAGGTGATCACCGGTGCCCAATTCCCTTGGAGGAGCTTCGTCTGGTTGAGACAAAGATGTGGTAAAAGAATTAGCTTTTGAGGTTGAGTAGCTTGCTCTAAGGACCAACCCCTCCTTAGCACCTTTACGTTTTTGATCTCAGTGAACCTTTCCTTGCCTTTGGCACTTGAGGGAGAGCTTAGGCAAGCTTGATTAGGCCCTTTGGTGGAGTGTGTAAAAGAAATTTGATTGAATTGTAGTGTGGGAGAAGTATGGAAATCAATGGAGTTCCCCTATTTTCTCTTGACGAAAATCAAAAATGGATAATTTCAATTCTCTTCTAGAGAGCTAGGATCACTCTAAGATGGCTCCTCTAACTCTCTAACACTCAATCAATAGTGAGCATATGGGAATTGAAGTGAATTACGGGGAGTGTATCTCCCCCTATGGCAATCAGACGGTTGAAGCTTTCTTTACCATTTTGATCCAATTGCCAATATGGAAAGGTTTGTTTGAGCTGTTATAGGTTGGAACATGGTTAGTTTGGGCTAAAGAGTGGATTGGTAACCTCCCATGTGCTTCAAATTGAGTGGAGCGAGGTTTCACACATGGCTAAGTTGAGCCATGTGCTCAGTTTTGGCCTTGGGTCCATTTAGGCTGACCCAAACCCATTGGTTTGTAGGGCACCACCCTCCATAGGGTTCACTTGACCTATTACGAAGGTATCAAGTAGATATGAAGAGGGCTTGGCCAAATTCCCTATGGATTTGACCAAAATTTGTTCTATGATCATCTGAAATATTTTGGTGGCTTTGGTTTGATTCAATTTGGTTTAGTTTTGAGTTTGGCTCATATGACTTCATTTAGGTCAAATGAGTTAAGTTGACCCATTTGACCCATTTGACCTATTTGAGCTAGTTCATGAGTAGGTTTAGGTTTGATTAGTCATATGAAGTGGATTGGTATCTTTATTTCCAATCAATTTTGGTTAAGTTTGAATTTGGCTCAAGATGACCCTTTAGGTCAAGTTGGGTTCAAGGCCAATTGGGCTAGGTTAGGTCTAGTTGGCCAATTGAGGCTTTGGTCAAGTTCAACAAGTGATTTGGAATGAACTTGATCAATTGGTTTCAATCAATTTGGCTTAGATCAAGTTTTGACCCATTTTAACTTTTTAGGTCAAGTTGGGCAACTTGGGTTAGGTGGCTAATTAGGCTAGGTTAGGCTCAAATGTTGACTTAGTCAAGTTCAAACTCAGGTCATGAATGAACTTAGATCAATGGTTTTAATCAATTTGGCCTATGATGGATTTTGGCTATGTTAGGTTTCATTTTAGCTAAGTGTAGACTTGGTCAACCCTTAGGTTTGACTTGATTTGACCTAATTTGATTGATTGATCATCGCATGCTAATTGTTGATCATGATGAGAGGCATAGGTGAGTTAGATTCAATCCAATTTAGTTAGGATTAGAATTTCACTCATAAGGGTACTTTAGGTCACTTTAGGTCAAGTGAGCCTAAATGGGTCAAATGGCTTGGTCAAAGCTTGATTTGGGTTTGATTGAACTTGTATATGGACTTATGATTGAAATATAAATCCATTTGCAAGTGATTTGAAGTCAAATGGGTTTTGATTCGTTTGATAATTTCATATTCAAAGGAAGAACATGAATAGGTTTGGGGTTGGATTTTTGAATTAAGTTTTGACTTGGTGATTGAAGTTTGTATTTATATTTGGATTCATCATTGTAAGGTTGATTGAATCATGAAGCGAAATCAAGAGTTTGGCTTGATTTGAAGTTGATTTAGCTAAGTTCAAGATTTTGACTTGAAAGGCTTAGGTTGAATTTTGAATGGATTTGAGTTTGATTTTGGAAGTGGTTTTGATTGTTTGAATTTTTATTTTATTTATATATACGAATCTAAATGAGAATATAAGTGAATCATGAGAAAATTTCAAGGATTTGATGTGATTTGATCATGATTTAGGCTAAGTCCATCAATGGGAGTAAAGGACTTAGGAAATTTGGGAGTAGGGATTTGAATTTTGGATTTAGTTTGATTGATTTTATATTTATATTTCATTTATATATGTGAATATAAATCAGAATATAAATGAGTTATGAGAAAATACCATGAATTTGAATTGATTTGAACATGATTTAGGCTAAGTCCTTAAGAAGGAAATTAAGGACTTAAGTAGGATTTTTAAATTTAGAATTTAATTTTTGGATTTGATTTGATTGATTTGTATTTATATTTCATTTATATATGTGAATATAAATGAGAATATAAATGAGTTATGAGTAAATCCCATGAATTTGAATTATTTTGATCATGATTTGGCTAAGTCCTTAAAAGGGAAATTAAGGACTTAAGAAAGATTTATGAATTAATTTTGAATTTTGAATTTAGTTTGATTGGTTTGAATTAATATTTCATTTATATATGTGAATATAAATAAGAATATAAATAAATTATGAGAAAATCTTATGAGTTTGAATTGGTTTAGATTATGATTTAGGCTAAGTCGTTAAAAGAAGATTAAGGATTTAGAATTTCATTCATGGATTTCCATTATGAATTTTAATCACATAGAGTTGATTTGAGTTTGGAGAAAATGAAATAAGATTGATTTGGAGTTTGACTTGAAGGATGGTAGGTGAGGAATGGTTCAAGCTAAGGGTAGGCAAATTTTTTTAACACCCTTAAGGCATGACCTATTCCTATGGCTAACTCTTTTAAGTCTCTAGGGCTAGGTTGAGTGTCCACCAAATCACTAGATGTGTATTAAGACTAAGAATCCCTTAAAATCTAAGAGGAGTTCTATGTCTAAGATGGAGGGGTTGAGAGCTCATTCTAAAAATGATGTCAACAAAGGATGCCTAATAGGTGTGGTGTGACTGACAAGGAACACCGCACATATTGGTGTTGACCGAAATGACCAACAACACCGAGAGATCACAAGCACTAATAGAAACAATCTATCCCTAACCCAAGGTGTGTAGAATCCGAGCTTTGATGTGGCTCTTATTCAAGACATAAGAGAAAGGGAGGAATCCACTAAGGGATAGAGTATGAACCTTCCACTAGGGAAGCAAGTTCAAGTCATCCATAAGGGGATGAGAGGTTTGATTTGATTTGAGTCTCGCTGAGAAGAAATTTCCACTAGGGATGAGGGTTGAATTTGTTTCAATTTTTAGATTTGGATTTTTGAGATGGACCCTATTGTTTTGCGATGGATCGTACTAAGTAGGAGCCATGGAGGCCAAGACCTAACTCAAATTTACCAATCCAAAGGAGTAGTCTACTAAACACAGTAGGGACCAACCAAAGAGATGCCTTTGGATGCATTTGTACTAGGAAGAAAGCATAGTATACTTACATCCTCCAAAGTAGAGACCAATTGCTAAGGTAATCTATTGGCAAGACAATAGATTGAACCCAACCTAGGGATGACTATTGAGTGAATGAAGCTGGGAAACTTAGATTAGCTTAAAGATAGTCAAAATTAATTTCATTTTTTTTTTTTGATGGATTTTGTTGGCTTGTTATGAATCAAATTGAGAAGAAGCTTATATCAGCCTAGACTTATCTCAGATTTTTTGAACCAAAGGGAGTAGTTTTTCGGTCGATGGGAGAACTTTCTAACCGAAGGAGTGCCTTTCGGTTTGTAATGATCAATTAAAGGGAAGAAAGCTCAGAGACTCACATCTTCCATTACAAAATACCACTGTGGTGATCGGTTGCTTTGGGCTACAAATCGAACCCGACCTAGGGATGCCCGTCGATTTGCGACAGTCATGCTAGAGAATCGCATTCTTACATCTTCCAAAGCAATGATTCGGGTAACCCTTGTGGCAAAATAGATTGAACTCGACCTAAGGGTGACTATGGAGTGAGTACCAACCCAAGGATTTATCTCTACTCAGGTAGTCAAGCAATTCCTATAGGGAGTTCTTCTAACACCGCCCTAAAGATAGGATGCATGCTTGGGAAAAGGGGCCCTTTGGGGGTTTGAATTCATAATCCACAAGAGAATTAATTTTGCTGGTTTGTTTAGTTTATTTTATTGTATACCCTGTTAGTTTGCAAGGTATCAAACTGAGAAAGAGCTTATATCAGCCTAGACTTATCTCATATTTATTGAACTAAGGGAGAATTTGCGTATCTGTTGAACAAATTTTCCTACCATAGGAGTGGCTACTAAGAAAGGGGAACTGTCCAATCCAATAGTAACCAGGGTAGTGTCTAAATGGGGTCACAAAAGATGTAATCCAAATAGAGTGCTCACAGGGGATGGGGCCACTAAGGGCTTAATCCAAAACCCTAGATAAGATGACATGGCTAGTCATATCTTCAATAGCTATTCGGTGGCCAACTCTCGAGAAAGTGCAAGGACTCACATCTGCCAAGAGTGGTGTATCCACAAGGTGAGTCACTATGTCAGCATAGCGAATATCAACCAACCTAAGGTGCCCATCAATTTGTAATAATTAGTTTAGGAAAAAAGCTCGAGGACTCACATCCTCTATGCACGACTTTTGGTTGTGTCTTACGATAGGTGTTCGACCTAGGGTGACTTGACTACTGAGTGAATGTCACTAGGGGACTTACATCAAGTTAAACATAGCCAAGAGGAAAGGAGCCTTTGGGGGATTTATCCTAGACCTCAAACATACTCGACCTAGTTAGTGTAAGATGGCTAGTTCAAGAAGAAAGTTCGGGGAATCACATCTTCTTAAGCAAAGTCAACATGAGAAATCTTACTGGCTAGGCAATGGAGGTTACCATACTAACAAGGCACTCATTGGTTTGTAATGGTCAAGTTAGGAAGAAAGCTTGGGAACTCACATCTTCTAAACAAGTGACCACTGGAGTTACATACTAGCGAGGTAGAATGTAGACCGACTTAGGGAAGCTAATGAGTGAGTGTCGCCAGAGGCTTGCTCCCACATCAAAATAGCTTGAGTCAAAACATTTGTGTTTGTTGTTATGCATATGATAAAAGTAATAGGATGCCTCTGGGGGACTCTTACACCTACCTTAAACACACTAGGGGATTTGATGAAATGATGCCACGGATGGAAAATAGGATTCCCACTAAGAAAGGATGTCATTTGGGTTTTTTCACACCTATCTTAGTTGTGCTAATCGAAATAGGATGCCTCTCGGGTTCTCTTACACCTATTCTAATAGAGTCAGGAGATTGTGTTTCTATTGTGAAAGAGGGATAGGAAGCCACTAGGGGACTCTTACACCTACCCTAGACACGTTACGATGAATTCGTAAGACAAGCAAACAGCGCTTCGAAAGAAGATAAGATTTGATGAATGGAATCATATTTTTATTCTTTTTATTAATAATTATTTTCAAACATGATTTGTTTCATTGGTAATATTTATTTAGATAGAGCCCATTAATTGGAAGCATCATGTGTGTTCCTCTTTATAATCAATAAGCTGATAAGATCCTCTTTCGTAGACCTTCTTTATGACATAAGGGCCTTCCCAAGTGGGTTCAAACTTGCTTCTCATCTTTCGATGGGAAATAATGAGTCTACTTAGGACTAACACAATCTCTTCTACTTGGAAAGACCTAGGTGGACCAGCTTGTTGTGGGCTTGAATCATTTTGGCTTTATATAACTCGAGGTCCTGACACGCTCGTAGGTGACTTTCCACCAAACCTTTGCGCTCTTCAATGTTGCTACCCAATGCTACCCTTAGTGATGGGAGTTGAACTTCTAAAGGTAGAATAGCTTCAGACCCATCAATTAAGGAAAATGGGGTAGATTGAGTTGGAGTTCAATATGTGGTGTGGTAGGCCCACAAAGCTTCAACCAACTGCTCATTCCACTATCGTTTGTTGTCATCAAGAGTCTTCTTCAATATCTGGATGAGAGAGTTTTGTTGAATGTTTCTGCTAAGCCATTTTCTCTAGGGTAGTAGATGGTGGAGTATCTCTAATTTATATCATGTCTTCTGGAAAAGATGTTGATTTTCATGCTTTTGAATGCAGTACCATTATCGAATATAATTCATCAAGGCACCCTGAAGCTATATACGATATGGTTTTTGAAAAATTGAAGCACTTGCTGAGTTGTGTGACCTCTCTGAATGGGATGGCTTCCACCCACTTGAAAAAGTAGTCAGTGCAGCTAAGATGAATTGATGACCCTTAGAAGAAGAAGGATCGATCAAACCTACAATATCAGTACCCCAACACTAAAATGGCCATGAGGCCAATGTAGGGTGTAGAATGTTGGGTGGTTGGCGGAGGGCCACACCGTGCACCTGACACTGATGTCATCTCCTAGCTACATCCATGCATTTTGTAATCATACAAGGCCAGTAGTATCCTAGTCTCTTAATCTTCATCTTCATCTTTGGACCAGATTGATGTGCTCTGCATAGACTTGAATGTACCTTGATTATAATGCCATGAGCTTCGTGTTTGTCTAAACAGCCTAACCACATTTGGTCAAAGGATCGACAATACAGGGTGCCATCAATGAGAGCGTAGAAGAGAGCTCTCTATTTCACCTGATGGGCTTATGACTTTTCTTGAGGAAGTTTGTCGGTGTTTAAGTAATCTATGAACCGTTGCCTCCAATCTAGCTTCTTATCCATTTTGGCAACAGTAACCTCCCCTTCAAGAGAAATTCTCTTGATGAGTTCAACATCAATAAGGGATATACTTGTCTATTTTGGACCATTGTTGAAATAGAGTCATCTTTCGGACATGCCAATTTTTGGCAAGTTTGGCCAAAGCATCTGCTACCGCGTTCTCTACTCTAGGAACCTTGTAGATGGTGACTTCAGTAATTTGGGCCAATAGCTTCATGGTATACTCGTAGTAATGACGATGCTTGGATTTGAGGACCTTATAGGATTCGGCAATCTGGTTGATGACCAACTGAGAATCCCCAAAGATGTTGATTCTCTTGACACAGATAGTGATGGCTAACTCCAGACTGATAATCAAAGCCTCATACTCAACTTCGTTGTTGGTGCAGGGGTTGAAAATATAGTATGAGAATTTCATCACATTGTAGTCTCGAGTTAGGTGAACTATTCCTACCCCTGTCTTTCCTAAGAGAATAGATCGTGGTGCTTCCCCTTTATGAAAAGAAGTTGCACCATCAAAATACATCTCCCATCAGTGGTTGCTGGCCTCCCCTCAGTTCATGATTTGTTCATCAAGGAGATCATCACTATGCAGAGAATCAGCAGGAAGTGGTTGTGCTACTAAGAAATTTGTTAGTGCCTGTCCTTTTACCGCACGGAGAGGTACGAATGTGATATCAAAGTGCAAGAGGATCATGGACCATCGTGCCAAACGTTCAGATAGTGTTGGCTGTGTCATGAGATACTGTAGTGGATTTGTTCTGGAGATTAAGTACACCTTATGAGAAATCATATAATATCGTAGCTTTTGGGAAGCAAAGATTAAAGCTAGACAATGTTTCTCAATAGGTGGATAGTTTGCTTCCGCAGGAATCAGATGTGAGGTAGTAGAGAGTGTTCTCCTTCCCTTCGTCATTGGCTTGGGCCAACAGAGCATCGAGAGAGTCGTTCAATGTAGTAGTGTATAAGATGAGTGGCCTGCTCGGGATAGGGGATGCTAGAACTAGTGGCTTCACCAAATACTTCTTGATGTCTTTGAAGGCATGATGACACTTGTCATCCCAATTAAACTAGGCATCCTTTTTGACAAGTGTTGAAAATGGCTTGCATCTCTCTGATAAGTTGGAGATAAAGTGTCTTAGATATGCCAGTCATCCTTGGAAGGATCTGAGTTGAGTTAAACTCTTAGGATGTGGCATTTCTAAGATAGCTTTGATCTTTTCTAGATCTATTTCTACTCCTCAATGTCGAACAACAAACCCAAGGAATTTCCTTGAAGCTACTCCAAATGCACACTTCAAGGGATTCATTTTGAGGTTATATTATCTAAACCATTTGAAAACTACTCTCAAGTCAAAGAGATGATGATCCTTTCTCTCTTGACTAGATCATCAATGTAGCACTCAACGATGATGGATGAGTTCATTGAAGATCTAAGTCATGGCCCATTGGTATGTTACATTTTAAGTAGAAAGGCATTACCTATAACATAAGATTTTGATCTTCAAAAGTAATGTTTCTTTCATCTTCAAAGACATCTTGATTTGGTTTGTAGATGACCCATTCATGAAATATTGCATGAAATGTGATGTCCACCATTAATTCGTATGGAAGAGGAAACTCATCCTTAGGACATGCCTTATTTAAGTCCCTAAAATTGATGCATATGTGAATTTGGCCATTTTTCTTCTTAACCGGTACGACACTAGCTAACCAGGTAGGATATTTTTCTTCCCTCATGAACTAGCATCGATCAGTTTCTTGACTTTAGAAATGACCTGTTGTTCAATATCTAATCGCATACGTCTAGGGGCTTGCTTAATAGGGGTAGCGTTAGGATCTATTGCAAGGGTCTTTAGACTCATAATGTTCACCGATGTACCTGAATCTAGGAGAACTCTAGCAAGTCTGAACCTATCCGTGTCGACTGTGATGTAGAGGGGACGGTTGTGGTCTAAGTCTCCCAGAAGAAGGTCTTCATCTGTGAAGGTGATCCCTTGAGCATCTTTTGTATAATGTGCCTCCTCACCTATAGTGGTCAGCTGAGCTAAGCATATCTCAGGATTAAGGAGATCCTTGATTAATGATTCCCTCATCTCTTTAGATAAGACAAGGGCATCGTATATGCTTAGCTTATATGACAACTTTCTTAGATGATAATGGACATTGTAGTCCACCTTGGGCTGATCCTCCACAAGCATATCCAAGGGTGGAGCATCTTGTTGAGGGGCTTCTTGATCCTCTGTACCATTAACTTATTTACCTCTATCTGAGGTGCTACCCTAGGAGGTAGAACCTTGCCACTATGGAGGTTGACTTCAGTGATCTCTTGTGGTAGGGTAATCAAAGTTCTACCTACACATCAGGCTCACCTACAACTTCTCCTATGGGACCCTCAGAATCGGATGATTCCAAGTCTATCTCAAGAGGTGAACCCATAGTATTCAGAGTAGGAAAGTCCAACTCAGAATCAAAAAGAGGAAGATCAGAATTATTATAGTTATTTTGACTTGAAGAGTTATCATTAAGAATTGAAGAAGATAACCCCTCAGAAGTGACACAGATGTCATTCAAACTAGCTTTATTTTTTAATTTCTTGGATTTGTTTGGAGGTATAATGTAAAAATAAAGTAAAGTGAACGGGGTAAGGGATTTGATGCCCTTATCCACCAATATAAGAGTTTTACTAGTAGAAGAAGAAGAGCTAGCTGAAGTGGAAGAAGTCACCGGTGTGAGCTACAACTGTAGGATAGAGGTTGGACTCAGTCGGTGGTTGCACTAATGGGCTATCTTAGGCTGACACATGCTACTGCTACTGCTAGTGTTGAGCTCCCCCTTTCCCCGAGTTGGCACTGGAAACTTATAAACCTTCCTTGATGTTGGAGATTTGAGCTGACTCAGGCACCTGCAAGGAAAGCTTCTTGATCTTCTGGACGATCTTCTTAAAGGTTTCGGATAAAAAGATATCCCAAACTTCTTTAGTTTTGGAAGGATCACATGTATCCTTAAGGATTACCCTAATGGAACTGGATGGTTATTCCACAAGTTGTTTCTTTGGTATAATTACAGCACCGGTCTTGAAGCTATGTTCAAGCCAGTCCTTAAATGTGAAGAAATCCTCCAAAACATGGCCTAGCATACAGTGGTAAGGGAAAAAATTTGGATCATGACTTTTGCCTACTTCCTCCGGTCTCCTAGGGGTAGTTCAAAATCAAGCTTCTTTAAGAGATTCTTAAAGATATTTCTGATTACCTCCCTCTTAAATGAATAAGCTTTGTTAAGCTTATCTAAAAAAGTAGGTGGACCATAGCTACATAGCGACGGGTATGTGTGTACCGTGGTATGGTCGAGGAGGTGCGTCGGCCGTGGAGGCAGTGGAGGTCGGTAGGGCTATCTCGGTGGTGGAAAAGAAGGTGGAGGTTACTGAGGTTGTGATCTCTTGCATTGATCTCTAGCTGGTTATTTCCCCATTTCTACCACTATCACTGCTCTCGGCTTCTTCTCATAGACCTTTTGTGACTTTGCTTTAGGAAATTGATCTTGAAAAGGCAACCATTTGGCCTCTCCTTGTAGACTAGCCGCCTTGTTGATTAGCTTCTCAAATATCTTAATAGTGAAGTCCTTAAGCATGAAGGTGACTGGGCCATGGATATTCTTTAAAAGAATCTCAATGGCATGCTGCTCAGACAACTACAGCTCGCATTTATACTCAAGTTACGCCATCGGAGAATATAATCAATAAGGGACTCACCAAGGTGATGTTGTGCTACAATGAGATTACCTATAGTAACCCTTTGCTGAGCTCCATCAAACCTCTTGATAAAAAGTTGCTTTAACTCAGCAAATGTCTTTATTGAACCGTTGGACAGTTTAGCATACCAATCGAAAGCAATCCTTGCTAGGCTACTAATCAAGAGGAAGAAAAGAAAAGCTTCGCTACCACCGGCGTTGCAACAATTGGCCCTGAAATGTGCTATATGCTACCTTAGGTTTTCACTGTCATCAAAGCTTTTGAAGGAAGGTGGCACAAAACCTTTGGGATATTGGATTGAATCAAATTCCTCCGGGTAGGGTCTACCCTTTGGAACCGATGATCCTCCCCGAGCTTGAGCCAACGCTTCCTTCACTTGCTGCTCAACCATAGATTTTATATTTTTTTCTTGTATGGAGGCACTTTCAACTACCTTCCTATACATGCTAGTGCTACCTTGCTCAACGGGAGGTAAGGTCTTGTCTGGGTCCAAGACATGCACTAACTCAGGATGACTAATGTTGGCTGTAGTAGGATGAACTGCTGGGGCTTATTTCTAAAGTATTGAAATTACTACTAAAAAGTCCTCTAACTACCATGCCATCCTATCTATCTGCTCATCTTTCTGCCTTAACTGATGTCATAGGTGTAGGGCTGATTGGGTGGTGTCTTCCTGATCAACCTCATCACCTTCCATGGGTTGCGGCTCCCTGAGAAGAGATCCTCTTGTATCTACCATACAGACTCCAGCTGAGTCTCCTAACAAATCATCTTCATTGGGATCGAAGCTAACCTTCTCTTTATCTGACCAGTTGTACCATAAAATCTCCTTCTTTTCCATGAAATAATGAGCCAGTATCTTATCTAAAGAACAATTAATCTGAGCAGGTACAAATAATCTTGGCTGACCTGTGTGATCACTATCGTGCATTGAGAGGCACCGGACCTTGCCTACTATTAGGGAGTCAATCCTATGAGGACTGTACTCACTAGATGATAGACACTCCTGACTGTCACTAGCTATGAGAGGGGTGACATTCCTAGGAGGTTCCACTATCCTTTGTGCAATTGGACTATCATTTGCTACCTCTGGAATAATTGCTATCATCTCCACATCTTGCTGAACTGGCGGAGTTGGTGAAGGGACAGCCACTATGCTTCGGGGTCGCCACTCTTTCTGCACCACCACGGTGAGAAGGTTCAGGAGCTTCCTCGCCATAGAAGTGTAGGTAGAGTATGATCCCTCGGTGCGCCCAGATATAACCTTCATGGCCTTTGATGCGGGAATCTTGTGACTGGGCGGTGATCTTGGGATGAGGGTAGAGCGGTGTGGTGGAAACACCACTGACTATTTATGAACATGAGCTTGCCTCCTGTCATGACTGGTCCTAGTAAGTAAGATGCTATCAGTATGTACGTAACATGAGCTTGCCTCCTGGAATTGGTTTTGGTTGCTTGAATTTATATTTCATTTTTATATATGAATATAAATGAGAATACAAATGGGTTATGAGAATATTTCTTGAGTTTGAAGTGATTTGAACTTGATTTGGGCCAAGTCCTTAAGAGGGAATTAAATGACTTAGGAAAGATTTTTAGAATTTGGGTTTGATTGTGGGCTTAGGTTGATTGATTTGAATTTATATTTCATTAATATATGTGAGTATAAATGAGAATATAAATGGGTTGTGAGAAAATTTCATGAATTAGAATTGATTTATATTAGATTTGTGCTAAGTCCAGGAGAAGGAATCAAAGGACTTAGGAAATATTTTTTACTTAGATTTTCAGTCATGGGCTTCAATCATTTGTTTCAATCATGGACTTCAATCATTTGAAATTGATTTGAGTTTGGAGAAAATCAATTAAGTTAGAATTGATTTAAGCTTCGATCTTGATTTGAATTGGAACTTGACTTGAAGGAAGGAAGTGAGGAATGTGATTCAAACTATAGGGTAGGCAAATTTTCCTAACACCCCTAAGGCATGACCTATTCCTATGGCTAACTCTTTTAATTCTCTAGGGCTAGGTTGAGTGTCCACCTAGTCACTAGATGTGTCTTAAGACTAAAGAACTCTTAAAGTCTAAGAAAAGTCCTATGTCTAAGATGGGGAGGGGGGTCAACCGTGTCATTTGGTGGCAACCACCCGTCGAGCTCGTCATAACGCATCATATGTGGAGCGCCAGCATAATCAGAGGATATGGGCCACATCCTTACTGGCATGAGTTTGATTAAGATTAAACATAGTAAAACACTTGATTTGACTTTGGCTCTTTTGTGAGCAAAAATTTTCTTAATTTATCACCTTCAACAAATAATTACAGAAGGTGGGTTGAATTTTTATTTTAAGTTTTTAGATTGAATTTCATTTAGACATTTATAGCTTAGTGATTTGTCTAATTTTATATTTATATTGATAATTAATTTAGATTAATTTGATTTGAACTTGCAAGAGCATCTTGATGGCAAGTATCCTCTCCGGTTGAAATCACCATTCAACACAGCCATCATCGGGGTTGATGTATTGTTTGGTCATTTAATTTATTGTTTTAGATCTGCTCGACTCTATTAGTTTAATAATAGATAATCATATCTACTATCATATGGCAGAATTAGCTTCTCAGATATTTTAATAAGTTGAAATTCTTATTTTTAGGTTTTGTTAACCTGGACCTAGTCCTAAGACTAAACCGGGAAGAAACCCATGCAGCATCCTCAGACACTAAATTTAAGCATTCAACATAGTATTGTAGCTCATGCAGCTATTTAGTAATTCAAATAATTTTATTTCTAAATCAAGAGATTAATTTTATATTTTTATTTAATTCCAACATAGCATGCGTAGCCTTTTCAGACATTAAAATATGCACTTTAAATCTCTATATCCAAGCATATGCAGATATTTATAGCTTAGATAATTTTATCTATAATAATTAGATTTTTATATTTTGTTAACCCAGACCCGGTCCTAAGACTAAACCTGGAAGTAACCCATGCAGCATCCTCAGACAATAAGTTTAAGCATTCAGCATAGTGTTAGGGCCCAAATGGGTATTTAATAATTCATATAATTTATATTTGAATTACGTGATTAATTTTGTATTTATTAAATCTCAACTTAGCCTTAGCCTTTTTAGATATTAAAATTTACACTTTAAATCTCTATGTCTGAGCACATGCGGGTATTTATAGCTTAGATAATTTCACTTTGGCTCCTTTGTGAGCTAGAATTTTCTTAATTTGTCACCTTCAACAAATAATTATGGAAGGTGGGTTGAATTTTTTGCTTTAAGTTTTTAGATTGAATTTCATTTAGACATTTATAGCTTAGTGATTTGTCTGATTTACATTTATATTGATAATTAATTTAGATTAATTTAATTTAAACTTGCAAGAGCATCTTGGTGGCAAGTATCCTCTCCGTTGAAATCACCATTCAGCACAGCCATCATCGAGATTGATGTATTGTTTGGTCATTTAATTTATTATTTTAGATCTTGTCGACTCTATTAGTTTAATAATAAAGAATCATATCTACTATCATATGACAGAATTACCTTCTCAGATATTTTAATTAGTTGAAATTCTTATTTTTAGATTTTGTTAACATGGACCTAGTCCTAAGACTAAATCGGGAAGAAACCCATGCAGCATCCTCAGATACTAAATTTAAGCATTCAGCGTAGTGTTGTGGCCCATGCAGGTGTTTAGTAATTTAGATAATTTTATTTCTAAATCAAGAGATTAATTTCATACTTTTATTTAATTCCAACATAGTGTGCGTAGCCTTTTCAGACATTAAAATATGCACTTTAAATCTCTATGTCCGAGCATATATAGATATTTATAGCTTAGATAATTTTATCTATAATAATTAGATTTTTATGTTTTGTTAACTCGAACCTGGTCCTAATACTAAACCTGGAAGAAACCCATGCAACATCCTCAGATAGTAAGTTTAAGCATTCAACATAGTATCGGGGCCCATACGGGTATTAAATAATTCAGATAATTTTACATTTGAATTATGAGATTAATTTTATATTTATTTAATCTCAACTTAGCGTGCACAACCTTTTTAGAAATTAAAATTTGCACTTTAAATCTCTATGTCCTAGCATATGCAGGTATTTATAGCTTAGATAATTTCATCTAATTAATGAAATAATTAATTTTAAAAATCATAATTAGAATGAATTTTCTTTAATTTTTGGATTAAAAGTAATTCATAGAGAATTTGATTTAGCATCGCCTTCTGTCTGCTTGTACAACGAATTACAGATCCGTTGGCATTGAAGGAAGCTCTTCAATTAGTGTAGCATTTAATTTAGTATTGCCTTCTATTTGCTAGTATGAAGAGTTGCAGATCCGGTGGCGATGAAGGCGTTTCACATTTTCGAATCAAAATATTACAACTTTGCTTGTATTTAATTTATTCATTGCATTCTTCAAGTATCAATGATTATTTAGCTTGCGATCATTAACAATCTTTTAAATATTTATCAACTCATCATATTTAACTTTTTGCTCTTACACAGATAGTTTATTATGCATACTTTAAGCAAGCTTATTTGAATTCAAGCTTATTTTGAATACAAGCCAATTATTCATTAAGAAGTCTTGCCTATACTTGCTAATAGGTCATTCAGTTCTAGTAAAAACCTCTTATAAATTTCATCTGGATCCTATTAGTTTTGAAGATAAACACTTCAAATCTCATTGTGTTTAAATTTCAATTTTAAATGCAAGACCCAAATGATTCTTTTTAAATGCTACGTTCATGAATGTTCATGAGTTGCCTAACTGAATTTGTGCTTATAATAAAGCTACCAAATTTTTTACATACTTTATTCTCAATTTGGAGTTGAACATTTAGACATATCACCAATCATTTGTCATTTAATATTCAATTGAGATCTTTACTTCATTTGATATTAAATATGATTTGTTCACATAAAAAGGGACTTCAAATCCAATATGAATTTATCCTCAACTCTAGATCAAGTTTCATATCTATATGGTTAAAATATTTTTTTAAGTGCTCTTCCTCTTCTGTTCTTTGGCTTGACATATACTTTGTATTTATTATGTATTTTTTTATTTAATTTGAGTTTAGATTATTTCTCATTTAAATTTTCTTAAGTTCAAATTTTAATCTAAATTTCGGCAGCATTTCAACAGTATTCCGGTATCATTCCTATGTAGGGGGCTACATCGAAATTGTTTTGGCCTACCCATCACACCCTGATGAGCGTGACGGTTGGTATTTTGAAGCATCTAGGTCGACTTTCAATCCTATTACACCCTAATGATCATAATGAGGCCTGCAATCACCTGCATAAAATAATATATATATATATATATATATATATATATATATATTCTTCTCCCCCCTTTTTTTTTCTAAGTCCCATATTTAGTCAAAATTTTAGCAGCATTTTGACATAGGGGTATCACATCTAACGGTTTGGCTTTTCGATTATTCTAATGAAGCGTCTGATTATGATACCACGGTGATTTTATCTCATCATGCCCTAATGAGCACGACGAGGCCTTCAAACATGCACAAAGAAGCAAACACACACACACACACACACACACACACACACACACACACACACACATATATATATATATATATATATATATATATATATATATATATATATATATATATATATATATCATCAATATCGATGTTGGGGTTGCATTTTTCATTGTGGGACTAGGTTGTTTCCTTTATTCTGGAGTTTCGGCTAACTGCAGTTTGTTATTTTGCGTTTCCTTTTTTGCTCCTTCTTGGCTGTTTTGCTCCTTCTTGGCTGTTTCAGTATTTATGGACCTTTTGGTGGTTTGGTGTGGCTTTATATTGATAGATGTTGCTAATATATGTCTCGTTGGTGCCGTATATGGTTTCCTTTCGGTTGGGATTTTGAGGCTGCTTGCTGTATGGATTATTTATCGAAAATATTTTGGGCTATATGGAGAAATGGGCTGTTGGAGGATTCACATTTGTCATATCTCCTTTAGTATGGATTACTTATTGAGTAGCGGTTGGCGATATATGAGCACAAATGCTGATAAAGGAAGGTGGTTTTTGCTTCATTTAGTGGACACTGGTATTGCTCGGATAAATGGTCATACCATTTTGGTGAGTTGTATGTTTTTCCTTAAGATAGAATGTTTTCACAGGATGTTTATGTATGTGGTTGCCCCAAACTAGTGCAGATTATTTGCTACCCCCGTTAAATCGTCCTATCATATTTCAGGTTCAGGTTACCTACTATATCTAACGCCTGTTATGGTACAACCTTCTAGTTTTGTTCTCGAGTTCTTTTCCTTTTATGCGAGGTTTCAAAACATTTTCTTTTGGATGGAAAATATCGCCTCTCATCACGCCATTGGCGGACATACGTTTGGTGCCTATGGGTATTAATCTTTATTTGGGATATTGTCTTTACTTTTGCTGTGTGAGTTGTACTTAGATAGGGGTTTTACTCTTTAGGCTGATTGTAGCTCTCTGAGCGGTAGACTCAGAGTTTAACCCTTTTTAAGGATCATGTATGCTTTTTTTTATAAGCAATAAAATTCTCCTATATGAGGTTTCCTAATATATATATATATATATATATATATATATATATATATATATATATATATATATATATATATATATATATATATATATATACATATGGTTTTCACATATCTCCACAAATTACTTCTTGCAATCTTATTTTCTATTCCGGATAAGAGAAAGAGGCTATTTGGCTGTAGGATTTGAGCAGGATTTAAGCTAGATTTAACTTAAATCCAACCAAATAGTATTTTTGGACAAGTTCAATCTGCTGCTTTGGTAATCCATTAAAGCTTCTTTTGCAAGTTAAATCGGTTACCAAATCACTGGCACTTGGCAGATCTGAAGTAGCGAATCAGGAGGTATCGAGCTGATCATGGAAGAAGGTGGGTTGGAGTGGCGATTTGGTGGAGAAATCAGAAGAACTTGTTGAAAAGATTAGAGCAAACGAATCTTATGGAAAGTTTCAACTTCCATTGAGAGCGGCGTGAGGGTGTTTACTTCTCATCCTATGTGAGAAATGAAGAGTGGATTTGAGGCTTCTAGAAGGCGGACCAAGGGCTATGAAAGGGGAGAACGATGGAGGGAGATCTATGGCTCGAAATCAGGAAAAGGGAAATGTATGTAGTGGAGTTTCAAAACGAAAAGCAGTTTGCAGTTTTGAGACAGACGAAGAGGCGAAACTTGAGAACGTTTCTTTGTTCAGAGCAAATGCCGATCGAGAAGGATCAACAGGTTTTTTTTTTTTGGCCGAACCGACAAAGACGGTCAATAGTGTTATCAAGATAGTATATGATCTTATGTTTCACTGTGTATTTGTAGTAAAGATGTTGTCATTGAATTGTGAGATTACGTGGATCATGATATAAAGCTAAGATGATAATTATTTTAGTTTCACATATATAACTAGTGGCTATCATCTAGTCATTGATAAAATAATTTCACACATCTTAACATCTAAAATTGGGGTTGCTATAGCACCACCACTAATAGGGAAATGACAAATACAGTCTATTGTTTGGATATAATTGTCAAAATTTTAAGCTTGCACATTTCTACATTTAAACCTTTCAAAATTTATTATTATCAAAAACCTGAATAGGATGATGCATTCGTCCAACATAAGTAGGATTCATACAATTAATAGTAGGAAGATTTAGATACATATCACATAATTCATATGGATTTACATATCTAATACCTAAAGTTAGATATTTACTTATATAACACTTTCTTATGCTTAAAAAGGTTCATTTAGTTTTAAAAAGCGAGTGATAGTGATATTTTTGATGTGATATTGAAGATTGGGATGTTATATATGTAAAACTTGAAGTTTAGATATTGGAAATGTAAATAAATAAGAGTTGTATGGTATGTATTAGCTTTACCATCATTTACAACCAGAAGGTATATAGTTGGTATGAATGTTCGTACTAAAAATCTAATCTTCAAAAATTAAAAATAATTAATAGAGAAATCATAAAATATATCAAAGATATCAACTAAAAAAAAGAAATCAAACATATACTATTGTTGACCTCATTTTTGGATGAGGTTAATTTGGCATTTGAGAGATCCTAATCTCAAATAGGACACCTCACCTAGTGTCCTAGAAAATCTTTTTGAGTTTATTCTAATCTATTTGATATAGGTAGAATCAATCCAAATTTTCAATTTGGATTAACTCAAATAAATCAAATAACAAAATGACAAAAAAAAAAAAGATTAAAAAATGGATAAAAAGAGAAAAAATTCCTTTTGCCCTCATCACCTCTTCACTTCTTCCCCTAAGGACAGATGGAATGCAAAGAGAAGTGAGCTAACAAACTTCCAAGCATCTTCCATCATCCAAACCGATCAAGAGAAACTAAAAGCCATAAGAGGTTTAATGCATAAAAGAGATATACACACACTCTCTCAAGGAAGAAAAGCTCACATACACCATCACACATCAAATCAAGCCAAAGCGAAATCCCCTTCCTTCCAAGTGCTCTCAACCATTGGGAACACCAAACCAAAAATTCAATCTAAAGCTTGGGCAGAGATCAACCACAAGGAATTAGCTCAATTCTTCGGGCGGCACTTTACCTTGAAGAAACAAAGCTAGTGGAATTGATTTCAAATCTAAAGCTCCCTAAATCAGTATGCCATTAACAACCCTCTTTATATAAAGCTTGCCTTGATGGTTTCCATATAATTGTTCTCCTGAGATCAAACCATATGGATTGAAGAGGATCTTTCAATGATCATGTAGCACTTTAAATCATCCAATTTGGTTGAGTAGATCAAAGGTATTAGCAAACAAGTTGGGCGGTCCTCTCCGAGATAGAGACAATCAGACGTCGCTTCTTTAAAAAAGACGTCAGATCTACATTAGATTAAATCCTTTAGGAATCGGGAATATCGTCCGTCTGCGATCAGCGACTAAATTGTACAATCACCCTCTTGATCCATAAAATCAGCGGGATCATCGGGACCGTCGATCTTTGATGACGGTCCTAATCCGCTTCGTTTTAGTTAAAAGCAGTGGGACCCTTAAAAAGTTAAAAACGTTACATTTAATTAATTTAAAAAATATTCAAAAAACTTCAAAAAATCATAAAAAAATCAAAGCAAAATCAGAAAAAATATAAATAAAAGCTCTATGGATTCTTCTTGATGAGAGGAATCTATTGAAATTAAAATCCCCAATTTTCCTTGGGTGATTTTTTCTTAATTTAGGTTTAATTAAAAAACACTAAACCTTAATTACTCTTAAATTAATAATCTAATTAATTTGAAACTTTAGGAACATAAAATTGGCATGAAACTCCACTTGTCATTTTTGAAATTCATAAATTTGGAATTCTTGAATTTCCAAATCTCTGTCAATATGAAGTAAATAATAATTAAGAATAATCATTAATTCATTAAATCAACAAATAAATTGAACAAATAAAATAAACATCAACAACTTAGGGTAATTCATTAAAACTTTCTAAGTGGAGAATTTAATCAAATATCCAAATTCAGAAAATCAATTCTTAATGAAATTCAAACATAATTGAAATCAAAGGATTAATTAAAATACTTAAAATTTTTAATTAGCCTTTTGGAAACTTCATTAGGATTTAATGTTGAATAGCTCCATCCAAAATGGAATCATTCCATTCTTCATTCTTGAAAACCTATACAACTTTAACCAAATAAAATGAACATAAAAATAAAATTAAAACATTAAATCATTTGAATTGAAACCAACCAATGGTAAAAATTAAACTAATTCAAATTTCAAACTTCAAAACTTAAACAAGTTAGGACTTTCAACAAACCTCACATATGATTATTTAGGTCAAAGACCTAGATCTAGGTTAAAATCATTATGATTTTCTTTTAATCTCATGTATATTTGTGATGTGCTTCACATACATAATAGTATATTGCTTTAGATATATTTTGTTTGTTTGTTAGGCAATGTTAGGAACTCTTTAGATTTAATATTATTTTTTTAGACGTGTTAAAGGGATCTCTTTAATAAATAAATCATAAAATTAGTTTGCTAGATGCTAAAATCCCTTAACATAGTCCATGAATGAGTGGGCTTAACAAACAACTTCTTATATGTTTGGAAAATATAAACTACTTGTGTCTTTGTGTGTATTTCTAGCATATTTTGCTTAGGATTTTCTTTAAATTTTAAATGTAAATTTGAGCTTAGAATTAGGTTAGGATCTATGGTCTAGGATTATGACAACTAGGAAATATGTCCCTTCATGGATGTCCACAAGAAGACTTTTAAAGAAACCGATCTAAACTTGTAGTTTTAGGTATTGTATAACAAAACTTGCTACCAATTTTTTCTCTTAGGTGTATATTATTTCGCATTGGCCTTTTCTTATATAATTTGATAGCTTGATTTATTTTGTCATGATAGAAACAACATGCTTTTCTTAAGTTTCTTTGCTATGTTTGTCTTTGATGTATGCATCTCATAGGATAAACTAAATTTTCACCCAACTAAATCTGAAACAAAATATAAATACAACTCATAATATTCACATAAAATAGGTATTAAAACAAGATAAATATGTAACCCCTTACGGATGTCATGCATAATCATATTTCACTCTTGATTAATGAATTCTTTACCTGGCTTGACCTTTGAGGCCTATGATGGATACACCTTCTTCTATTTTGATTTGGCCCATAATCTTTTCTAATTGCATGCATTAGGCATAAATTGTATCCTTATGGCCTAAATGATGTGAGTCAAAGTTATTAAAATCTAAAAATGTGCATTAGTTATATGCATCTTCATACCTACATGATCTTGATTAAGGAGTAAGTCTAGGTTCATAGATTTCTTTCCTAAAAAACACCATCTTATTCATATGACTTAACCTCTGATTTTAAAATAGGTGGTGTTAGCTACGACCTTCTCAGGCAGTTGTAAGTCAGGTCGAGGGGATGGTTAGTTCCTTCATGTGAAGAGCATGATTCCCAAGAATAGACTAGGTCGGATCGACATGTGTCAAACACATAGACTTGTTGAAGCATCCTTAGAATAAGTCTTCAACCCTAGGCATTTCAGGTCTTCTTTTGCTAGAATCTAAGTCTTAGATTTAAGAAAATGACAACTTGAAATAAAATTAAATCCCAAATTTAAGCCTAATCATAAGATAGATAAAATGTCTTGGGCATCCCGGTTCATAGCATTTCTCTCTTTCCATTTAAATCTTGATAACTCTCTCATTTGGACCTCTCCCAATTGAATTTCCAAATATCAATCCTTTGAAAGCTACCTTAGTAGTCTTTAGAATAACTACTTATTTCTTCAATCAGAGTATTCTTGAAGAGACCCTTCCAGATGTAATTAATTATAAAGGCTTTATAGGAGATCAATAAAAATTGATCACTTTTCTATGTAGTTGGAAAATACTTTTACACAAAAGACCCATTAGCCTTAGGAGTCTTTTTAAATGATGAATCCATTCTGTATGTTTATCTTTGAGATAATATATGTATTCCTTAATGATGTTGGTCATCTAAATAAAATATTCTAAACTCTATGTGGTGTCATTTTTTTTTTTCTCTATTGTGGAAAAAACCAAATACAAAAAAACTAATTTCTAAATCACAAAAAATTTAACTAATTACGTCATAAATGATTCATTATTTTTAAATTGTGATGTTAAATTAAACTCAAACTAATTGATTTGACTATATAATAAAAGCACTTTTCTATGCTCTCTTATACAATTGAATATTATTATTAATAGATAGTACTAATGCCAATATAAAATAAAGAATATTACTATGAGATGAAATAATTTAAATAAATTTGATGAAACTTACCTCAATAGATGGAGCAAACTTATTATGAAAATAGCAGAGAAAAAATATGTATATATATATATATATATATATATATATATATATATATATATATATATATATGTATATATATATATATATATATATATATATATATATACTTTATATATATTTATATATACTTTATGAAAGTAATAGCTTTGCTTTGAAGACATATATTGCCTTCTCCATTAGTTCTTTATTTCGAAAGAATACATAAAAAATACAATATTAAGATATGTAAATGAATAAAAAATTGTGCCATATATACATAAAGTTTTCTTCCTTTTTTTCTTTTATTATTCTTTTATTATGTGTAGGTATCTTGAAGTCTCTCTCAATGCCCCTTCTATTATACCTATTTCGCTTGACTTTAAGAGAAAAATATATAGAAAGAATATGATCTTGAACAAAGTGGGGAGCATAAAATTCCATGTAGTTAATATGGATAGAATCTATTTTTATTTCATTGATGTCATGCGCTAAATATGATTGGAGAGTTTACTTTGCTTGAGGAATTAAAAAAAATTTAAAAGAGATAAATCTGAACAAGTACGAGATGGAGATAAATTTCCTGTAAGCTCTAAAGGCACCACATGTATCAGAGCTCCTATGAAATAATAACAAGAATCTAAAAATAGATTCATGAAGTTGTGCAGGGAAGATTTTTTTTAATGATTTGAGGCTCATCTCTCTTTCTCTTTGTTGTATACCATCTTTCTTATCCACTTTCTCCATTGCTACTAATAATAATGCAACAGATTATGAAGCACTTGTTTGTTTCAAGCATCAACTCTTGAAGAAGTAGCAGAGCATCATTCATCCATAGAATCTCTCAATATGGTAGCCAACAATTTCGAGGGGAGCATTCCTGCACTAATCAGAAGTCTCACAAATCTAAGAAATTTAAGTCTGAGTTTGAATAATCTATCAGGCATAATTCCTTCTTATATCTTCAACCTCTCGCACTTACACGCGCTTTCTTTAAGCCTAAATCGTCTCTCTGGTGGCCTTTCCACCAGCATTGCAAGTACTCTTCTCCACCTTGAAATCCTATATTTAATCATCTCAGCGGATCTCTAATTCAAGCTCTAATTAATTTTACAAATTTACTGACTTAATATGGGTGAAACAAACTCATCGGACTTCCATTTAGAAAATGGAAATTTGTAGAATCTCAACTACCTTTTAGCATAATAAATTTTTGAATCAATGATTTGAAAGCTAAATTTATTGATTCTCCAACTACATTGGTTTACATGTTCTCTCTTCACATTAAAATATGTTTTGCCTAAATCTATTGAATTTTGATCTTCAATTCTCAATTGGAAAACTATATCAAAAGCATCCCCAAAATAAATCATCACTTGAATTTGTGGAACAATCTCTCTCCGGGACATGCCACCTTGAGCTTAGTTGTTGAGGGCTCTTTTTCAAACTAGATCCTAGCTCGATGGTGAACCTCACAGGCCTCAGTGGATTTGATTTTTGCGGTAATCAATTAACTGGAGCCATTTCTTCAAATATTGGAAATCTCAGTGGCCTAAAATTTTTGAGTCTCGAGTATAACAACCTTGTAGGTACCATTCCCAAAGAACTTCAAAGCATTCCTGCACTATCGAACTATATGGGTTTGGCTGGCAACCATTTTGATGGGATGATTCTCCAGAAGTTGGGAATCTCGTGAGTCTCAATGTGCTAGATTTTCTCGTAATAAATTCAAGGCATGATAACACAAACACTGAATATTAAATGCTAAGAATCTACCTGACAATAACTTATTTTTGTGGCTCATTCTACTTCTATAAAAGCCATGGAGCTTAGAAATAGACCTCTCTCAAATAACTTGTACATTCATTCTCACCAAAATCCCTTTTTCACTATTGAATCTATCATACAATTTTGAAGATCGTAAATGTTGGTGTTTTTAAAAATACCTTGATCTATCTCGATGGAAACATTGAGCTATGTGGAGATTAGAATCCTTCTCATGTGTGATTTTGAAAGCAAAAACAAAATGAAGAAGGCTTCATGTGTTCTCTGATTTTGTTCCCAATCTCTGCACTCACATCTTTCTATCCTTCTTTATTAATTTCTGCGGTACAAATATAACATCGAGAAAAGACATATCACTGAGATTAATGATTTCTTATGCATGGTTAGTTAAAGCAATACCTCTTTCTAATCTTATGAGAGAGGAATATAATTCATTGTACAAAGGGGCACTTTACAAGGCCAAATCTTACCATCAATGTTTGATACAAATGAAAAGTTTCATGGTAGAATGTGATGCTTTAAGAAACTTTTGACACCATGATCTTGTGATAGTCTTCACATCTTGCTGAATTGATTTGTGGCAAGATTTCAAAATCTTGTATTTGAATTCATCTTTAAACTTAGGCTCTAACCAAAGAGATTGTTGATGGAGAAGTTTTTCTTCAACTAGATAGAGGTTGAACAATGCCATTAATGTTGCTGAGGCTTTGGAATATCATCACCATAGTTGTAAGCCACCTCTTATTTACTATGATAGGAAGCCAAGCAACATCTACTTGATGAAGGCATGATAGCTCATGTAGGAGATTTTGGACTAGCAAAATTCTTCGAATCATAAACAAACCTCTCAAAATTGATAGTGAGAGTTGGATTAAAGGAACTATTGGTTATATTTATATGAGTACTTTTCTAAGCATTATGATATACTTAAACTGAGTTCTTCAACTTCCCTTGAATTGTTAGGAATAGAAAACCAAAAAAAGACATATATGGATCAAAACTATTGTTGACCTCATTTTTAAAATGAGCTCTCAACACCTCCCTCTTAAACATAGGATTCCTCTTAGACTTTAAGAGTTCCTTAGTCTTAAGACACATCTAGTGATTAGGTGGACACTCCCCTATCCCTAGAAGACTTAGAAGAGTTAGCCATAGGAATAGGTCATGCCTTAGGGGTGTTAGAAAAACTTCCTACCCTTAGCTTAAATCATTCCTCACTTTCCTCCTTCAAGTGAAACTCCAAATCTATTCTAATTGATTTTCTCAAAACTCATATAAATTCCATGATTCAATTCCATGATTGAAACCTGTGATTGAAAGCCATGATCAAAATCCATCAAAATTCCTAAGTCAAAATTTTCTAAGTTCTTAACCCTTTTTAAGGACTTTGCCAAAATTGTGATTCAAACCTATTCAAATCTTTGAGATTTTCTCATGAGCCATTTATATTCTCATTTATATTCCTATATATAAATGAAATATAAATTCAAACCCATCAAATCAAATTCATAATTCTTAAATAATTCATGAAAATTTTCCTAAATTCCTTTAATTTTCCATTACAGACTTAGCCAAAATCAACTCCAAATCTTGATCAAACCTATTCAAATTCATGGGATTTTCTCAAAATCAATTTATATCCTCATTTATATTCTCATATATAAATGAAATATAAATATAAATCAATCCAATCAAAGGAAAAAAATTAAATTCCAAATTTAAAATGTTTGAAATTCCCTTAAATCCCTTAATTTTTCATTAATGGATTTAACCTAAACTTTGATCAAACCACCTCAAACACATAGGATTTTCTAAAAATCAATTTATATTCTCATTTATATTCTCATATATAAATGAAATATAAACATAAATCAATCAAATCCAAGTCCAAAAACTAAATTTCTAATTAAAAATTAAATTAAATTCTTTAAATTCCTTTTAATGGATTAAACCAAAATCATGATTAAACTCTTTCAAATCCTTGAAATTTTCTCATGATCAATTTGTATTCACATTTATATTCACATATATAATTGAAACATAAATTGAAACAATCAAAACCACTTCCAAAAATCAAACTTAAATTAAATTAAAATCAAATCTAAGCCTTTCATGCTAAAATCTTGAACTTAGCCAAACACTTTCAAATCAAGCCAAACCCTTGATTTTCTCTCATTGTTAAATCAATCCTACAATCATGAGCTCATATTTAAATCCAAACTTCAATTAAACAATCAAAACCCAAATAAAAAAAAAAAAAAAATCAAACCCCAAACCCCTTCATATTCTTCCTTTGTATATGAAATTTTCAAATGAATCAAAATCCATTTGACTTCAAACCTCTTGTAAATGGTTTATATTTCAATCGCAAGTCCATATACAAGATCAATCAACTTCAAATCAAGCTTTGACCAAGCCATTTGACCCACTTAGGCTCACTTGACCCAAAGTGACCTAAAGTACCCTTATGAGCCAACTTTTGATCCTAACCAAATTGGATTGAACCAAACTCATATTTGTCTCTCATCATGATCAACAATCATCATGGGATGATCAATCAATCAAATTGGGTCAAACCAAGTCAAACCTAAGGGTTGACCAAGTCAACACTTAACAAAATGAAACATAGCCAAAATCCCATAGGCCAAATTGATTGAAACCATTGATCTAAGTTCACTAATGATCTATGTTTGAACTTGACCAAGTCAACCTTTGAGCTAACTTAGCTCAATCGGCCCACTTGACCCAAGTTAACCCATTTTGACCTAAATGGCCAAAATGTGTCAAAACTTGATCTAAGCCAAATTGATTGAAACCAATGGGTCAAGTCCATTCCAAATCACTTGTGGAACTTGACCAAAGCCTCAATTGGCCAACTAGACCAACCTAGCCCAATTGACCTTAGACCCAACATGACTAAAGGGTCATGTTGAGCCAAAATTGAACTAACTCAAATTGATTGGAAACAAAGATACCAATCCACTCCATATGACTAATCAAACCTAAACCTACCCTTGACCTAACCCAAATAGGTCAAATGGGTCAAGTAGGTCAGCTTGACCCATTTGACCTAAATGAGTCATATGAGCCAAAACCTAATCCAAATTGAACCAAACCACCAAAATATTTCAAATGGTCATATGAACTTGACCCAACCCTTGGTTTGATTGTTGACCCATTTTGACCTAAATGGGTCAACATGAAACAAAATCAAATGGATTCCAAATCCATTGAAACTTGCAACCTATTTTCTCAACATACCAAACATACCCAAATTGAAAAAAATAGCAAAATGACCATACCCCTAGGCCATAGAACAAATTTTGGCTAGCCATGTATTTTGGTCATGCACTCATCACAAACACTTGAGACTCTCCTAAAACCTTAAGGGGATCTAGTGATGAGTGGTGCACCAACCCAATGGGTTTGGGACAACCCATTCGGCCCATGGACCAAACTCGACCACCCATGGCCAAATTGAATTTTTAAACTCTCTAGCTCAATTGATGCACATGGGAGTTAGGATTTCCTCCTCCGACCATGTGCACCTCTAACAGCCCAAACAACTCATTATATATGGACAATTGGATAAAAATGACAAGCTTAGGCTCATTCATCTGATTGTCATAGGGGCAGATATACTCCCCCTAATTCACTTCTATTTTCATTCACTCTTGATCGATTGGAGCCTAAGAAGAGTTAGTAAACATCAGAGAGCTTTCCCAAGGCCCTAGAGAGATTGATCTAGTCTTCTCATTTTGCATAGTGCAAAATAGGGAGCTCACCTTGATTTCCAAATTCCTCATACTTGATCCCACTTAATTCCTTACACTCATCATCCAAGGACCAATTTGAGCAAGCATCCAATTGAGTTAAAGCAAGGGAAGATCAATTCGATCAAAGCTAGGGAGTGAAGAGGAGTTGGTCCACCCATCCATCTACTCAACCTCAAGAGCTAAAAACTTCAACAGGCTTCGTCTCCACTAGACAAAGCTACCTCATCGATTCTGAATGTCGGTGATCACCTCAGGCAAGTTTAGTGAATTTTTGACCACCTAGGCTAAGAGGTGTTGGTCTTTTGTCAAGTGGATTTTAATCTCATAGGATTTTAACTATTGGATTGGCCGCTTTGGTCCTTTAGATGGTGTGGGTTGAGTCTTGATTGAATCCATGAAGGATCGCTCGATCTCCCTTGGATTATGAGCGACTCACATTCCTCCTGGAAGAACTTCCATCTCTAGTCCATCGCATTTTAGATGGACGGTGAGATTATTTATTTTAATCACTTTATCTGGTTTAAAACCACGGGTGTATCCTCAATCGTCCGATCTTTGATTGGACGGCTAAGGGTAAAAGCGCGTGCGCCACCGCCGTTCCCCTGATGTGACAAGTTAAGTAGGGTCTCACGGCGCAATGTGTAAAGTGCGTTGACCGCCGCCGCCACGCGTCGCGTCGTGGGTTGGGTATTAAGTGGGGATTAGTTATTTAACTAATTAATTCCTAATTAATCCTTATAGCTTCTAAAAATCATAACTCCTCATAAAAAAACTAGAAAAATAAAAGGGAAATCATCTTAGATAGATAATTCCATCTAGAATATTCTAAAATTGTTTTCAATGTATTTTGATTTCTTTTTTTCTCTGAATTTGGATTTCTTTGAGAATGTTAATTAGTTAATTATTCCCTAATTAAGCCACCAATTAATCTCAAACTTCTAGGGTTCATTTTAGGGGATGACCTCTGCCTCATCTAATTTTCTTGAGATTTATTAAGGCCTTGATTAGAAAATTTCTAGCTCATTCCCTAATTATCTCTTGTAATTAAGGGTAATTAGATGTAATTGGATTTTTCCTATGATTAAGTTGATTAAGGTTAGATCCAATGAGTAGGGGTTTTATGGAATAATTTTGGGGTATTTTCCCTAAGCTATTTCCTAAACCACCTTTTCTTTCCTTAATCCCTTCTTAATTAAGGGTTAATTCATTAATTATCCCATTAAACAATTTTCAAAACTTCTAAAAATTTCTAAAACTCAATTAATCTACCTTGGGTAGATGCTTATGTGTTTAATAGCCTAAGTCTAATTAAGGAAATTAAAACCTCTTTCATGAGTGTGAAAGGGTGTTTTAAAAGTACTTAAGCTAAACCCCTTTGCTTAATTAACTTTTAATTAGGATCCAAATTGCATTACGCCTTTTCATTACTAGGTGCATTACAAATTTACATACCTTATGGGTTTTATGTCATATCATTGGCTCATAATTACTTAGTTAATTATTCTAAGGTGGTGTAGGTAAGGGTTAATTAAGTCACTTAATGCATACCTTAACCTAATCAACACTTAAAAATAGATTTAATTATCTAAAAATCAAACAAAAATATAAAACACATGTTTTAATGGGTTAGGAATAGTAAACTCATCTCACCTTTTCAAAATTAAATCAAACTTCAAACAAACAAAATTATTTTGAAATTCAATTTAATTTATTCCAAGTTTTCTTATTCTTTAAGAATGTCTTTAGGAATTAACTAAAGTGAGTTTGTTTACATGATTACATTGCTTTAGATCTTTCCCAACATGTTAAATTGTATGCCATGTGATTTATGCATCCATGATTTCATGTTTTCAAAGTTTTAAAATGAAATTGTTTACTTTATGTCAAATGTGCATGTGTTGGCTAAAGTAAAATATGAGTTATTATTATCACTACTAAATCAAATTATTTTCAAAACTATAAATGAAATACCAAATCTGAAAGTGTGCTATTCATAATTTAATTATAAGCTTGCATGTGATAGATTATAAAGTCATGTAGTGTAGCTTTCCTTCCTTTCTTATGTTAGCATAGTTTTGAATAAGGGTTGGTAAGATGTAGGGTTCATTTGAAAAGAACCAACACTTAATTTATACCTATTCATCCCTATGCTCTCATAAGAAGGATTTCTACACTTGCATGAATAAATTGCATAAACAAAAAACAAATCATTAAACTTTTGCATATTCCTTTTCCATTTCATTTCTTTTATATGCATGTTGTACTTAAGGAAAGTGGTATATTAGTAGCCTAAGTAGGTCTTGTACCTTACACCTCAGTTAACAATGGCGTTGTACTCACTTATGCCTTTCTTACTTTCATGCATGTATGTGAAATTTTGGATAAGGAAAACCTTTTCTACTTAAGAAAATCATGCATCTAAACTTCTAAATTTTCTTAAATGATTACTTAGCATGCATCATAAAGTGTGTTAACTACTCTCATTTGCATGTATAGATATGCTTAGGGTCCATCCATATGCATGTTATATATGTTGGGAAAAGAATTGAAGTAATGTGTGTTATGTGAATTTTGATTCATTTTTCTTAATCTTAAAATGCCTTTCTTTTTTGAATAGGTTTGTTTAGAGTTTGATCTAAACTTAGGATTAATTAAAGATATAATCAAAATATTCACCTAAATGAAATTAAAATGTGAACTTACCTTAGAAATTACTTAGGATTAGGGAAGGAAAGAGAAGTTCTCTTCTCTTTCCCTCTCTTTATAAAGTAATTAATTATAGGTTTCACTTAAACCAAATTAAAACATGAAATAAAATAATACTAAACAACTTAAATGAAACCCTCCTCTAAGTTGAACATGTCTTTCACACTTAGAAAATTCAAACCTAAAGTCTAAGCTAAGCATACCACACAAACCTTCAAAGCACACATTAGCCTAAGTCACCACTTCTAGCTTTAGGTTAGGGGTGCATGCTTGATGTTATGTTTTTTGTTTTTGTGATGAATGTTTTAGATTAGATGTTAGGGTGTATCATATGAATGGTAGGACGTGCTTAGTCTAACTATTCTTTCTAGAGGATTGTGCTAAGAGGCACTATCATAAATAAAAATATAAATGCCTCTTGCTTGCAGTGCTTATACCCCTTAGCATAATCCATAGGCCACGTGGACTTAGTAACCAATGTGTGTGGTGATAAGTCCAATACACATGATTGGGAGTTGTGTGGTGTGATTTTACTAACCTTTATTTTCTAGGTTAGTTAGATTTAGATTTCCTTTTCATGTAAAATTTGTATATTTAGGATTTTGGAATGATTTGTTATGGGGATTAGGATGAACATTGGTCATAAGATTTCATCTTATGCACCATGTGAAGCCTTGAGCATCCATTCAACCATCCAAAGGAAGATCAAAGAAGAAGAAAGAAGAAAAGAAGAAAGAAGAAGAATAAAGTTTGAAGATCATAACAATGAATTCCTTTGCTTAAATTGTAATTTAATTCATTTGTAATCGTTGTATAAGGGTAGAGCTCATACCACATTTGATATTTTTTTGTTGTGGTGGTGCGACCACAAATGACCATTTATTCTTTTTATTAGTTTTATAAATTGATTGATGTTTGTTTTACTTGCATTAAGTGACATGCTTTTCCTAATTTCTTCCTTGCTTTATGTCCCTAGATGTGATTAGGTTCTTTAGGAAAAAATAAATCTTTTACCCTACCTAAAAATTCAAATTAAAATTAAATAACTCATAACCTCACCTAAAGCTTAGGATTAAAATCAAGATAAAAGAATTAAAAAACCCTAAGCTGGATGCATTTTCTTTATAATATCATGCACAAATGCATCTTATTTCACTCTTGATTGGAGGGCTTCCACCTTTGCCAAGCTTGACCTTTGAGGGCCATGGTGGAAACTCACCTCCTAAACTTCTAGCTGATTTTGGCCAATAATCTATTTTCTCATGCATTAATCACAAAAAGTCCTATTAGCTTGAGTCAAAATGATTGTCCAAAAATGAAATAAAATGAAATTTGAAATGCATTAGATTTAGGTCATTTGAAGCATGTCCCTTTACATGATCTAGTCTCTTTAGGGAGTGAGTTTAAGGACTTAGTCTCTTTCTAAATAAAATAGCCTAACTATCTTGCATAAGCATAAAGACTTGCCTACATGTATTTAAAATCATAGGAGTTAGTTGGCGGCCACCCAGGGTTGTAAGTAAGTCCAAGTCGGGTGGTTTGTCCTCTCTTGTGAGGCAAACCAAATTACCCATTTTCTTAGATTTAGGTTGTGCTTTCGGCCCATGCCTAAGAACCCTAGATTTAGGTTTTGAGATTGCTTCTCCTGTTATGGGTCATAAGCATAATTTCTCACCTCTTAGGCATTTTCTTAATCTTGTGTTAAAAAATCTTAAGTCCTAAATTTCTAATGAAAAATGCATCTCAAACAAACTAAATCAATTTCTAAAATGTAAAGCCCAATTTTAGGATAGTTTGAGATGCTTGTTATGTTTCCTAGTATCGTGAGCATCTCTACTTATTCATTTTGGCTTGATAATAACTCCCTCTTTTGATCAATCCCATTTGATCTTCAAAAAATAAATCGATTGATAGTCCTTCCTATTGAAATCTTGAGAGACAATGATCATTTACCTTAATTGAGAGTTTTCCTAAAGGATCCCATTTTTTAGGATATAATTAACTATGGGGCTTTTCTGTAGAACTTAATGAACATTTAAAATAAATACACTTTTACTACATTTTCATGTAAAGTAGGGAAGAATCTGTACATATGTAGACCCATCATGAGTCCTTATGGTGATTGATTCCATTAAAGAGTAGTGACTTCTATCTCGAGACAAAGACACTATATGATGATGTATCCATCACGAATAAGTACATCTATTCGTGGCATCTTACTAAGACAAATTTTTATAAGGTCTTCTCTTTCTTTTCTCCACAGATCTGAAAGGCGACTCCCTAATAGAGATTTATTCACCAACAACTATGCAAACAAATAAAGTTCAAAACATACAATTAGTGAAAGTTCTCCATCTTATTTGCACAATATGGAAGAGGAGCCCATCAATCTAGCTCAGGTGTTGTATGTAGCTTTGAAATCATACTATTAGAAATGCTCACCGGAAGGAGGCCTACTGATGATATTTTCAAGGATGATTTAAACCTTCATAATCTCGTCGCAATGGCTTACCCCCATCGATTAACTGATATCATTGATCCTAAAATTTTTGTTGAAGAACAAAAAGATGCAGACATGAAAAGTGTGAAAGAAGTAAGAAGAAACTATATCAAAAGCATCATAAAGTGCTTGCATTTTATAATAGAGGTTCTCAGCTACTTCACCTGAGCAGAGGCTATGCATGAGAGATGCTGCGACAAAATTGCATGAAATAAGAGCTGCCTATCTTTAATCCAAAGAAGGTAAGGGAGGAGGCCTTTGAGGAGATAAAAAAGCTGCAATAGCATCTTATAGTTAAGGAATATTTAGTCCACTTTATATATACCAATCATATAATCAACTCATATATATATATAGTGAAACAATAAATTTTATTAAATAGACAAGTCATGATCTTTCAAAATTTAAACATCGATTTTATGTAATATAACTTTGTTGTATTGGCATCTAAGCAGTATACAACACATCACTATAATATCAAATGATGCCATAGTTATCGGCTTGTCAGTTGAAAGTACGATTAATTTGATCAAAGCATATTTTAGAAACTAATAAATTTGATAAAAATAAAAATTGATTCAACTGTCTTGTGAGGTTGGAATCAAGTTCTTGTTACAAGAAAATTGAACAATTTTTGCAGGGGTGAAAATAACTCGAATTGCCCATCAATGTCACTATTTTTATAGCTAAGGGTGTGCATTATCTTATTTTAACCTAAAAATTAAATCAAACTAAATTTTATTAGCAATTTAATTTGATTTTGAATTTTATAATTCGGATTTTGATTTTAATTCAAGAAAACTTTAGTTTTTGATTTTTAGATTTGTTTATTAAAAAAATTTTTGGATGGAAGTAAATAAAACAAATTTATTTAATAACTTGGTAAAAATTTTATAGCCATCATGAAAATTTAAAATATTTTTAGTGCATGAAAGTATATATATATATATATATATATATATATATATATATATATATATATATATATATATATATATATATATATATATATATATATATATGTATGTATGTCTAAAATTGTTTAGTATGTATGTCCAATTGTTTGAAAATCTAAAATTAATTAATTTTAAAATTTCACCATCCAAATCCTATTTATTGCAATATATGACTATTGTGCTTAACTTTAAAAAAAAAACACGGTGAAAAAGTTAACGCATAGATCTTAAAAAGATCACATGCAATATGTACAAAATAATAAACATCATTAATCACAAATACATTTGTGATTTGTGATAGTAATTTTGTGTCATTGAGAGAGCTTTGATATTTGACTATTTTTTTGAAGCGAAAAATGGGAAAAAAATTGACATTTTTAAGATTTATTTGATACATATGCCATGACCATGACAAAAATATGCCATGACCATGACAAAAATAATATTTGATTACATAATGATTTTTGTGATCACAATAGTCAAAAGTTAAAATAACTGAAATTAAATATAACCCTTAAAATGAAAAAAAATAGTTTTATTTTAAACTTAAAGATTATTATTATATTATGAACTTATCAAAAGAAATATAAATATGCTGAAAAAATACAATGAATGGATGAAAAATTATTTTTTTTAACATAAATTTATGGGTAATTTATGTATTAATTATTAGATATATAGTTAAGATTTAAATAGATAGTCAAAATTTCAATGAAGTCGATCAAGGGTGAAATATAATTTTAATAATCTTAACTATAATTTTACTTGACTTAGAAAACTTGAAAATAAACTGCATTAAATCATAACTTCTACGGATATGAATTATTCTAGTTTTATTTATATATTATTTTTATTTTTATTATGATTTATATTTAAAAAATATGATTCGAAGCTTGTTGGCTATTGTGATTCGAAGCTTGAGTATTATGTTAAGTTTCTTGAAAATTTTTGTTATGATTTTATTTCTACGCATCTCTCTTAAACTCAACAACATTAGTATGATTTTGCCATAAATTATGACATAATTTCATATTAGTTTGATATTTTATGAAATATGATGTAAAATCATGACGTATTCTATAACAAACTTTAATGCACTTATAGAATTCTAAAAAATTTTGATGTAAAGTTATCTTAATTATCACTATTTATTAAATATTTTGCAAGTAGTCATCTTTTTTTTTGTTAAATTACACGATCATTTATGTTTATTTTAAAATAATTTAAAATTTTTCACTGCATAGCTTTGTTTTAAAATGTAAATGCTTTCAAAAGGAGAATCATTTGTGATATTTAGTATATAATGGATGATTTTGAATTTAAAAATAATAATAATTTAATTTCAAGAGAGCATCTATAAGCTGTCTAATTAATTTTATAAAATTTCTATCATTAATTAGTGTTTAAACTTTTAAAAGTTAATGAAATTTAATAAATAGATATTTTTGTATTATAAATTATTTGATTTTGAGTCTAACGATAATGTTGAATAGAAAATAAAATTCAGAATAGATAATAGTTAAAGTTTATACATTTTTTAATTTTTTTCTGTTTTTTTTAAACAAAAAAATAATATATCATGTGGATCTACAATGGTTCCAAGGCTTCTCACAAACTTTCTTTTTTAAGAAATCCACTTTTCTCTCTCTCTCTCTCTCTCTCCGACACACACACACACACACACACACTTAACACAGCTTCCTCTCTCTCTCAATGGCTCATCCAACAAGCAACAAGTCTTCAATGTGGTCATCGATAGCTTTTCTTCTTCTGATTCTTCTTGTATCTTGTTTTTATCAAATGAATGTAACTCATCTTCTCAAGGCAATTTCTACTTGGGAAATGTGGATAGCAATTTCAAGATTTTCATACTGATCAGAATTTTGTTTCAGAACATAGAAGAATCCATTAATGTGCATGGAAGTTGATCAAAGGCTAGGTTTTACTCATAGATATTGTATTTATATATATATATATATATATATATATATATATATAAAGGTATGTAACAATCGATGAGGTTATGCAAATGTTCTAATATTTTATAGAATCCAAGAAGAGTCAAAGTGGACCATTGCTACTATGGCTCACCATTTCTTTCACCTAACCGTTAACTATAGAAATTGGTGAGCTCTTTAAGATTTGAATATAATTTTTTGACCTTTTCTCGCTACATATTTTGTTAACTTATTACAAATATTTAAGTGGCTAAAGATTTTATGATTAAAGTTCGCTGATTGTTTTCTACATTTTATTTTAAGGAGATGTTGTTTGGTTGCAAGGTTAACTTATATTTAGTCACGCCAATTAAATCCTAATGCTTTCTTATCTCTCCCTGTTTTTTGTTAAATCTGTGCTTTGGTAAATTTCAGGAGAAGTAACAGTTGTCAAATACTTCACTAGGTTTTATTGTACTTCATTTTCTTCTATATTTAAATCATAAATCTTGAAATAGTTGTCAAATAATTCACAAGGTTTTATTCAAATTGATGCATGCAAGACTTAACAAATACTTATTTACAAGATCAACTAAATCTTACTTGTTGCCAAAAAATGCCTTAATATAAGAGAAACCCAAGTTAAATAATACATGTAGATGGCACAAAATGTCATTTGCATGCACCATGCAAACCATCAAAATGACACAAGATAAGTTGGTTTTGAGATTTGATACCAAAAAATAATATACATGCATGCATACATAGATATAGTCACACATGAGTGCGCTCCCATGCAATTAAATATTTGTATATATGTATGTAAGTATATAGATGCACACACAATAATAATACACACACATATATATATATATATATATATATATATATATATAAGAGAAACCCAAGTTAAATAATACATGGCACAAAATGTCATTTGCATGCAAAGCATCAAAATGACAGGGATAAGTTGATTTTTTTGAGATTTGATACCAAAAAATAATATACATGCATGCATACATAGATATAGTCACACATGAGTGCGCTCCCATGCAATTAAATATTTGTATATATGTATGTAAGTATATAGATGCACACACACACACACACACACACACTATATATATATATATATATATATATATATATATATATATATATATATATATATATATATATATATATATATATATATATAGAGAAACCCAAGTTAAATAATACATGTCGATGGCACAAAATGTCATTTGCATGCACCATGCAAAGCATCAAAATGACACAGGATAAGTTGATTTTTGAGATTTGATACCAAAAAATAATATACATGCATGCATACATAGATATAGTCACACATGAGTGCGCTCCCATGCAATTAAATATTTGTATATATGCATGTAAGTATATGATGTACACACACACACAATCTATATATATATATATATATATATATATATATATATATATATATATATATATATATATATATATATATATATATATATATATATATATATATATATATATATGCACAATATTTAAAATGTATGACGCTGACCATGCACAATCATGTGGCTCTATGAGTGCCCATTTGCTATTGACAAGCATGAGCTAAACTTTTAGTCACATGATCAAGTCCTAAAATTTTAGTAAATATGAGTAAAACTACAAATT
The DNA here is from genome assembly GCA_021442155.1 of Cymbidium sinense. Lineage (NCBI taxonomy): Eukaryota > Viridiplantae > Streptophyta > Magnoliopsida > Asparagales > Orchidaceae > Cymbidium > Cymbidium sinense. The sequence goes on along the minus strand of JAKCPB010000308.1, from coordinate 132,052 downwards.
AAACCTTATCAATGTCTTTAAGCAAAATATTCAATAACTCAAAATTCTTGCAGTGATTAGAGATTACAATGTGGATTCATACAAAAACTTTGTTGTTGTTCCTATCAATCACAAGTTACCACCTTTGTTTTTTTTTTTTTTTCTGCTATGTAGATATTAAGTATGTTCAATGTTACATTAGAATTAAAAGAATCAAATTATTACCACAAGATATGATATATAGCCATAAAAAAATAACATACATCAAATTCACATGGTTCGATAAAAGATACCTTCATTTATGGGATAAGGAGACACAAATGTTACATTAAGTATTGATGAGAATAAAATAAAGGGCAACTGGTATAAGGAGACATAAATGTTACATTAAGTATTGATGACTATAAAATAAAGGGCAAATCAAACACATATCAAATTTGTTGAACCTAAAATTGTTTATGGATAACAAAATGCTATAAGAATCACAAGATATAAAACAAGAAATAGACAGAGAAAGGAGATTCAGTATAATTTAGAGAGAAAAGTTATTAAAGCTTTTAAAGTAGAGAATTTAAAGTACCATGAACTTTGCATGTCAAGCCTCCCCTTGAACTCTTATTTATAACTTGAGCTAGGAGTTTTTGTGCTACATGAAAAACTATAAAAGGCTAAACATATATTATGAGATTGCATTACAATTACAAAATGCATGTAGTCATATATATAAGGAACAAATCTTCATCTTTGGTTGAAAATTGCATATGTTTATGTGCTTTTAGTTAGCTCAAGTTACCATCTTACTAGACAATGTTGGCAACTTGTTGGGTGAAGCCACCTTGGTTAAGTGAAACCATTTGATCATTTGATGAAGTTGTTGACTTGTCAGATAAAATAGTTGCCTTAAGTGAAATCAGAGTTGTTGACTTGCTAGGTGAAGTTGTCAGCTTGCCCAAGTGAATTCGCTATGAGTTTGTCGTGATTGTAGCAAATTCATCTTCTTCATTCTGATTGGTTGCTATGGATTGAACTGCCATGTTTAATATATCCAAGATATTTATACGTGTATTTAGTTTTTCAATTTTTTATATATGTAGAAGTTATTTAAAAAAGAACAAGAGATTAAAATAAAAATATTCTTTTTGCTATGTTAAGAACTTTATTTGGATTTGTCTGATCTACTTAGCTCAGCTTTTTGGGCCATCTACATCATTTTTACTTGTCAATGGATGAAAAAGTTTTGCTAAGCAACCACATTAAAATTGCTTTGACTTTATTTTCTAACTTTTATGATTTTATCTGCAGCTTATTCTTGTCTGTCTTTATATTGAAAGTATGCATTTGCATTGATAATAAAACAAGTACAGAAAAGTTTCAAAACAAAACAAAGCTAAGAAGCTACAATGTATGATCTATCTTCCTCCAAAATTATAAAAAAATTAGGAGGGAGTAGCATCAATATCAGTATTTAATCATAAAAAGGATATACATGTAGTTGTTTCAGCACAAAAATCTATTAGCCTATTGTTGTCTCTATTCGTATGCAAGAATATGACATGGTGGTGTTGACCTCCATACATACTACATCAATCGAGTCGAGCTCAGAAGACAAATTCGACGGACTTCGGATGCAACAACACGTAAATCGAAGATGAAATGCATTGGACATCATCGAAATGACCTCCAATAGATGAACGAACTTCGCTATCGTATTCAGAACATTGAAATTAATCAGAGTATACATCTTGCACAATCTGATGGTCGAACGATCAAGAAGGATACCATGCATCATCGCCAGATACCTAAAAATTATGATGCCCAAACAATCTATGTTCATGAAATTGATCATGTTGTTTGCTTCAAAATATCGAAACCTATCAAACGAGGTCAACACCTTGTCAAGATTTTGGAGAAGGATGCGAGGTTGGCCATTGCACCTCATCTATACCGCCGGGAGGATCACCGCTTCTTCTCTCACTATGGTATTGATTTGGATGGGCTTGCACGAGCTGTTATTAATTTCCCTAATGGAGGAGGAGGGAGCACTATCACTCAGCAGCTTGTGATGATAGTATTTCTGACAAGCGAGCATAAAATTTCAAGAAAGTTTATTGAGAGACTGTTATCTCTCATGGTAGAGAAGAGAATATCAAAATGGAAAATATTGTATTCACACTTGAAGAGGATATACTAGGGAAATGGAATTTATGGTATTGAGCTAGCCTCTTAGTTTTACTTTGGAAAGAGGCCTTTCTCTTCTGGGGAATCAATGCTCGTTGGAATTGACTGAAGTTACTAAATACTTTGAAATACTCGAGAAGATCCAAGTCATCCCAGGTCAAGGTTTTAAGGAGGATGGTTTCAGCTAGGAATCTTGAGATGGAAAAATCCCTCCAGATTGTAAGAGAATCTTTCTACTTGTGTTCTGAAAATAAGTGTTTGAAGACCTTGTTATGCTCAGTAGAGCTAACAAGTAGAAGACCATGATTGTAGTGTCACAAGACACTAATCGTTATGCTTAGTAGAGCTGACAGGAAGGTCAAATAGCCCCCGATGCAGCCCCTTACATGGGGATGACGTCGGGAGGCTGCCAAATTTTATTTCAAACACCTATGTATATGCTTGCTTACTATATTAAATCTCTGTACTTGCATCTTCAATACAATTGTAAATATTTGCTAGATATAAGTATTATTGCATGTTGCTTCAGCATGACGAGTAAACCAGGATATCTCTTATGCAGATATTGAAGGACTATGCACACTTTTTTAAGCATGGTGGGTTTAGAAGACTCCCTAAGCCATAGTGTCACAAGACACTGACTATGCATGTTTCTTTAAGCATGATAGGAAGGCTCTAACACTCCCAATGCAGCCCCCTACATGGGAATGATATTAGGAGGCTGCTGAATTTCATTCCAAACACCTGTGTATATGCTTGCTTAGTACATTAAATTTCTATACTTACTGCTTCAATACAATTGCAAAAAATTACTAGATATAAGTACTCGTGTATGCTGCTTCAGCATTGCGAGAAAACTAAGATACATTTTATGCAGATATTGAAGGCCTATGCATGCTTTTTAAGCGTGGTAGGTTCAGAAAACTCTCCAAGCCTGTAGTGTCGCAAGACACTGACTATACATGCTTCTTTAAGCATGGCAGGAAGGCTCTAGCACTCCCGAAGCAGCCCCTATGCAGGGATGATGTCGGGAGACTGCCAAAATTTTTAGTAAATATGCTTGCAAAAGAATTTATGAAAGAACTTATTCTTAAATCAATCACATAATAAAATAATAAAGAAATACTTAAAATGAAACATTTACATGCAAATAAAAAAAATGAAATGAATTTCTATATACAGCACATATTGTATCAATTGAATTACAATAGTTTGGAATTGACATATAATGAAGTACAAAACTCAATGACAGAGGACTTTATGGCTCATTAATGAGCACGAGTAGAACTTGTAGTGGACTTAAGAGTGAGTCTTCTAATAGGAACAAAGCTCTCACAAACTCATAGTTGCTTATGAGCATGAATTGATTTTTTTAAAGAAACACTTGGATTATTATATCTTACTTTTTGAAGCACATGAAAGTTGAAGTATGTTGCAATACTTGCTTCCAAATTAAAACTTAACATAAAATGAAATTCACAAGGAATCCATAATAAGGCTAAGTAGCTTGGTAGCAAGCATAATACAAAGTTTCTTAATGATTGATTCGATTGCATGGCAACTTGCATTAGACAAATTTAAGTGAATCAAAAGAAACATATATGTGATTTGTAATAATCTCGTCGGTTCATTTGTGAACTAAATCATACATCAAACATGATGAGTTTATAAAGACTTGAAAGCTTGCTAAAGAGCATGTAAAGCCTTTCAATAATCACTTGAGTTACTACGTGATTTATATTGGATGAATAAAAAACAGCTTAACAAATATGAGTGGAATTTACAACAACCTTACAAGCTCATCGACAAACACGAGCTAAGTCCTATTAAAGTTTGAGAATTTAATGAATTCAAAACCAAATGCAAAATAAATAGTATTACTTTAACTGATTTGATAAGAGTCAAAATACCACGCCACCGGATTCGCATCATACAAGTGAACACAAGATGATACTAAATTAATTTTTGCATGAATTATAGAGCTTCCTTCAATAAAAAAAAGTTAGAAAATTTTCATTCTAATTGTAAGTTTCAAAATCAATAATTTCATTAATTGGATGAAATTATCTTAGCTAAAAGCACCTGCATGTGCTTGGATATAAGGATTTAGAGTGTAAATTTTAAATATATGAAAAGGTTGCACATGCAAAGTTTAGATTATTAAAACTACAAAATTAATCTCATAATTTAGAGATAAAATTATTTAAAATTCTTAAATATCATGCTCACTATGATGAATGAATATAGTGTCTGGATGTTCATTGATTCTCTGGTATGGTTGGTTGCGGGTTAACAAAATCTAATGATGTTGTTATAGCTTTCTCCACTTGAGAAAATCTCACGCTAAATTCATATGACAGTATAACAACTATCTTTTAATTTCTCAATGATGGTTGAGTTGATTGAAATTATCAATCAGATGGGTCATTATTATTAAAATATCTAAGATTTTTATGTTCAATAATCTCAAATTTAAAATTCTCAAAATATAAATTTAGATCTAATCCCTTATTAAATTAATAGAGTGGATAAGATCTAGAACAACAAACTAAATGATCAAGTTGACTTATACACTCTAATGATGACTTAGTTGATTGAAGATATCAACTGGAGGGGGTCATCATTATCAAAATATATAAGATATTTATCTCCAATAATAAAATTCAAAATTCTTAAAATATAAACCTATATCTGATCTTCTATTATTAAATTAATTAAGTTCATAAGATCTAGAATAATAGAATGAATGATCAACACCCCGATGATGGCTGTGTTGAATGAAGATTTCAACCTGAGGGGATACATACCATCAAAATGTGCTAGCAAGCTCAAATCAAATTAACCAAAATTAAGTATTAAAATTAAATAAATTACTAAGTGTTAAACGCTTAAATGAAATTCAATCTTTAAAAACTTAAAGTAAAATAATGCATTCACCTTCGGCAACCATTTGTCGGAGGTGACAAATCAAGAAAACTCTAGCTCACAAAGGAGTTAATGCCAAGCCAAGTGCACAACTATGTTCACTCTCAATCAATCTCATACCGATAAGGATGTGGCTCGTATCCTCTATCTATATGGTTTAGCCAGTAGGCTCTATATATGATGCGGTTATGACCAGAATCCTAGGACCTGGTGGTTCGCCGCCAAATGACACCATTATATTTCTGTCACGATAGTAGCTTGTATGTTCCTCAATGGATCTGCCCCTTGAGTTGTGAACCATATGGTGCACTTGATAGGGCAAAAAGGCCTCTGTTAGCTAAGGTGGACTTAAGCATGTCTCCTAGTACCATGTGTATACAAGGTTTTCTTCGACTAACTTATGGTCGCCGACAAGGATCCTTTAGTCAGGTTGTCGACTACATCTCTGACTAAATAGACTAGGAACCACGATAGTCCGGGATGATGGAACCATGGGATCTTGATTGGGCGTGTCATCATTCCCCCAACCATCCGCTTCAAGTTATCGGATGATGAATTTCAAAAATACTAATTTCAAAACTCCACTCATTGCTACTATATGCTCGTATTAGCAACTCATCGACTAACCTTAATTGAAAGTGCTCTCTCAGTATTGGGAGGGGTAATTAACTATAGGTGCTTGCGCCAATAGGAAACTTGGAACCATATCTAATTTCCTCACAAAATGAGGGCAAAATCTTTAGGTTGTGTCTTATCTACTGTTCCATCTGCCTTCTAAAAGTTTGATTGATATTTAATCTACTCTCCTAATCGAGAGGCTGGTGGTGAATTTTCAGTGCCCACATAACGGCCAAGTGCTCGCTTCCCTTTGGTATGTCACATACATTGAGTGACTCACTCTCTCTCCCATCTCTCTCTCATCCCAGCAGAGGTGAGCCAAGCAAGCTATCATCCAAACTTATGTCCGTTCTGCTCTCTCCAAATAATGATCAAAGGCCACCCTCTTTCACATTTTGTCTCAGGTGTTTAACAAGTGCTTTCTCGCTTCTTCCCTTCCCTGCCTCTGAGTACAAGAGATCCCAACAATAGAAAACTGAGTGATCTCCCATTGTCTCCTGTTTCATCCATCCCAAACAGCAGTCGAGCTCTTCTTTTACTTCGTTTCTCTCCAAAGACAAGAAGATCAACCTCTTTCTCCATCGCCAATATAATAGTCTCCCATCCAGTCTATGCTCCGAATCCAGCACTCACACTCCCTCTTTATCTTTAATTTACGAAAAAAAATAAAAAAGAGAAAGAGATGAGATAAAAAAGAGAGCAAAAAATCCAAAAAAAAGGCTTTGCAAATTTCATCGTCGATCCTCATTGATTTTGTGATTGTGCCATTCGCATTATATAAATATGTGAATGTACAAAAATATAGTGTATTTTATTTCATGCTGGTGATTGAAGGCCTATGCACGTCTCTTTAGACCGGTAGGTTGGAGGATTTACGGTCGTGGTGTTACAAAACACCACCCATGCGCATCTTTTTAGATGGATGACCAGGCCTGATTTTGGTAGAATTCTCCCCAACTAGGGGAGGTGTTGTTAAACTTTTGTCAAAATCTAGACTAGCAATGGACAATAAAAAGATACTTGAAATCTAAATTGAAGTCAAAATTGATATTAAATCAAAATGCAAACTCCTAAAATGAAGAATGAACTTGCAAAAAATTATATTAGAATAAAATTTAAATGAATTCGTGGCAACATTGAGAGCCCTTTAATTTAAACTTGATAGCTTGCTTATGAGCAAGAATGAGATAAAGTTGCTCATTTAAGAGCATGAACAAAAGTCAAACAAATGTGAACTGATAGAGCCTTGAGAATTCTTCTAATGTAAGAGCATCACTTGAATATATGCTTGCAAGCGACAATAAAATTAAACAACTCACTAATAAGCATAATTGACATGTTTTGATAAATGTTTGAATTATACTATATTGTGCCCCTAAGTCATTAGGAGAATTTGGGTTTGATATAAGTAAGACTTGAAACTCATTTAAAATATAAAAGACTTGCATCAAACCTAAAGATCCTTTTATGAAAAGAACAAAACTTAAGCTGAGCTTGAAGGTGAACTTATATAACATTTTGATAACTCACCTAAGAGAGGACAAAATTTGGCAACCTGCTAACAAGCATGAATGCAACTTCTTGATGAATATCTAATTGTTTGACAATCTATATTGAGATGATTAAGAGAACCTTAAATGACCATGAAGTGAGGTTATCAAACCTAAATTCCAGTATATTAAATGCACATTCGTATCAAGCTGCTTTTAAGATACTTGCAGATACTCCAAAGCAACTATAAATACAAGTCTATCACACCAAGATGCATGTAAATATTATAAGGAGATGAGTCTTACATGCATTATGAAGCCAATACACTCAAGTAAAATGCCTGAAAATGCATGTAAGCAGCTTTGAAATGGAGTTTACATGCATCTCGATGTAAGCTTCATGTAGATTAAGCTAAAATATGCACGAGTGGTCAACTATGCTCAAATGAAATTAAAATGTATACACATTACGAGGCAGTCATTGATTTGTTTTAATCACTACCTCAAGATTTATGCAAATAATAAGATGAATAATGGATGCATATCATGAGGTAAAATAAATTTGAATATATTACCTCTAGATGTGTGCATATCTAAATAAACTTAAAGTCTATTATGTCTAGTAAAATGTGCAAATTTCATAAATTGCACAAAATAAATTCAATAGGACCACTTTATCTATATGGCGAAGTTATTAGTCCCACTTAATCAATCTAATCCTCATCCCTATTAGGATCAGAGTTGACAAGATTGGTTGTAAATCAAATGTTCAATTATTAAAGGGTGATTTGATTTTTTACATTTGCATATGATCATCAAAGGTCTTAATAGAGAAATTTCTTATTTAAAATCCTAAGATCTTTATTTTGATATGAAAAATGTAATCACAAGTTTTAATTATTGACCCGATTCTCTGCTAACAAGCAAATTGAGTTGAGAAGATATATTCCCCAATGATGGCTGAGTTGATTGAAGATATCAACTGGAGGGATCACTATTATCAAAAATATCTAAGATATTTATATTCAATATTCTTAAATTTAAAATTCTTAAAATATAGATCTAGATCTGAACCTTTATTACTAAATTAATAGAGTCAACATGATCTGAAACAATAAATTAAATAGTTAAGTAGACTTATTTACCCTGATGATGGTTGTGTTGAATGAAGATTTCAACCAGAGGGGATACTACCATTAGAATGTGATTATAATTTAAGAGCAAGTTAATCTAAATCATGTAGCAATCCAATTGTTAAATTTAAAAAGTTATTAAACCATAAATGTTCAACTGAAATTCAAAATGTAAAAAACTTAAAATAAACTCCACTCAACCCATCTTCCGTAATTGTTTGTTGAAGGTGACAAATTAAGAAAATTCTAGCTCACAAAGGAGCCAATGTCAAGTCAACTGTATTTCTATGTTCACTCTCAATCAATCTCATGCCAGTAAGGATGTGGCCCATGTCCTCTGTCTACGTGGTTTGGCTAGAAGGCTCCACATATGATGCGGTTACGACCAAAGTCCTCTGATAGGGTGGTTTGATGCCAAATGACACCATCATATTACGATCATGATTGTAGCCCGTATGCTCCCCAATAGTTCTGCCCTTTGAGTTGTGAATTATATGATGCACTTGATAGGTCAAAAGTCATATGTTAGCCAAGGTGGGCTTATGTATGCCTCCTTAGATAAACACCACCCTAGGTCTACAAGATTTTTTTGGACGACGTAACCCATGATTGTTGATAAGGATCCTTTGGTCATGTTGGATCAATTACCTTCTCTAACTAAGTAGACTAGGGACCATGACAGCCTGAGATGATTGAACCATAGGATCTTGATTGGGCACATCATCGTTCCCCTAACCATCCTCTTTAAGTTTAAATGATGAATTTCATAAATTCATAATTTTATACTCCACATGTTGCTACTATACATTACTCATTTAGCGATCTAACGACTAGCCTTAATCAAAAGTTCTCTCTCGGCATTGGGAGGGGTAATTAACTTTAGGTGATTGCACCTATAGGAAACCTGAAACCATATCTGAAGTCCTCGCAAAATGAGGGTGAAATCTTCGGGTAGTGTTTTATCTACTATTCCATTTGTCTTCTGAAAATTTGATCGACATAAATCATACTCTCTTCATTGAGAGGTCGGTGGCAAATTTTTGGAGCCCGAAGGTGGAAGCTCTTCAGAAAACATATATCGATCCGCTCTCCAAATCTCACCCTTCATACTTTACTTCATATAATTCATCACATTGATGTTGTCCCCTTCCACAATGATGCCCATGGTTCTATGGCATGCCTTAAGTGGAGCATTGCTTGGAGTTCCATAAATGTGTTATCCCAATGTAGGAGATTATGTCCCACAGCCTTGATGAATCTACCACTGTCCCTGATAATACTAATACCACCACCCCCCAAACAGAGGAGAGGGGGCTGGGGACATCAAGTTATAGGAAGGAACAACCTCTAAGGCTGGGTAATGTCATAGTGCTTTTGGAAGGGAAAGGAGACTGAGTTTGTGATAGTTTTCACAGTATTTATAGCAATAATCTTCAGGGTCTTATGTGTTCGGCCAAGGGTCTTTGCATTTCTGGTTTTCCAAATATGATATATCATCAACAATATAATATAGCCCATGCAAGGTCCTACTTTTTCACTTTGGAGAGGGCATAGAGCAGCTCCACCATGTTAGAGAAAGAAGGGATGGAGAAGCTCCAACAGGCCAAGATTTGGTGGATACTAGCCGTAAGAGAACAATGCACAGCCACATGCTCAAAATCCTCTTCTTGGTTGCATCCTCATGGACATTCAAGAGTATCTTTGAGGCCCCTATTCTTCAGTCAACTCAAAAAAAAGTTTTTTACAATCCACTAGATCATGAATTACCAAGTTTAATTTAGTCCAAATCATGCTTCCAACCGCAATTCATGTCCTATTGTCCATTTTCAACAATCGCCATTGAGGTTTAGATTATCAATGTTCTCCATATTGTTGAAAGTGGGCCATTTAGCCAAGGGAATGTCAGCAACCCAAGCATGGTTAAGCAGGTCGATCAGCTCCCCGCTTGCCAGTTTCCATCGGATAATGTGAGATAGGCTGCAAGCTCCCTCGATAAGGATCGCCCAGTTAAGCATCTAGACTATCTTCTCTAGCAATCCAAGCCATATTTCTACCTTAGACATCAATGCAACAGTGTGTTTGGTTTTAAGAGAAACTCCCAAGCAAACTTAGCCCGGAGTAGACCCATCCATTGGGCAGTAGCATGAAACCCAAGCCCTCCCAACCAAAATGGTTGGCAGATTTCCTTCCAGGTGATATAATGGATGCTGTGTTAGTTGGGCTTGGAATGCCAAAGGAAACCTCTTCCCAATCATTCAATTTCAGTAAGGACATTCTTAGAAACCATAGTGTGAGTGATTTGGTAGGTAGAGGTGGCAAGGAGGGAAGCATTAATTAGTGTAGCACCGCCATAGATAGAATCACTCCCAAAGAGGAAATTCTACTTTGAGCTCTTTGGATCATATTGGTAAAGTCCCTCTTGGTTAGTCTACTTATAGCTAGTTTGTTGCCCAAATAATCAAGCCCTTTGACCTTGTGAAACCCCACCATTCGAGCAATTCGGTTAGCTTTCCAACTGCATGTAGCTTTGCTAAAGAGGATGGCACATTTGGCTGCATTCACCCTTTTAATAAGATATTTAGCTTTCTATAAACCATTATATATATATATATCTATATATAATGAGCTTGAGTTCAAGCATAGCAATTTACAGCTCATTGTAAGTCGGCTAGATTAGATATCATAATTTTTAGTTTTTTATATGAATCAAATCCAATTCATGAGCTTCTTTTCTTCTTGAGGGACATTGGATGTTTTGATGTTTTTTCTAATGGTAAAGCCATCAATGTCTTCTCAAGCAATCTTAATTGCATATACATGTTATAGTAAAGCTACTATTGTGACTTCCCACAACACTATCGTGTCATCATATATTCTTTGCAAGCCAAATTCAAATCCATCTCTAGCAAGTTCTCATTCTAGTCCGCTAGATTTCTATTGTGATTTTTAGCTCAAGTTCATGAGTCGAGCTCAAGCCTATCATCTCTTAGGAAAGCTAATCTCGAACATAGTTTTGACTCAACATAGTTTTTTTAGCTTATGATTTAGTAATTTTTTAGCATATTATCACTCATAGGAATGGACCTAATAAAATAGAAATTGATTATTTTTTAATAAAAAATAGGTCATTTAAATTTTAAAGATGATAAGGTTATTTTGAATGAAAGTTTAACCATCCATCATTGACTATTAGTTTTATATTTTACGAAGAAGGGTTGGAGGATAAAAAGTAAATCAAAATGTTGCCTTAATAGTAGATGTAGGTGTTCAAAAATTCTAGTAAAAGTATTTTCAAAAGAAAGCTATAAGATTTTAGTATTTGAGATATTCACGAGAAAGTTAATGTTATGTAAAAATAAAAAAAAGTGGCAGGTGAGATTAAACAATTTACCAAAATGTACTTGAAGAGTAAAAAAGCTCCTATTAGTAAAAATAATTACTAATGGAGTCAAAATGTGAAAAAAAGATAAAAAAAATATAAAAAATAATTATAAAAATTGATTTAAATGTAAAATCTTGGAGAATTAAGAAATATATAAAGTTGCTCATAGAAATTTAAAGAAAGTTATATGTAATGCAATGAATTTAGGATTTAGTGATTTACATAATAGATTGGATGCTAAAGAGACAAAATATGCATGTATTAATAAGTCAAGCAAAAAAGATAGAAGACGTAAAATTTAGTTCGAGTGATTTATATTAAGAAAAAAGATTTAAAAAATGTTTTCTTAGAATATGATATTCAACATAGGCAAATGATATATTTTGATAAATTTTTTTGTGAAAGTTGTGAGAAAGTGTTCTTAGTAACCTAAATGAAAAAAAAAAAATTTACTTTTATTATTATATTAGTAAAACTAAAGTTGAAGAGATTTTAATGTGAAAAGCATTAGGGCAAGATAATATTTTAATTGAAGTGTATAAATGCTTAGAGATGAATATTTACTAATTTTGTTAATTTTTTAATTAAATGAGTTAATATTGCTTATGTTCATGCAGGAGTTAATATTGCCCATCACTGAATTATTTTATATAATTATAAATGTAGTTGATATTTTTACTCATTATTTGCTAAAAACAAAAAAAAACAAACAATTCTATCCCCAGCACTTAGCGTGCATTCCCACATTCTGATTTCCCCCTCTCAGTCTCTCAGTCTCTCAGTCTCAGCCCATTCGCAATCACTTCTCTCTCTCTCTCTCTCTCTTATTGGAGCTATTTAAAATTTTTGTTGGCTTTACTTTTTTTTAATTATTTATACTTATTTTATGAAAAATGATGAAAATTTAGAGTTACAATACAAGGCTCCTATGAATTTTCTTAAGTAGAGAATACTGTACTTGCATTTTTTTTAATTTTTTTTTTTTTTTTTTTTGTTTGTTTACTTGACTTGTTTTGATGACTAATCTTAGAAATATGAAGCCAGGACAAACTTTAAGCTCTTTTCACAATATTTGTTTATGAATCAACGATTTTCCTAAAGAGCCTCACCATTTTTTTTTTAAATTGACAAGATCTTCTCTTTAATTTGAAATAGGACAATGTCAGAGATTTATTAAATCTTACATTTTTTAAAAATTAGTAAAAAAAATAATTTTTCAAGATAATATTTAATAAAATTAATGTAATATTTCAAAAGAAAAAAAATTACAGTTAAAGTATTCTGACAAAAATTTGATAAATTTATAAATTTACTTTAATATAAGTGTAATACATAAATACTTAATTAATTTTATTATATATTTATTTTAGAATAAATTAAAGATTTTTAAATTCATCGTAATTAATTTTTCACACGTCTCCTCCCTCATTTTCTCCTTTAAAAATGATCACCTCATCATTTATTTAATTAAATCATCATCCGAAATTTATTATAAATATAAAGGTCCCAAAGCAGAAACTTTCTAATTCATTTTATAATTATATCACCTAAAACAATCAATTTATTATTTAAGATGAATCTAAAGTCATATATGCAATTTAAGGCTTGCTTCATTTAATGCAGATTTGATTAATTTATATCTTCTTTTCTCTTAGAAACTTGCCAAAAGTTGCTCTTTATCTGAATTTAGCTCCAACTATCACTCTTTTTTTTTTTAACTACCCTCCTTATATTTGAGATGTCACATAGAGACTCTATACACATCTAAAGAAGCTAGTTATAGAGTTTATATATAAATTTTAATACTAGAAAAATTATTTCAAATGAAATTATCAGAGAATGTGGATGAAAGAGAACCCAAGTTCGATCTTATAAATAAGTGATCAACTTATTTTCAGCCCAAAAGTTCAAGCTTGTGTGTGAGGGCTATCACTTAGTATTTTATATCATGTTTTCAAATATTCAATTTGAGACTATGTCCAATATTTTTGCATGTTTTAGCAAATTAGCTAATCAATGAGAGTTCTTCATATAATCTATCACTCCGCTTCAAATATAAGGTTTTGGGGCTCATCAAATATCATATGCCAACCATAGGGGGCTGTAGCAGGATCCATCACTCTTGGCCTCACTCAATCATAGTAGAAAACAGTAAAGTCTCATCAAAGCCATGAACTGTATGAACCTCTTAATTCAAATTCAATCATCAATTTTGATGCCATTTATTAGAGAGTCTAGATCAAGTAAGATAAAAGTTATACATTTTATGCAAGCAGTGAAGCTTTTTTTTTTTTACTCCAATTGCTAAGTAAATGATGAGTTTCTCTTTTATTAAAGCTTTTTATTGTGTGTCATTTTAATGCTCTGCATGGTGCATACAAATGGCATTTTGTGCCATCGACATATATTATTTAACTTTGATTTCTCTTTTATTAAGGTAATGTTTGGCAACAAGTAAGATTTAGTTAATTCTGTAAATTAGTATTTATTTAGTCTTGCATGCATCAAATCTTGAAAACTATTTGGCTTTATAGATATTCAATTTGAATAAAATCTAGTGAATTATTTGACAATTATTTCAAGATTTAGGATTTAAATATAGTAGAAAAGGAAGCATGTAGATTTTTTTAAATCTTACTTTACCTGAAATTTACCAAAACAGGGATTTAACAAAAAATAAGAAAGTATTAGGATTAATTGGCGTGACTAAATATAAGTTAACCTTGCAACCAAACAACATCTTCGTAAAAACAAATGTAGAAAACAATTAGCTAAATTTAATCATAAAATCTTTAGCCGCTTAAATATTTGTAATAAGTTAACAAAATATGTAGCGAGAAAAGATCAAAAATTATATTCAAATCTTTAAGAACTAACCAATTTCTGTAGTTAACGCGGTTAAGGTGGAATAGTAAAACTTTTGTGCCACCGGTGAACCATAGTAGCAACGGATCCACTTTTGGGCTGTTCTCGGATTCTATAAAATAGTAGAATATTTGTGCACCGCTAACCTTATCGATTGTTACATACCTTCACACACACACACACACACACACACACACACACACACACATATATATATATATATATATATATATATATATATATGAAATACCTATGAGTAAAACCTAGCCTTTGATCAACTTCAATTTAGCCATGCACATTAATCGGTGCTTCTATGCAACAGGGAACAAAAATTACAGTGCAGAAGTATGAAAATCTTGAAAAAGGTAAGTGGGCTTACCCTATTTCCAAGTAGAAAGAAAGTTTGCCTTCAAAGCCTGGAAGATGAGTAACGACATTGAAGAAGAGTGCAAAATAGAAAGAGAAGTTGTTGATGACTTCTATACGCAATTGAAGACATTGCTTGTTGGTGGAGGAAAAAGAAGAAATCGCGGGATGGGGGCTTCGGGGGAAAGAGAGAGATCGCAGGCTAGAGAAAGAGAGAGAGAGAGAGAGAGAGAGAGAGAGAGAGAGAGAGAGAGAGGAGGTAGAGGAGAAAGAAGTGGATTTCCTAAAAAGGAAAGTTTGTGAAAAGCCTTGGATCGATCGTAGATAGAAAAATTAAAAAAAATGTATAAACTTTATCTATTATCTATTCTAAATTTTATTTTCTATTCAACATTATCATTAGACTCAAAATCAAATAATCTATAATATAAAAATATATATTTATTAAATTTCATTATCTTTTAAAAGTTTAAACACTAATTAATGATATAAATTTTATAAAATTAATTAGGCACCTTATAGAAGCTCTCTTGAAATTTAAGTGAATTTTTTTAATTTTTAAATTCAAAATCATCCATTATATACTAAATATCACCAAGCTGATCCTCCTTTGAAAGTACTTACATTTTAAAACAAAGTTATGCATTGAAAATTTTTTAATTATTTTAAGATACTATAAATGATCGTATAATTTAACAAAAAAGATGAAAATATTTAATAAAAAGTGATAATTAAGATAACTTTACATCAAAGGTTTTTAGAGTTCTATAAGTAGAACCAAAGTTTGTTATAGAATACGTCATGATTTTACATCATATTTCATGGAAAATCATACTAATATGAAATTATGTCATAATTTATGGCAAAATCATACTAATATTGTTGAGTTTAAGAGAGAAGAGTATGTTCTAAATTTTTAAGAAACTTAAAAAAGTTTTATTGTCCTCATTAACAAATTCTTAAATATAAAATAAATAAATATATATATATATATATATATATATATATATATATATATATATATATATATATATATATATATATATATATATATATATATATATATATATATATAAAACAAAAAATTAACATTCATACAAATATATACCTTATGGTTGTAAATGATTGTGATGCTAATACATACCACACAATTCTTATATTTATAGATCTAATATCTAAACTTCAATTTTTACATATATAACATCTCAATTTTCAATATCACATCAAAAATATCGCTATCACTCACTTTTTAAAAGTGAAATGCACCTTTTTAAGTATAAGACGGTGTTATATAAGTAAATATCTAACTTTAGGTGTTAGAATTATGGATATTTAGTTGTATGAATCCTACTTATGTTTGGGGAGAGCATCATCCCATTCAGGTTTTTGATAACAATAAACATGGAAAGACTTAAATGTAGAAATGTGCAAGCTTAAAATTTTGATAGTTCTATCCAAATAATAGACTATATTTTCCATTTCCTTATTAGTGGTGGTGCTATAGCAACCCGAATTTCAAATGATGAGAAGTGTGAAATCATTTTATCAATGACTAGATGATAGCCACTATCATGATTCAAGTAATCCCACAATTCAATGACAACATCTTTACTACAAATAAACAATGAAACATGAGATCATATACTATCTCGATAACACATAAACATTTGATCAATAATATGAACTATCAATTCATCTCAGTGAGACTTAGTCGACTAGACTAGCAATATCTCATCACCTAGATATTGATGAGGACATCACTAGTTGTTATGATTTAATGGATAATGGTTTTAGCATGAATTCCAATACTGAAGATGAAGAATTTGACACGTATGTTGATGAGAGAAATTATAATCTCATGAAGAATGGACCTCAACTAATTTGCGAGCATGCTTTCAATAATATTGAAACAACTAATGCTATGATATTAAATAACATTTTCTTGCATGTAATCAAATTAGCACAAGAATGTGATAGAATTGATTCATGTGATCCTTTGATAAAAAATTTAGATTGATTAATAATAGAGTAATTCCAACCGGTCTTGAAATGGACATAATTTTTTCTTCAAAAGCTAATCTTTAATTTGTGAGCATTAGTTGGTCTATAACAAACAAAATGGAATTCCTAAAAAAATACTTTGAATAAGACGAGGCTAATAGTCTAGTATGTGATGCATAATGACCAAATACAACTTTATTAATTGCTTCTACATGTTTCTAAAATTCAAAAAAAATGTGGTGTTTGGAGAATATCTAATATGGGTAGCCCACACTGCCTTCACCATATTTTGAATACTAACCATCATAATTGTATCTCAAAATTCATTTGTCAATATATCATAACTATAATTAAATGTCATTTAGATATAAAGTTTGAAAAGATCATAGGATAGATGGAGTCTACTTTAATATTAGAATATCATACAATAAATAAAGCATGGGATATTATATGCGAGGAAATTAAGTTTTATATTGAATTAAAATAGTTGGCTAGCAATGATTTCACTGTATGTTCTAAGCATTCAAGCCATGCATATGTTTGTTTGTACATTTTGTAAGGATAAGACCTTTCAGCTTAAAATATTTAGGGGAACGCTTCTTTTAACAATCATATCGAAGTAAGTAATAGCTTATTCCTTTTAGCATTTACAATTGTTAGGAATGAAAACAATGATTTATGGATCTACTTTTGGAGACTGTTGAATAAGTTGGTTACAACTATTCAATCTCATAGTGAGTAATGTACAATTTTTCATAGATATTTTGAACTTGAATGCATGTGAAAATTTTCAGAAATTCTTACTAACCATGACTGCTCCAAACGTAGATGAGTTATGTCATAAAATGTATAGCATAGGGAATAATGATGATGTTGATTAGGGGACACACATCTTATCTCCTAAGAAGAATCTTATATTAATATAAGGTGGTGTACATGAATGTATCTTAAGAATTCATTCTATTATATTTCATTTTTATCAATGTAATGCTTAATTTTATTTAAATAATTGATAGTCAAAATATGTAGGTTGTATTGTGCATTAATATTTTCTTTAAGTTGAATGGTGCATCAGCTGGAAAACTTTTCGAGCTAATTAAAATGAATAGATTCAAAGATGTATTTAAAAAGTAATACAATTTGAAAGGTGATTTGTTGACCTCTACATACATTCCATATGTCAATTCAAGCACAAAAATTAATAAATTATGGACATGGTGCTATGTAAATCGAAGCCAAAAAGCCATGATAATTAGCGAATTTGATTAATATGACCTCTAATTGCCAAGTGTACTTTGCCAATGTTTCCGGAATGTTAAAAATTGATCAAAATATATATATTTTTTGTGCTGTTCGATAGACGATCGATAGAGAAGATGAGTCGTGGATATGTTTAGGCGAATATTAAAATTTAAAGGCCTCGATGACGTCCAAATAGCCTTAGTTCATGAAATTTTTCGAGTTGACATTACCATGTGGGCTCCGAAAGTTCGCACCCGACCTCTTGATGGAAACAAGAGTATAGATTTAATGGTGAACAGAATTTTCAAAAGCCAGATGATTGTTTGTAGTGGATAAATTAGACACTACCTAGAGATTTCACCCTCTTTGGTGAGGACTTTAAATATGATTCCAGGTTTTCTATATGCACAAGCACCTATAGTTACTTACCCCTCCCCAATCAGTGAGAGGGAATTTTCAATTAAGGCTAATCACAGGTCACTAATTGCTTGGCGAACAATTGATTTGAAATTTAATGAAATTCATCATTTTCTTTATGCTTGAGTATATAGATGGAAGAATGATGATTTTAATCAAGATCTCATGGTTCCATCATCTCGTCATGATTCTGGTCCACTTTAATCGAGGAGGTGGTCACTAGACCTAAAGATTCTTGTCAAGAATCATTATGTCATCCAAGGAGACCTAGACTATGATATTTGTCAAAGGGGACAATCTTGAGTCACATAGCTAACAACGCTTTATGCCCTATTAGGTATACCATGATCCACAACTAAAAGGGTAGAAACTATTGGGAACATACAATGACTATAATTTAGTGGAATACCTGAAACCATTCCAAGACTTTGGTCATAACCTCTTCATATGTGAAACCTATTGGCCAAACCACACGGATAGAGGAAATGGGCCACATACTTACTGGTGTAGAACATTTTGAGTGAATATACAAAATCATATTGATATGATATCATTTACTTGGGTTAACATTAAATTTTTCACCCCTAATAAATAATTGCGGAAGGTGGATGGATGAGTTTGTTATTATTATTTTTTGTAATGAATTTTTCATTTAATCAATTATCTTTACTATTGTTATTATTATTTTTAAATTTCATTGTATATTTGATGGTCGATGGAAATTTGACTTATAATGACTTAACATTGAAGATTCATAAAATTTTTGATAATAATAAACCCCTCCGATTGATATTCTTAATCAATACAGCCATCATTGAGGTAGACCTTGTCAACTTTGCTCTTTTGTTAGCAGAGAATCGGGTCTGTAACTTGCATGTAGAATTTTAAATTTGAGATACAATAATTTAAAAATCTAAATAATAGTAAATCCCTCCGGTTGA
This sequence comes from Cymbidium sinense, assembly GCA_021442155.1. Taxonomy (NCBI): domain Eukaryota; kingdom Viridiplantae; phylum Streptophyta; class Magnoliopsida; order Asparagales; family Orchidaceae; genus Cymbidium; species Cymbidium sinense. The sequence continues at coordinate 112,515 of JAKCPB010000308.1, read as the reverse complement.
AATCTACGCTCACCACAACCATCACTAGGAATACAAATCTACTTAATCATTTAGTTTATTATTCTAGATCTTGTCGACTCTATTAATTTAATCATAGAGAATCAGATCTATTGTCATATGATAGAATTAACTTCTAAGATATTTTACTAAGTTAAAATTCTTATAATATTATTATTGAATTTTTAGGTTTTGTTAACCAGGACCTGGTCCTAAGACCCAGCCGGGAATAATCCGCGTAGCATCCTAAAACACTAAATTCATGCATTCAGTATAATATTGGGGCCCATACAGTATTTAATAACTCATATAATATTATTTTTAAATTATGAAATTAATTTTATATATTTATTTAATCTCAACTTTACCTGTGCAACCTTTTTAGACATTAAATTTTACATGTTAAATCCCTATGTCCGAGCACATGTAGGAGCTTTGTAATGCTTGTTATTATTCAAGAATTTGATATTTGGAATAATCTATGATAAATCTTGTTCATGTTAGTTGATGAAATATCAAAATCTATATTTGCTCATAGGTGAGCTATCAAGCTTCATATTCATTATCCAAACTTAATTATGCTCAATTGAAATTATATTTTAATTGAATTAGAATAAAATGTTGTAACTCTAGCGCTTATTGAATATATCTTCAACATCAACACTAGTCACTTGTTATTCATCTCAGTTCTCAATGCAAGTTGTAATAAAATTTATTCAATTAAAAGTCATATTTGTCTTTGTGAGTGGGTCATCAAATGGTGTCCATTCTCTCCTTATAAATTGAAGTGCTATGGGATTCATATGCTTGACTCTGAAGCACTTTAAAGAGAGGGAGAAGGATTCTAGATCAAAATTTGGGTGGGCTCTCAATTACTCGGTTGTGGGCTCCGAAAATTCACCACCGACCTCTTTGATGAAAAGAGTGTTTAAAGGTGTCGGTGTAATTTTTAGAAAATGGAATAATATATAAGACACTACCCAAAGATTTTGCTCTCATTTGGTGAGGACTTTAAATCTGGTTCTAGATTTCCTATAGGCACAAGCCTCTATAGTTAATTACTCATCTCAATAAGTGAGAGAAAACTTTCGATTAAGGCTAGTCATTAGATCGCTTAATACGTAGCGTATAGTAGCAGCATATAGAGTTTTAGAATTTGAGATATGAAATTCATCATTTTAGCTTAAACCAGATGGTTGGGGGAATGATGACGTGCCCAATCTAGATCCCATGGTTATGTCATCCCAAAAGTCTTGTCTATTTAGGGAGGAGGGACCCAACCTGACAAAAGGATCCTCATCAACAACACATGGGTTATGTCGTCCAAGAGATCCTTGTAGACCTGGAGTAGCGTTTGTCTAAAGAGACAGGTTTAAGTCTACCTTAGTTGACAGAGGGTTTTTTGCCCTATCAAGTATACCCTATGATTCACAACTCAATGGGTAGAGCCATTGGGGAGCAAACGGGCTATGGTCATGATCATAATATAATGGGCGACCGCCAAACCACATCGGGACTCTATAACCGCTTCATCTCATGGAGCCTCTGGCCAGCAAATGAGGAAGGACCGCCACGCCCTACCCAAGAGATTGATTGAGAGTGAACATAGCGTAACACTAGATTGACATTGCTCTTTGTGAGCTGAGTTTTCTTAATTTGTCACCCTCGATAAATAGTTACGGAAGGTGGATAGATTGAGTTTGATTTAAGTTTTTAATGATAGAGTTTCATTTAAGCAATTTCAAATTGTTACTTAAAAATTGATTAATTAGAATATGTTTAAGAGTTTTAGATCCTATCAACTCGAAGCTATTAGAGATCTACTATCACCTAACGTAATCGCCGATATTTCAGATTTGAAACTCTTATTATAAGTTTTTAGGTTTTGTTAACGAGACTGCCATAAGACTAAACCGGATGCAACAGGCAAGATCCTCGACACTTAAATTTTAGCATTTAGCATAGTACTGGGGCACATGCGGGTATATTTAAGACTTTATGTAGTTCTTATTTCTGAGTTATGATATCGATTTCAGATTGTTACTTAATTTAATTTAAAAAATTGATTAATTTGAATATGTTTAAGAACTTTAAATTCCTGTCAACTTTATTTAGATGCTAATAGAGGATTAGATCTACTATTATCTGACAGAATCAATTTTTCTGATATTTCACTAATTTGAAACTCTTATTATAGGTTTTTTAGGTTTAGTTAACCTGGACTCAGTCCTAAGACTAAACTGAGAAATAACCCATGTAGCATCATCAAACACTTGAATTTAAACATTCAGCATAGTGTCAGGCACATGAGGGTGTCTTGTAATTTTAGGTAATTTTATGTTTGAATTGTGAAATTGATTTTGTATTTTTATTTTATTAATTTGAATATGTTTAAGAGATTTAGATCCTACCAATTCTGTTTAGCTGCTAACAGAGGATTAGATCTACTATCAACTAACATAATCAGTTTCTCAGATATTTTACTTATTTGAAACTCTTATTGTAGATTTTTAGGTTTCGTTAAACCGGACTCAGTTCTAAGACTAAACCGGGAAGCAACCCGTGCAGCATCCTCAAACACTTGAATTTAGGCATTCAGCATAGTGTCAGGGACAATGTGGGTGTATTTGAGAATTTAGGCAATTTTTATTTCTGAGTTATGAGATTGATTTTGTATTTTTATTTTTTGTTATTCCAGTTTAACCTGGGTAGCCTTTTTAGATATTAAAATTTGCACTTGAAATCTCTATGTCCGAGCACATATAGGTGTTTATAGCTTAGCTAATTTCATCTAATTAATAAAATTATTGATATTGAAAATCATAATTAGAATGAAATTCCTTAATTTTTGATTAAAGGGAGTCTTATGATTTTTATAAATTTAGATTTAATATCACATTCTGCTTTTGCTAAAGGGTAGATTGTTTGGCAAGAAGGCATTTTGATTTAGATAGTTTAACACTTATGTACTTAGTTTATTTATTGAGTTTTTGTAATTCTCTCAATTTGATTATGCTCAATTTACATCAATTTTGATAAGTTATGCCGATTTCAATGTTTATTACTTTAGCCCCACTTATGTTTATTAGCTAGCATAGTAATCACCTCCACATTCGTATAAAAGTTATTAAACTCAATTTAAATTCATCCTTGGATTTTGAGTTTATTATAAGTTTGTTATGAGTTTGGCATTAGTTCACCCCCCCCCCCCTAAATTCTAATTAAAGCTTACCAAATTTTGAGAAAATTGCAAGAAAAGAGAACTCACTTTACCGCTTCAATTTAAGCCATAAAGAATTATTGTTAGAATTTGTGAGTTTAATATTAGCCTCCCCCAAATTTCACTTTGATTTTAAATGAATATTCTATTCTTTTAAAAAATTTGCTTTAAAGGCTCCCCCCTTTTTGTTTGACGCTTTTAGCTTACATTAGCTGCAGGTTTCCCTATTTAGCGCTCCTAAGTTAGCTCATTTCACCCTCCCATTTTTTTAAGTCAAAAGATTTGACATAATGAGCCTCTAGATCATCCCCATGTTGGGGCTCCATCGGAGTTTTACTCTGCAGACGCCTCTTGAGCATAGAGTGTGGTGTCTGACACCATTAACTTATTTTTCATCGTTTGCTTCTGAGACAACAAGGTCTTCAAACCTGCAAAGAAAATATACAATGCAATATATATTCATTCTTTTTTTTTTAAGTGAAATTGACAAAATTTAGAAAGATTTAGAGCGACATTTAATAAGTGGTATTACTTAGAGTTTTGAAGGTAATATTGTCTGTGACAACACAACCTATTTTTCATCTCGTCACATCGATTAATAACGAGGTCTTCAAACCTCCAAAGAAACACAAGCATATGTATATATACTCAATCTCACATTTCGACGATTTTTTCATACTGCAAGAAAGAACAGGTTAGGTATAACTGGAATGTAAGATAATACTAAAAATAAAAGAATAATTCGCTCTAACGATGTTCTTACGTTGATATTAAAAGATACTAAAATCAAGACTCATCGATAATTTGATTACGAAATAAGAAAGCAAAGGCCAAAATCGAAAAGAAGAATCGATAATATATTTCTCCGATTTGCCAGAAGGAAGAATTGGATGAGCTTAGGGGATCACAAAATGGGATAAGTTTGCTGGCAAGATTGTGCAGTGGCCCAAAATAGTCGGATGCAGGGTTTGTTGCAGCGGGCTGGATCAAGGGATTTGAAGGGCTGGCGGGCTAGTGGGCTGTAGGCTTCGTTGCAGTGGGCTGGGTGCTGAGGGACCGTGGGCTGGAGGAAGGAAATGGGCTGCCGTTTTGCAGCCAGGCCCTGGTTTCTCCTGGAGCAGGAAGCGAGGCGCCCGTTTGCAATATTACGCGGAGGCGGCCGTTTTGCTGAAGCAGCGTGCGGGCCGGCAGCGAAATGTGTTTGGGCCGGACAGCGCGCGGTTGGAGGGCCGGAAAAGCGGCGGAGCGGCGGACGCGGGCCAACTGCTGGATCGCGCGGGCGCGTAACGGGCTCAGGTCGCGGGTCGCGGGACGCAAACGGCTTTTGCGGGTTCGGTCAGCGGGTCGCGACTCGTGCGGAAGACCCGCGTCGCGCAGCGGAACGGGCAGCAGGCATTTGGTCGGCGGACGGGACTCGCGGCCGGTGGATTGCTTTTGCGGGACGGCGGGTTGCGGAAAACGGGCCGATGAACAGTAAGAGAGGGGAGAATTACCTGTCTTTTTCTTTCTTTCTAATCGGAGAGAGAGAGAGTGGGAGAGAGAAATTGAAAATCAGGATGAGAATAACGTGAGAGAGAATAAGAAAGAGTAGGAAGGAGGGAAAGAAAAAATGAGGGGAGTGATTTTTTTTAGTTTTCTTTTTTTTTAATTTCTTTTTTAGAAAATTGAAAATAGGGAGAAATGAGAGTAATTTGGAGATTTTTAAATTAATTTTAAATTAATTTAAATTATTTTAATTTGAATTTCTTGTCGATAAATATACATACCAATATATATCGATTTAGATATCATTCCAAACGAATAATAAACGCTCAGATCGATGTATTTTGTCAGACAAATCAGTCAATTTCAAATAAACGCTTTTGATCATTGATTTTACGAGACTCATTCAATTGATTAAGCCTTATTTGATGATTTGGTTGAACGACGGATCAATTTCCAAGATTTTTGCAGATTAGGCCGATACTATGCAGATGAATTTGATCTTTTGCTTATCGTCAGTAATATTTATATCACCCGAGATAACGAAAGAAAAGTCCGTCGTCGACGGAGTCATTTGATCGATTGATACCATGATCATTTGACTCTGATTACCACTTGACATTCGACATCGAAGACACGTCCGAATGAGCATGATTTGATAGATTTGATCTTGAAGCTAACTAGTGATCAATTTCAAGGAGGTGTTTATTGTCATGGACGATAATGACTTTGATATACATGCAGTATGTGACAACTGGTTTGTTAGACCATTAAGTTGTGCTATATTTACCAATTTACGGAATGCGAATAGGAAGTCGGTCGATCGAGATTTTTTGATTTCGGTGATGCTGATTTATTTGTGCTTATCACTTCAAATCATTCGACATTAGCAGGTCAATGAATAGATATCATTGGATAGTTTTATGTTTTGAAGCTAACTGGCAATCAATTTATGAGAGGTGGTTCGATATGAGAACTTCCGACTGAATGCGCGCAAAGCGTTGACAACTCAGCTGCGTTGATCATTGATTGCAATATCTATATTCTCAATCATGACATTCTAAACACGATGACTAAGTACGATCGGTCGTTTTTGACCATTTTCGCGACGTTGTATTTGAACCCGAATGCACTATAAAGCAAATTCATTGACACTCAACTTATGACACATATGTGTCAACATCGAGTATTAAGATAAATGAAATTCTTGCAATACCACCAGATTGTATAGTATTAGTAAGTCTTTATCGCCTCCATAAATGAAACCATCATATATATATATATATATATATATATATATCATATTCAAGTTCATTTTGTTGCAACCAATAAAAATAATGATTTTTTTGGCAACTTGCTCGGTTTATGAAGGAAGCAAAGTTGCCATAGTTGAGAGAGAGAGAGAGAGAGAGAGAGAGTTGTAAATTATATTTTATAATTTTATATTAATTTTAAATCATAAAAGTTTATTTTTTTAAAATTTGTATATTATTAGTTATATTCCTCTTATAAATTATGTTTATATTTATATATTAATATTACAATTTTTTATTTTTAAAAAATATTGAATACGCACGTATGGATTGATATTAATATTAATTAAATTCATAAATTACTTAGATTGATCTACTTCACATAAATTTCGTTAAAAAAAATTATTTTATGCTTAGTAATTCAAAAATGATTACAGGAGATTTGGATCTTTTATTAACTTTTGATCTATTTATAATTTTCTCTTATAAATATCATAATATTATATTACTAATTATATATATATATATATATATATATATATATTATTGTAATTATTATTTAATTCTCTAAAATATTGTTCATTCTAAAAAAATTGAGTCGATTTCACCCTTGGTAGAGATTAAGGTTTACGGTGAATCTCAATCGGGATATGAGGAAGAGTTGGAGGAGAAAATGCTTGCGACTTGAAGGAGACGGGATGAGAGCGAGGTTTCGAGACCGAGAATCCGTGAGGAGACGAGCGGATGCGGCCTGCGGGAGAGGAAAAAAAAAAAATCTCTTCTTCTTCTTCTGTGGAATGGAATAGGAGCCCTTATTAAATTTTTGTCTTTTTGCAAAACCGTCAAGGACGGCAAGTGGGTGGAATGATATGGGAGGATTTGCGAGAGGGTAATAAAACAAATAACTTATTGATCATGCATTTAGAATGAGTAAATACAACAGAAAGTGAATAAATTAATTAATACTTTACATTGTTTGGTTATGAAAGAATACAGTAAACTATATTTTCTGAAAGATACGTGAAAGAAAGAATATGTATTGTAAATATTTACGGATAATGTAAAAGAATATCATAATAATTTATTATATAAATTAATTATTTTTTCTTGACTAAAAAAAATAAATAAAATCAAATACAAATAAAATTTATTTTGAATATTTAATTTTTAGTAATTAATTTACAAATTTTCAAAAATATTAAAATAAAATTAAATACAAATAAAATTTATTTCTAATATTTAATTATTAATTAATTTACAAATTTTCTAAGATATTAATTATTAGTATTATAAATAAATAAAATTTGAATATTATTATTTTATATTAACATGACCCAAATTTAATATATATATATATATATATATATATATATATATATATATATATATAATTTTATTACTATATTAAATATTAATTAATTAATAAGAATTTTATTAAATAAATTAATCGTCAAGATTTAATATTTATTTATTAAATAATTTCTTTAATAAATAATTTATGCTTTAATTATTTTTTTTACTAAATAAATAAAATTTAATTATTATTTTATTTTATTTTATTAATCGTGAATTATTTATCTTTAATTTGAATAAATATAATTATATTTATTAAATCTTAATTAAGTTATAATAATATTTAATATTACCAATTCAGCGGATTCAAAAAAAAATTTAAAAAAAAAAAAAAAAATTTCCCAGGCTCCGCTCCGCCCTCCCAAAATGAAAAAAAAAAAAATTTTCCGCTCCGCGTTCCGCGGTGTAAACGAAATACGCTCATTTTCGAGTGTATTTCGTTTACAATGAAAAGAGACAAAAAAAAAAATACTCAAATTTTACGAATTACATTACCGCTGCAAAACACTAAAAAAAGGCACAGATTTAGATTACTTTACTGAGTACTAACCAAACAAACTTAATTTAAAATGTTAGATATATTTATTTTTTATAACATGAGAATTCAAAATATATGAATATTTATTTATCTTATTCATATACATATTTACGTAACAGGATTATTTTATTATTTAAAAGATCTCTATTTTTTTTTTTTTTTGGAAAAATTTAAGGGCCGAAGCCCAATTGTATTCCAAAATGAGATTACACAAAGAAACTAATCCCTTACAGGACTGAAGACAAAAAGAAAAAGACTAGACTAGTAAAACAATTCTTGAAACATGGTCAGAGCACTAGCAGAAAAAGGAAAGTCCTGCAAAAAGGAAAGGCTAAAAAAACATATGGACTCAGAGAAACAAAATACATCAGAGATGCTCAAAAACAAAGACAACAAATTTTAACTCTTGCGTAGCCAACGGACAGAAAGTCCCCACTGGTTATCAAGCGCCTCCAAACGATCCGAATATCGTCGCCAGAACTGCTCATAATCAAAGATAGGAATCGTGGGTGCAGAATGACCATCCAGCGAAGAGGAGCTGTTTGAGAAGTCTATAGTTGTGCAAGGATAACCTCATCATCGTCCATAACAAAAAGCGACAGAGAGCACCACCGAAACCCGCAGCCAACAGAGAATTCCAGAAAGCAACAGGGAGAAGATCGAAATATATCATCTAGATTGCCCACACCTCCAATTTTACCAACACAGTAAGAAAATCAAACAGAAAGCACCCCAAAAACCTCCTCATCGACCATGGCAAAAAGCTACAGAAAGAGCCACAAAACCCACAGCCAACCAAGGAGTACCAGAAAGTGACAGAAGAGAGCAAGAAAACATCCAGAAAGCCCACATCTTCAGAGTCAGCACGTTAGAGAAAGAAACACAAAAACAACAGAAAATGAAGAAGCAGCCGCAAGTAATGAAAGAAGAATTAAGGAGGATAATAATTCCTCCAATTGCGAATAAGATCCTGCACGTTGCTGGGCCAAGAAGATTTAAATTTCCAACATTGCATTTTGGCCGAAACCCTTTCTTTAACCTGGATTAATAAAGCAGCAAATGGGAGGGAGGTATATGAAAAGATACGATTATTCCTTTCTCTCCACAGAGTATAAACAAGAACAGCAATAATCAAATAGTGTAATCTATATAACATTTTATGCTCCCCTTCATTGATAAATCAGAACTTGGGGAAGAGTAGAGTGCAATAGTAGGAACCTACCATTTGGGATAAGAGCTCTCACCAATTTCATAGCCAATGGACATTCAAAAAATATGTGATTGTAAGATTCAAAAATAGAATGACAAAAACAGCAAGGAAGTTGAGATCCAATTCCTTTATTTGCTAACTTATCAGATAATTTGAGACCATGTTTAAATGCCATCCAACAATAAAGAGCATAGTTGATAGCATAGCCTTTAAACCATATTCCTTTAGTCCAATCCAAAGAGGGGTGAGATTCAAAGATAGCTTCTCTGAAATCCTTAGAAGAAGGAGAATTAGAGTTGAGCCAACTTACCGAGTCATCACCTTCCTTTATAGTGGTTTCCAATATCATGTTGGACAACCAAGGATGAGAGGTCACAAGTAAAGTAGGAAGATTCCAATGCCCATTATGTATAAAAGAATGGACCCTTAGATCATCAGAGAAGTTCAAATGTTTCAGCCCATTTACTCCCAACCAATTACTAAGAGAATGCCCATTACACCAAGGATCAAAATATAAAGAAAAAACATTACCTTCCCCAACTTGAAATTTCAGTTTGTTCCTAAATTTTTCAGCAACTTTCACAATCGATTTCCAAAGTGGAGAAACTCAAAATGCATGGATTCCATAGTGAAGTATATTTGGCTAAACACCATTTAGCAAGATAGTATCTCCTTACAAATTTTCCACATTAATTTCATCGATCAATTAGAAGAAGAGAGTAACCCAACTCCACCTTTTCTTTGGGTAAAGTAGCGTTCCCAAGAAATTGTTTTTTTTTTGGCCTCCCAATGATAGAAAAAAATTTATAAAAAGGCAGATTTTTTTAATAATATCATCTGGAATAGCCATAGAACGAAACCAGTATGATAAGTAGCTATTTATAGAAGATCTAATAAGCTGCAACCTTCCCCCTAATGAGAGGAATTTACTTTTCCAGCCTGCCATTCATGCATGAAGTCTATCAAAGAGAGGAGTAAAATGAGCCATCTTAATTGCACCTTTAATAAGAGGAAGACCCAAATATTTGAAGGGGAAAGAGCCTAATTGAATACCCAAAACTGTATGTGTACTATCAATTTTCCTTGTAGAGAGGCACAGGGATGATTTAGAATAATTCACTTCAAGTCCCAAGTAATACTTAAGAGATTGGAGAATAGACTTGAGGGATGTAAATGTGGAGAGGTCAACATTACCCATCACTAGGAGGTCATCAGCATACAATAGATGAGAAGAGAATTGTCCAGCCAAAGTGATAGGATTATATAATCCTTTATTAATTTCATTTTCTAACATGCAGGAGAATGTATCCATGGCAACAGTAAAGAGAAAAGGAGACAGTGGGCAACCCTGTCTAAGGCCATTGGAGAAAGAGAAATAACCCGAAATATTCCCATTTAACACTATAGAGAAGGGCACATCAGAAATGCAAGCTTCCACCCAAGTTGTAAATCTCTTAGGAAAACCTTTGTCCAAAAGTCTATGCACCAAGGCTTTTTTATTGATTTTATCAAAAGCTTTTTTCAAATCAATTTTAGCTAGAAAGTAAGAGCAATTAGAGGTGGAGAACTCATTACATATCTCATAGGCCATTGCCAGATTATCAGAGATGTCTCTTCTTTTAACAAAGGCAGATTGAGAATTGTTGATAATAGAGGGGAGGAATCTCTTCATTCGGTTTGCAAGAATTTTGGCCACCACTTTATAGAATGTATTGCATAAAGAAATGGGATGATAGTCTTCAATTCTATTTGAGTGTTTCACCTTTGGTATGAATGTTAAAAGAGTATGTTTAAAACAGTTGGGCAATCTAGAATTCTTGAAAAAGAAGAGAACTGCATTTACAAAAGATTTGCCAGTGATATTCCATGAATCAATGTAGAACTTGGAATTAAAACCATCAGGACTAGGAGATTTGTTTTCACTAATACTATTCAAGGTAGCAATAATTTCTTGTTCAGAAATATCTGCTTCAAGATCAGCAGCATGATCCAAAGATAGACAAGTCCCTGCAGGAAAATTCTGCACTGGAAAAACAATAGAGTCATCACAATTGAAAAGATCCTCATACACTACAAAAAATCAAAATTTCCTTATGATGAGAAGACACCCAAATCTTTGCACTTCTCTAATCAAATTAGAGCTTTTTCGTTCTTTGATAGAAAAATAGAGGAATTTTAAATCATCATCTGAATGAATAAGCCAGTGAGCCTTAGCTCTTTGTTTGATCCATAACATTTCTTTTATAAGTAGCTCGGTATATCTATTTTTGATCTCCTTTGCATTGTGAATCAGATGAATATTATAAGGGTCATTCTCCAAATTCCTAAGAACCACACTTTGTTCAGCTTTAACAATATTGATTTGCTGCTGTAAGGGAGTAATATCCCTATATCTACCTTTCATCATGTTTCTAACAAGTTTCAGCTTATTAGAAAGGACATAAAAATGATCTCCTTGAATGAAGTTACTCCAGACCTCCATAATATCATCCTTAAACCCTGCCTTTAAGGTCCAATAATTCCTGAAAAGGAAACGATGTGATGCCAAAGAAGGAGCTTGAAGAAGAGTTACCAATGGTGAATGATCCGATGATCTTGGAGGAAGAACTTTATAAAAAGAAGATGGAAACATCTCAATCCAGTTGGAGTTACAAAAAACACGGTCAATTTTAGAATATATGGGATGTTCCAACTGCTGATTAAACCAGGTAAAATGTAAACCAGTGCTGGGGAGCTCTATCCAACCACAATCATTAACACAATCTTTAAATTCCGAAGAAGAGTTGAAAGAAACCAGATTTCCCCCTTTTTTATCCTTACCACTTAATGGACAATTGAAGTCACCTAAAATTATCCAAGGAAGAGCACTAACATCAGGCAATTCCTTTAGGGAGGACCACAAGGAGGATCTGATAGTAGAATCATTTTCTGCATAGATACTTGTTAAGAGAAAACTAACCCGTGAGCGAAACTCACCATGAATGAATTGTTTGGACTTGCATAATAACTCAAAATTATTTAGCCACTGATTTTCAAGTGAATATATTATAGTTAAGAAACTGATTGATATGCGAGGATTTAGATGAACTTTAGTCTCAAGACAAAGAAGATCTAGATGAGAGTCTTTAATAAGCTTTCGCCGAAAGTCTTCCAACGCAGATAAACCCTAACATTCCAACTACCAATAGAAATTTGATTTATTGGGAGGAAGTAGGGTTTTACCCTTTTTATTGCCTTTTAGAGGGGTCGGGAGAGGTTGAGAGGAAGAAGAGCTGTTCCCTCCGTCCATGAATGAACTACTAACATCTGTAGTCCCTTTATTATTACCATTGCTGGAGAGTATTCGACCGGGAGTAACCACGACCGAGCGTGTAACAACACCAAGAGAAAGCTGATCAGTAGAGAGATCTGTATGAGTTTGTTCTTCCGGATCCTTGAAGGGAGAAGAATCTTCATTACCCGATGGATCCTCTTGAGGGGGAGTATGAATTGGTGGTTGATTCAAATCGACAATTGTGGGAGAGGGAAGACTAGTAGAAGCATCCATAGTATTATCAACAGGTGAGGAGAAAATAATAGTAGGGGAGGAAGCCACTATAGGAGAGTGAGAAGGAAGAGACTGAATGGGAATGTACTCTTTAGTTTTCTGAGAGACCACTCTTATAGGAGCTTTGGGAGGAACCCGACTTCTACTGCGCCCTCTGGGAGGAAGAGAAGCAGTCGGATTAAGTGGGCAATTACGCAGATCATGCGAAAATGTGTTACAGGTCGAGCAAACGGAAGGTTTCCAATCATAAACAACACTTTGCATAAATTTTTTCCCATTTAAGTTGATCGGAATCATGTCGGGAAGAGGAGAAGAAGTAGTAATTTGGACACAAATACGCGCAAACATAATCCTGGATTTAGCCGCAGTAAGATGGTCCACGGCCAAGGGAATACCAATTTTACTAGCAACCTTAGAAAATCCAACCTCGTTCCAACAGCACAAAGGGAAATTAGGGAGTTTAATCCAAATCGGAATCTCAGAAATAGGATCATTAGAAGGCCGAAAATCCCATGTCCACTTTTGGAAAACAAAAGGCTGACCGCTAAGAAAGCAAGGGCCATGATTCCACACCAAATCGTAATCTTCTTGGCAATTGAACTTAAACAGGAAATAGTCACCTTGAAGGGGAGGTCGAAGCACCTTTAAAGCTCCATTTCTTTTTAATGGCGGCTAGCAAAGATCCGTAATATGGACGCTTACCAATTGAGTGACCGATTAATGAGAGATGCCATTCTTGCTTTCCGGCAGAGAGATCTTCCTCTGAAAAATCCACTTCGTTGGCATCAGACGGCACATATGCAAGAGGAATGGTATGATTGTTTTCAGATTGCGCGAGAAGGAGGTCTTTCCATACGGAAAGAGATCCGACGGGGTTTGGTGAGATGAGAGGATGCGAGGAGGAGGCTGAAGGTAAGGGGGGAAAGGAACCGTTTGGGATCGAGCTGACCATACCAGATGTCATTGCGTACCTGACCTCCGGACGAGCCGGAGGTCAGATGAAGAAGGAGGAGAGGGACTAATACCCAGAGAAAGGAAGCGGGGCAGTAAAAAGGGAGAGAGTATCAAGACGGAGGAGGTGGAGGAGGAGGAGCAAGGGAAGCGCCGAGAGAGCCCTAGCAACCATCGGCTTTTTTAAATCTCTGTTATGATATATTATACTTTATATTATTTATGATTATCCTCTTGTTATTATTACACCTGCAATATTTTATTATTAGGTATATTATACATACATATTTATGTTTCATCTTATTAATAAATATTATACCACATAATATATATATATATATATATATATATATATATATATATATATATATATATATATATATTTACAAGCTAATTTAAAATAAAAAAACTTTATTAATTGATGGCGTTATACTTATTTAGTGTTAATTAATTAATTTTTAAATTTTATTTGTAAAATTAAATTTTTAGGAGTTAATTACATTTATAAGATATATATAAATATATTTATAATATAGGTTTATATATATATATATATATATATATATATATATATATATATATATATATATATATATACACACATATATATTACTCTTTTTAATTTTACACTTAGAGAGTTTTTTTAATAATAATAATAATAATCTTGATTATATATAACTTAATTAAACTAATATTAAATTTGATTTTTTTAATGAAATTAAATGGTGGTGTTTTTATTCCATGAAATGGAATAACAATGAGGATCAATACAATAAAATTTCAAAACAATCAAAAGAGATTATTCACGATCAATTTGGATGACTCTATACGAGTGATGAGCAAACAGACACATTATCTCATTATTCGAGCAAAAATTCTCTTGATTCGATGTTGAAGTATTTGGACGATGTCCGTTCACAAAACGAAATGCTCTGACATATTCGAACATCAAAATTGTCTAAGAACTACATTCTTATTGCATAAATTGGCGTACAAATATGAATGAAATAATTAATTGAGCGAGGGAGGTGGATGCACAAAATTTAAAACGTACATATGACGAGGTTTATGAGAACAAATTCAAAAAATATATATCTAATATAGTAATGATAATCAAGCTAAATTAAAATTAAATTAGGCTAGATTAAGCACGTTGATATGGCCATTAGGGCTGCAAATGAACCGGCGTTCGATAAACTATTCGTGACTCTGCTCGATTAGAGCTCGTTCGTGTTCGTTTGATTAACTAATCAAACGAGCTTGAATACTTTTTGAAATACTCGATTGCTAAATGAACAAGCTTGAACAGCTTGTTGTTTGGTTCATTTATATTCATGAATATTATTATTTAAAGCTCGTGAACAAGCTCGCTAAGGAGTTCAATTATGGCTCGATTACGGTTCGATTAAGGCTTGTTTGTGAACAATATTGTTCAAATTATTATTTTTCTAGGCTTAATAAGCTTTAATTGATACAACTCATGTATATTTCTTAACAAGTTGCTCGTGAATAAGCTTGATTAAGGATTGATTAAAGCTCATTTATTTTATTAAACAAACTGCTCGTTAACAATCTCGATGATCTAATTTGAACCGAGCTCATGAACAAACTTGAATCGAGCTCAAGCTTGAACACTATTCTTAAAAGCTCGAATTGAGCTCGAACTCGATAATATTAAACAAGCTCAAGCTTGAACACATATATGCACGGCTCGGCTCGGTTCGTTTGCAGCCCTAATGGCCATTAGGATATACACTATAAATATATGCAAATATGTATGTTAATTAGCTAATTAATAAATTTATTAGTGTGCGATAATTATATTTAATTTAAATGCATGATTAGACAAACTAAAATCATTATTATATTATAATTAATCAAATTTATTGCATATATTAATTTCTATAATCTGATTATATATATGTGTGTGTATGTATATATAAGTAGTTATTGATCAATAACTACTTATCATACTGGTTCAGATCTATCTTTTTACCCAAATGTGTTCTTAGGAAACTCTCCTCATTGACTATAAACTTTTTCTACTATAGTGGTGAACCTAGAAAAAACTATATCTTATATCATGGGATAAAGCCAGTAAGCCTAAAGATAAGGGGGGAACTAGGCTCCTCTAGGTGTTCACTTTAAATCTTATCAGTAAAATCAAAATTATGTGGACAGTTTTGAACAATTCCTCTCCTTTAGCTGATTGGTGACGGAATAAATATGGATTCCTTTGGGAAAAGTACCCTCTTCAATAATTTGGGCCTGCTCATTTCAAGAAGGAAATTCCATAATGAATATTAGGCCAAGCTTTGATTTTAATTCCATTCTAAGGAATGGTCAGACTAAACTCCCCACTAAGTAAACTAAATCTGCTATTTTTGAAAAACTGCAAGGTGTGGACTAGTATGATCGGATATGGTTTATGGGTTATGCTATCAATTTTGTACATTTTGGTTGGATAGCATATCTTGGTGGCTTGAAAACCTCAGAACAATTCCCCTCTAGAGGATTGGGCCAGACATTAGACTATTTTTTTTTTTCTGCAAAGTTTTCCCTGAGTCACACACTCATTTGTTTTTTGAATGCAATGAGTCTATGAATCTTGTTCGGAGTGTTTTGCCAAATTGGAACTTTTTTCTGATGCAATATTCTCTACCATAAATCTTATGTGCTTTATCCAATCTGTAACACAAAGTTATTGCTAGACTTTGACATCTTATCACTGCAATTACTTTGTATATCATTTGGGGAGAAAGAAACCAACGATTCCACCACTTGGCTGACACCTCTATATTAGGTATGGAAGCAAAGATATATATATATATATATATATATATATATATATATATATATATATATATATATATATATATATATATATATATATATATATATATATATTAAATGAGCTTGAGTTCAAGCATAAAAATTTCTGGCTCATTGGGTTGCAAGATGGCTAGATTAGATATCATAATTTTTTAGTTTTTCATATGAATCAAATCCAATTCATGAGCTTCTTTTCTTGTTCGAGGGACATTGGACGTTTTGACTCTTTTTCTAATGGTAAAGCCATCAATGTCTTCTCAAGCAATCTCCCACTGGGGCTATTGCAACCACATGTTATAGCAAGCTACTATTGTTACTTCCCACAACACTATCAGTGTCATCATCATATTCTTTTGCAAGCCAAATTCAAATCCATCTCTAGCAAGTTCTCATTCTACTCCACTAGATTTCTATTGTGATTTTTAGCTCGAGTTCATGAGTCGAGCTCAAGCCTATCATCTCTTAGGAAAGCTAATCGCAAGCTTGAGCTTGAGTTTGAGTAGGACATCATGTAGGTGAGTTGAGCTCAGGCTACCTCTAACTCAAGCTTCTTTCTATCTTTTAGGTGAGCTGATCTCGAACTCATCGTATGAGCTCGACTTATGCTTGAGTTTGAGTCTGAGTTGGTCATTAAATAGGTGAGTTGAGCTCAAATTAACCTTAACTAGAGCTTGATTTGACTCATTTGCACTATAAGAGGGAGGGTAATATTCATTTAAAAAGAAAATTTTACTTTATTTTCTCATAATTGAAAAAAGTTATTGATACTTATGTTTGGAGAAATTAATATACCTGGAAGTTCAGTTTAAATAAAATTATTCTCTTATGTATTTGTTTATTATTTATCGAAATTTAATGCTAATGAAATTGTTTCGATTAAGTTTGAATTCAAACCATTGTCCGGGCTTAGTTCTTACCCTTTTTCATCACATACATTGGTCACACAATGCTTTCTTTAGCATGTTCCATCACATATTTTCTTTCCTTGGATATCTTTTATAGCAAGCTCTATGTGAGCGTACAATAGATTATCCCTTATGGATGATAATATCATATGAAATTTAATATTCTATAGAAATTAGAATTTATTTTATAATTCATGTTTAATTAAATATTAATGTGATATATAATTCTTAATAATATATATACTTATACATTTTTATTAATTTCATTTTATTTTAAAAATATTTAAATACATACGAAACCATTTTAAAATATTTAAGTTTTCTTTGATTTACATTAAATTCTTTTTTTTCTTAAAAATATTATATTCAAAATTTGTTAAAGGAAGGACTATTTTTTTTCTAAACAATAAGGACTATGTGTAATTTGGCATTTCTAGAGCTCTCATTTAGTAATTAAAAAAGCAACATTTTTTTTAATATCATCTTTTTTTATTTATATAGTATTATATTGAATTTTAATGCATTTAAATTTATTAAATTTATTATTATTATTATTTTGTTATCTATTGTGTATGTGTGTAAATACTTTCATATCTTATATCTCATCTAATCTAAGGTCATCATCTTTAACTCAAGTTGACAAGTGAAGTCAATATTCAACTTGTGTTGGCAATTGACTATAGTACATACCATGTTTGATGACAATTAAAAAACATTCCAGGTTTGATGACAATTATAATGCATTCTAGGTCTGATGACAATTGTGTTGACTGTCACTCACACAATCAGGATAACTATCATGCTTGCCTCCAGTCATCCGCTTGCTAACTTAAGGTCACCCATCAATAACAAGTTATCTCTTTAGGATATTTCATCTCCATCACCAAAGGATGATGCATTAGATAATCTCCAATGTTTGGCCTTCATATCCTTCCTACATCACTCTGACGTTATTTTTAAGTCATGCCATCTCTACCATTATAGGCGGACAAATATAATAGCCATCAATGTCTCCCACAATCGTCTTGTGTTGGCTTGACAATATCTTCAAGTTGCGTAATCTACACCTCCCAATGGAGAATTGCCTTGGCATACTATGCTCAGTCTTCTCTTGGCAAAATAAATTTGGTTGTTTTAATGAGTACATTCTAAAAATGTCTGAATTTATTACTTGTTTTGTGCGTATTTGGATCTGTAAATGACTAAGTGGCTACACCCAAATTGGATGTATTTCAAAACATTGAATGTACTCATTAAAAAATAAGTGCAATATATAAAATAAATGAAATAACAAATAAATGTGGTTGTTTTGATGAGTATATTCTAAATATCTGAATTTATTATTATTTTTTTGTGCGTATTTGAATCTCTAAATGACTACAACCAAATTGAATGTATTTCAAAACATTGAAATTATATTAAAGAGGGAATTCCAAATGTTTTTAAATTTTAAGTTGCATTTATTTTTCTCTTACCAAATATTAGGATTTTTAAAATCCCGCATTCCTGTCTTAACACATTTAAAATACTTTCAATGGAAGACCCTTACAAAAAAATTCAATTACAAAAAAACTTAATTAATAAAAATAAAATAAAATTTAATTACAAATCCCTGAAATTTTTGAGAAAACAAATTCCTGAAATTGAATCTTAAATGCATTAAATTTAAAATTCTTGTGTAAATAATCAATTTCCTCAAAAGTTCTCAAGACAACCCTAATATATATATATATATATATATATATATATATATATATATATATATATATATATATATATATATATATATATATATATATATATATATATATATATATATATATATATGCCAACCAGCTTATTTTTTTTAGGGTGAGCAAAATTTTAAATAATTAAATAATAATTATAATAACTATAATTAAATAAATATAAAAATATAATATTTATTTTATTAGAGAAAATATAAATAATTAGTAAGATAATATCACCAAATTTATAATGGAATATTATAAATAGATAAGAATATGAAAGTTATAACTTATAATTTACATTTTGCTCATCTTCTTAGAATTAACTATATAAATTAGTATTGTCAAGATTTATAGATTAAATTATTTGACGCCTTACAATACTCTTTATCCATTCTCGAAATACTAAGCACAAATAAATTTTCTTTGAAAAACTTATGTGAAATAGATCCATCACATTTAAAATACTTTCAATGGAAGACCCAAGATGGCCAATCACCCTCGATAGTTAGAAGAACATGGATGCCCATTTCAAGCAATTTGTCCCTTCATGTATTGTAAGATCGTTTACCTCTTTACTCTCTCTCTCTCTCTCTCTCTCTCTCTCTCTCTTTCTCTCTCCTTTGCATATCCTTGACATTCCTATTGCAATAATCCCAACTCAGGTTCAGTTCCTCAATTATTTATGCTTTGTGAACTTTTAAGTTGTATATCACTAATATCTTATACATATGGAAGATTTATGTACATACCACACAATTCTTATGCATTTACATATTTAACACCTAAAGTTATATGTATACTTATTAAACACTTTTGTATGCTTAAAAAGGTACATTTCACTTTTAAAAAATGAATGATGATGATATATTTGATTTGAGGTTGAAGATTATGATGTTATATATAAAAAAATATTAAAATTTAGATGTTATATATATATATATATATATATATATATATATATATAAATACATAAGAATTATGTGATATGTATGTAAATTCCTGTATAAATATATGGAGAAGTTAGTGAAATTTCTTCCCATTTTAGTTGTGATTGACTCTCCAATATCTACTGGTAGTATTTTAGATATTTTTACAAGTATTTGTATAAATATATAATTATATATGTAAAGTATAGTGGAAATAATTAAAATATTATGTTCTAAAATTTTAATTTATAATTATATTTAAAATATTTAATGAAAAAATGCCCTTATTAAAAATATTATATATTAGATCATTGTAAATATTGTTATTGCATTCTTATTATGTCATTTTTTTTATCATATTAGTTTTAATATCTATTAAGTCAGTTGAACATTTGAATCTATAACTTCTTTTTATTACTATTCAATGTTTGATTCAATTTTGATGGGGACATTTTATTTACAAATAGTCAAGAAAGTATTATGTTATAATATAAAAGATTTTTAGAACAACAAAATAAATAAATGTATAAAAGATGCTAACAAATAAATACAAAACATATATTCATCCAAATACATAGTTATGTAAAATTAAAATAAATTTATTACCCTTTAAAAGTTGTACGAAAAGGATTTCAATTTACTCATAAAGATGATTTAAAATTATTATTTTACTAAATTTCAATCGCTAGTTATGTAAGTTTTTATATATTGAGGGGTTTGCATTCCATACACATAATTAAAGCCATTAAGGTATCACTCTGTAATACAAGTTATGCATTTTGATTATCAATGATTCAACAAACAAAAATAAATAAATAAAACTTGCTTTTGATAAAAATAAAATATAATACAAGGAATTCAAAAATGACATCCTAAATTATTTTTTTAACGGAAATTTATGAGTCCATCATTTATTAAATATTAGATATATAGTAAAGATTTAAAATGTATAAATAATCATAATTTTATTATATATATAATGATAATAATAATAATAATAATAATAATCTTATTGATAATAATTCAGCTTGACTTAGAAACATGAAAAAGTAAAAGATGAGCAAAGACATTAATGACTTGACCGAGTTGCGTACAAGTCGGGCATTAAATTTCATAGTATTATAGAATATATTAATGTTGCTGGCTAATATAATTAATTTTAATATTAAACAATATTATAATTATGACCATTTTTATATTTTAATATTTGAAACTTTGCAGGAAAATAAATATCCAAATCATCTAAAATAAATTTTTTTGATTTCCATTTCATTTATATATTTTTTCATTAACAATTACATGTTGAAGCATGTATTGATTAATAGCGAGTGAAGGTAAAATCACACATATTGAGCTCTTATCAAATAATATCAAGAACATATAAATAGATTAATTATGAAAGTTTTAAAATAAATAATATATTATATAATTTGCTGACAAGAAAGTATGTTGCCATATTTGACTTGAAAAGTATACACAAAAGAAAATATAAAGGATGTGGAGAATGCTAAAGCATTGATTCAGCTAGTCAAAGTATAGCCAATAATCCTTATCTGATCTCCTATTGAATAATATGCATATAAATAGATTAATGAAGGCATGGCTGCCTATATAGAAATTAGACAAACAACTCTAACTCATATTAATTAATATGAGGTGAGATTTTATTCCCCTTCTCTATCATCACAGTCTACTCTTTTGCCATTAATGAATGACTACAATGCTTATTTCTCTCAAGCATCAACTCTTGAAGCAACAAAGTAGTAGTGCTTCCAATTTCATGAGCTCATGGAACGACACCAACCAAAATTTTTGCTCGTGGAAGGTATCTTATGTGGCATCTCAGATAGAGTGGCTTGGATCTCACTCCAATGATAGGCCCTTCCTCCTTCTATATCCAACCTCACCTTTCTAAAGCTTGATCTCTGACAATCTATATGGTGAGATCTCTCCTAGTCTCTCTCACTTGCAGCGTCTACAACTTCTCAACCTGAGTTTTAACTCATTTCATGGAGACATTCCTGCTGCTCTCATCACCAATTGCTCTATGTTTCAAGTTCTAGACCTCAGTGGCAACCAACGCATAGGAAAAATCCCTCTTATTATGAACTCTTTGTCTCCACTGAGTTACCTCAATCTTGCTAGAAACCACCTCATTTGTAGCATTCCACCATCACTTGGCAATCTCACCTTCTTGGAAACTCTTTATGTTCATTACAATCATTTGGAGGGAGGAATTCCACTGGAGATTGGCGGCCTTCATAGGTTAGAAAATATTAAAGTTTGCGATAATAATCTTTCTGGTAACATTCCTTCTTCATTTTATAACCTATCATCATTACGTAAGGTTTCTTTGGCAATCAATCACCTATATGGTGACATTTCAATAAACATTGCCCAAGCTTTTCCAAACCTAGAAATCTTGTATATTGCTAACAATCATTTCAATGGTTCGCTTGATCACGTTTTTCAAAATGTTACAAGTCTCGTGTCTTTGGACATCAATACAAACAATTTCAGGGGATACCAACATATTTTGGGAAAATTCCAAACCTTATACTCAATATGGACTAAATGAGTTTGAAGCAACTAATGCACAAGGTTGATTTCTTGATTCATTAACTAATTGTACCATCTTAAAAATTTTAGGCCTTTATGGAAATAACCTTGGTGGAATACTTCCAAAATCAATAAGGAACTTATCCATTGAGCTTTAACAAATAACATTAAGATCCAATTATATTTCAGGAAGCATCCCTTCCGAACTTGATAGGTGCACCAATTTATTTGGTCTTGGGATGGATGAAAATCTTTTGGAAGGTCCCATACCTGATAGCATTGGAAAGCTTGAGAAGTTACAATATTTAACACTTCAGAAGAATAGTCTTACAGGAATTATTCCTTACTCTTTAGGAAATCTCACAAGATTAAGCCAATTGTGGTTAGATTTTAATAAATTAATAGGTTTTATACCTTCAAGCTTAAAAAATCTTCAGATTCTCTCTAATTTGGCCCTCAATCATAATAATCTAATCGGTATGATACCAAGAGAACTTTTTCTCATTCCCTCACTTTCAAATATTCTTGATTTATCATATAATTCTTTTACTTGGATTGTACCATTAGAAGTTGGTCACCAAGTAAATCTAATGTTACTTGATTTTTCTAATAATAATTTGACTGGAAAATTACCAGAGACACTTGGAACTTGTCAACTACTATCTGAATTATATGTGGACTACAACTTCTTCTATGGCTCCATTCCTATTTCTCTAGGAAATATAAAGAGCCTTCAAAGCTTAGTCCTTTCACATAATAATTTATCTGGTGTCATTCCTCAATCTCTACAAAATCTTATCTTTCTTAAGCACTTGAATCTGTCATTTAATAATCTTGAAGGAGAAGTTCCATATGAAGGTGTCTTTGCAAATTCTTGATCTCTCATTGGAAATAAAAAAAATATGCGGAGGAATTCCAGAACTTCATTTAGCAAAATGTAATGATAGATTATCATCAATTAAAAGTACTCATAATTTAATCAAAATTTTAGTTCTCACTTTTAGCATGCTAGTTATATTATTGGTCTTTTTTTGTTTTGTTATATGTTGCTATATCAAAAACAAAACCAAAGTAGCCAAAGAAGAAATTCATCAAACTTATCCTTAAACACTCCATTTTCAAGAATTTCTTATGCAAAATTAGCCAAAGCTACAAATGATTTCTCCACTTCATATCTAGTAGGATATGGAAGATATGGCTCTGTATAGAGGCACCTTAAGAAATTATCAAGCTATTATGGCTATTAAAGTTTTCAAACTTGAGGTTCATGGACCTTTTAAGAGTTTTACATCTGAATGTGATGCATTAAGACGCATACGCCATCGTAATCTTATCACGGTCCTAACCTCATGCTCAAGCATTGATCACCATGGCAGAGATTTTAAGGCATTGATTTTTGAATTCATGCCAAAAGGAAACTTGAACAAGTGGCTCCATACAAAATATGGAACTAATGGAGATGCTATTTTTTCCTTAAGCAAAAAGATTGAACATTTCAATTGATGTTGCAGATGCCTTGGTGTATCTTCACCATTATTGTGAACCATCAATCATTCATTGTGATGTCAAGCCAAGCAATGTTTTACTTGACAATGACATGGTTGCACATTTAGGAGATTTTGGGCTCTCAAGAATTCTTTCAGAGGCTATGAGTACATCTCTCCAAGATTGGATAAAAAAATTAAAGGAACCATTGGTTATGTTGGTTATGTAATGATTGATTTTTTAATGTTATAATTACTCAAGCTGATGTATTTCCATATGATGTAATCATTTAATGTAATATTTTTCTAATATATATATATTATTATTTAATTTGTAGAATACGGTGGAGGAGCTTGCCCATCTACCTCTGCAAATGTTTATAGCCTTGGAATAATATTACCAGAGATGCTTACTGGAAGAAGGCCCACTGATGATATCTTTAAAGATGACTTTAATTTACATAATCACATTAAAATGGTGTATCCTCATAGAATCGGTGACATCATAGATCCTAAAATGTTTACAAAAGAGTAAATATATTATAGTAAGATCAATTGCCAAAGCATTAAGAAATGCTTGGTTTCTTTGGCAGAAGTAAGTCTCTCTTGTTCGACTTCATTACCAGATGAAAGGCCATCAATGAGAGATGTTGCTACAAATTTACATGCAATTAGAGTTGGCTACCTTCAATTCAATAGAGTTGTCCTAGGAAGATGGAGCCAAGAAAAAGCACATTAAAAAAAAATCATGTCAATCACTTTATATTTTATTAGCAATTTGTTATGTTCTTTACCTTCTTGTAACCATGATTTCAATTAACTAATGATTAATAATTAAGCAAAAAAAAACTTGTACTTTCAACCAAAAACTATTAACTAATTGTTCATAATTTTATTCTAACTTTTTTCTTTTTTAAGAACTCTTACACCAATAGTTTGTGTGAAATATTTTAAGGAATATCATGTATTATTATATTTCATCATTAATAAATCAATGACTATATATCAATAATTTATATTAATTTTCTTTAACATTTCTTCTAGCTAAACAATTGAAAAAAAGTATAAAGAATTTGACAAAGCATTTTCTCTTAAAGTTAAAAAAAATGTTTGTATAGAACTTAAAGCTGGATTTCAAATATATGATGATTTTAAATTAAATTAGGTTGTGCATAATTAGTTAAGTTAAATAAAAAAATGAATCAAATCAAACACATTCAATTGATTTGTTTTCGTTTATTGAAGGACAATTTGGTTTAGGTTTAAGAGTAAAGGTTATTTATATTTCGTTAACAATTTGATTTTAAAATAAAAAATACCATTTGATCAACCAAAAATTAAAATTTAATGAACAAAGTGTCAAATATTATTTTCTTTGAAAATGTTTACTAACTTAAAGAAACAATATTAGGAAGATTTACATAGATACTACACACTTCTTATTAATTTACATATGTAACACCTAAAGTTAAATATAACTTATCCACCACTTTACTATGCTTGTAAAGGAGTATTTCACTTTTAAAAAAAAAGTAATGATTGTATTTATGATGTAATATTGAAGATTGAGATATTATATATTTAAAAATTAAAATTTAGTTGTTAGATACATAAATGCATAAGAATTGTGTGTGGTATGTATGTAAATCCCCATATTATTATTACTCTACATTTTAGTTCTACCTATAATTTGGTTTGATTTAATTTATGACAAATCCCTTATCCAATCAATCTAGATTGAGTGAATGCACAAATTTTAATTTATTTGGATTTTAAATTTAGTTAAAGTGAAATAAATTAAATCAAATAAATCAAATTACAACATGATTCAATTTGGTTTGATTCTACTTACGATTTAATCAGTTCAATCCTACATTTAAGGTAGTTCAATTTAATTAATTTATTATATTTGTCTATCAATTCATTCAAACTAGAAGTTAAATGCTCATTCTAATTAAAAAATTAATGTTCTTTTTGTCGAAGAAACAGCTTTCCTCCCTTCTATGATAAAAGAGCTAAGTTTTTGCGAGCTTCTTTGAAGTCAAATATGTGCATTCACATAAAAATATGAATTATATAAAATATTTTTAATTTTTTTAACTTTTGGTGTAGTTGGTTGTTGCCGAGCATTGTTGTGAAGGCTAGAGATTGGAATGAACTATAAAGCTTGGCTTTGAATTCTTTGAAAAAATCGTGTTGTTATCTAAGTTGAAATAAAGTTTTTAGATTATTTTAATCATGCTGGCTCCAAAAATTTGCCCCTAATCTCTCGATAAAAAAAGTTTAATTAGTGTTGTTTAAACTTTTAGAAGGCACATGAGACAGTAGATTAGACCATACCCTGAGATTTCACTCTCATTTTGTGAGGACTTTAGATTTGGTTCCAAGTTTCCTATAGGTGCAAGCATCTATAGTTAATTACCTCTCAAAATTTAGAGAGAACTTTCAATTAAGGTTAGTCGTTAGATCACTAATTGCTTAGCGTATAGTAGTAGCATGTGGAGTTTTGAAATTTATGAAATTCATTATTTTAACTTAAAGTGGATGATAGGTAGAATGATGATGCATCCGATCAAGATCACAATGTTTCGTCATCCCAGATTGTTATGGTCCCTAGTTTACTTAGTTAGAGGAGGTAGTCGACCCAACCTAACCGAATGATCCTTGTCAGCAGCCATATGTCACATCGACTAAGAGAACTTTGTAAGCTTGGGGTGGTATTTGTCTAAAGATACAAATTTAAGTCCACCTTATCTCACACAGAGTTTTTTGCCCTATTAGTTGCCCTCTATGATTGACATCTCATGGGACAGAGCTATTGAGAAATATACAGGCTACAGTCGCGATTGTAATATAATTGTGTTATTTGGCAACCAACCACCCGGTCAGAGGACTTTGGTTGTAACGACATCATATGTAAGGCCTATTAGACAATCCACACTGATAGAGGACACGAGCCTCGCTCTTACTAGTATGAGATTGATTGAGAGTTAATATAGTTGTGTACTTGACTTGATATTGGCTCCTTTATAAGCTAGAATTTTCCCAATTTGTCACTCCGATAAACAGTTGTGGATGAGTGGATGGATTATTTTAAGTAATTAGAAGATGATTTTTATTTGAATATTTTAAAAGTTTGATAACTTATCGAATTTGGAATTTGCATTGGCACTTAACTTAGGTTGATTTGTTTTAAAATTGAAAGCATATTTTGATGATAATATTCTCTTCGGTTGAAATAGCCAAAATTTTATTGAGGCGGAGTGCCAAATATATATATATATATATATATATATATATATATATATATATATATATATATATATATATATATATATATATATATATATATATATATATATATATATATATATTAATATATATATTAATAATAATAATAATAATCTTATTGATAATAATCCAGCTTGACTTAGAAACATGGAAAAGGAAAAGTCGAACAAAGACCTTTATGAATTGATTGAGCTGCGTACAAGTCGGGCGTAAAATTCAAAAATATTATAGAATATTATTATCCATCAAGTATTCTAGAATATACTAATGTTATTGGCTAATATATTTAATTTTCATTTTAAATAATATTATAATTATGACTATATTTATATTTTAGTATTTGAAACATTGCACGAAAATAAATATCCAAATCACCTAAAATAAATTCTTTTGATTTTCATTTCATACATACATACATACATGCATATATATATATATATATATATATATATATATATATATATATATATATATATATATATATATATATATATATATATATATTATTAACATACATCTGATATTGATTAATTTATGAAGGCAAAGTCTAAGATCTTATCAAATAATATCAAGAACATATAAATAGATTAATTATGAAAGTTTTAAAATAAATAATATATTGTACAATTTGTTGGCAAGAAAATATGTTGCTAGATTTGACGTTTGCTCGTCACTAGCATAGAGTCGTGCAAATTGATCGCGAATAGTCTCTTTTGATAGGTTTTGATATTTTGATGATATCAACAATAAATTTATGAGATTTTGTTTCATCGAGCTTTAGACTCTATGTCGTAACATATGACTTATCTTCTATCAATTGTATTGCTTGAATAAAAATACATATTTTGATCAATTTTAACATTTGGATCATTGCAGTACATTTTGCATTTAGAGATTATTTCAATGATTCTCTAATTATCAAGGCTTTTGACTTGATTTATGTAGTTTGTCCATAATTTATCGATTTTGTTATTTGTGCTTGATTGACATATGAAATATATGTAGGTCAACAAATCACCTTTCAAATTGTATTAATTTTTAAAATACAACCTTAAATCTATTCATTTCAATTAGCTCAAAAGTTTTTCACGATGCACCATTCAACTTAAAGAAAATAATAATGCATACAACCTATATATTTTGATTATCAATTATTTAAATAAAATTAAGCATGACATGGATAAAATCAAATATAATAGAATGAATTCTTAAGATACATTCATGTACACCACCTTATATTAATATAAGATTATTTTTTAGATAAGGTGTGTCCTTAATTAATATCATCATTGTTCTTTTCTTTATACATTTTATCACATAACTCATCTACGTTTGGACTAGTCATGGCTAGTAAGAATTTCTTAAAATTTTCATGTACATGCAAGTTTAGAATATCTATCAGAAATTGCACATAAATCACTGCGAGATTGAATAGTTGTAACTAACTCATTCAATGCTCTCCAAAAGTAGATCCATAAATCATTATTTTCATTTCTAACAATTGTAAATGCTAAAGGGAATAAACTATTGCTTCGATATCGATTTTTTGAACCATAAATGTTTTAAGCTAGAAGGTCTTGTCCTTACAAAATGTCCAAACATATATGCATGGCTTGAATGTTCAAAACATACAGTGAAATCAATACTAGTAAACTATTTTAATTCAATATAAAACTTGATTTTCTTACATATAATATCCCATGCTTTATTTATTTTTAATCCACTAGATGAGATCGCTCAGTATTGTCCGATCGGCACTTTACTTGAGGAGCGGTCGCTTGTGAGGAGGTTGACCTAGCATATGATGAGTTTGAGGAGAGTCTTTGAGGCTCTACAACGACCATCGAGTTTGATAGATGTTTCTTAAGTTACTGACGCTAGGATCGAGAGAGTTGCGGTGGCGGGATAAGCGAGGATAGAGCTTCGGGCAATAGACCAACACGTTCTAGATACGTCAAGCTATGGTAGATATTGAGGCGCCTTACCAGTTGGTGCTTTACAATTGGCTGAGAGTGAGCATCATTCTTTAGTAGTTTATTCAGCATAGTTTCAGGAGCTACAGTCTAGGCTCCCATGATGTACTTTTTTCTTTCTTATTTCTCTTTCCATCAGTCATGTATTATCTTGTTGTATTAGTGGACATCAACATTCCTCTGTTACTTTTGTGCTTTTTTTTGTTTGATTGGATCATTTGAATATATATTGAAATATCATCCTTCAGGCAATATATAGATTTTTTTGAGGCAGCTCTGAATTGAGGGTTTTCTTAGATTGTCTTAGTCTATCGATCAAGTAGAAAGATCTCTTAAATTTTGGTTGCTTATAATCACTAAGCTAGATCTGGTTTGAGATTGAAAAACTACCATCATTGGGGATGACGGGGCTCTTTTCATGCCTTCTCATGGCTTGTTGAGTGAGGAAGCGTCGACAACAGCCATTTATAGGCTTGTTGAGTTGACCTTTAGAAACTCAGTCTTATTTGTGATGTGTTGGTGATTTAATCATCAACGAATGGGGCTCTTTCACCACTTATGCTGGTGAGGAGAGAAGCTCTCATTTGTCAGCTTGTTGAGTTCGATCTTTAGAACCCATCTATGTCCTATACTTCAGGATATAGATGTTGATATTTTTTCAACTCAGTTGATTGAAGCTTCCAAGATTGGGAGTTCTTCTGACTTGATCTTCGACATTTGATGAATCTTGGAGAGAAATTTTTGACATTTAGGGCTGTCTTTTCATGCGTAGAAATAGATTATTTTTGTTCCTTGCAAGAGCTACAACTTTAGCAATAATAATTATGGATATATTCAGGGATTTATGCGTAAAGCTTGATGTCAACCTGAATCAAAATATATTCAAGGATCTCGTCTTATAGCATGATGTCAACTCAAATAAACTTAACATAAAATAAAAATGCCCCTATCTTGCAGGGGGAATTCTAAAGAACATTTAGAAGAGCTTTTAAGATAGAATTAAACAAATACATCAATATTTGAATTGATATGCTCTTAAGAGGGTTTTAAATGTAACATTGATTCATCTATGTATATAAAACTAAAAATGCCCCCTATGTAATAAAGGAATTTTCACGGAAAAGGTTTTTTCATCTTGAGTGAGTATATTTATTTAAGGATCTCGGCATGAAGCACGATGTCGACCTAAATAAATATACTAAATACCCCATCGAGGGATTTTATTATACCTCGAGAATGTATTTATCATGTATAATACTTTTTTCAGGTAACGACCATTAATTGGTGGCATTGGTCTTTCTCCTTTTAAGTCAATGAGTTTATATGCCCCTCCTTGATACATTTTTTATATGACAAAAGGGCCTCTAGGCTCAAATTTTTCCAATTTTGTGAATAATTGGTCTTCGACCAGACCAATTCCCCTTTTGGAATGTTCGAGGCCACACGTGTTCAAAAACCTAGACATCTTTGCTCGATAAACCTCCAAATTTTGATGAGCTTACTAACTTCATCAAGCGCGTCGAAGTTCCTCCATTCTCAAATGAGCATTTTGATCTTCAGTTAGGTAATATTGGATTGCTATTCGAAGTGATAGAAACTAAACATCAAGTGGAAAAACTACTTCAGTTCCAAATACCAATGAATAAGGAGTGATTTTAGTCGGCGTCTTATAGGTAGTTTGATACACCCATAGTGCCTCTATCAGTTTAGTATGTCAATCTCTCTTGTTTTTAGTAAGGATCTTCTTGAGCAGCTTGACAAATGTCTTATTGAAGACCTCTGCCAAACTATTTGCTCTTAGATTGTATATTGAAGAGTATCATCAATCAATTTTATGTCGATCGATGAATCTATAAATCTTTGTATTTTTGAAAGTTGTGCCATTATCAAAAATTATTTGATGCGACACTCCAAATCTATAGAACATATTATGCATAAAGAAGTTAATCACTCAATTAGCAGTAACTTCTTCAAATATAGTAGCTTCAGTCCACTTAGAGAAATAATCAGTCGCTGCTAGGATGAAGCGGTGTCCAGCTGACAACAGTGGATCAATTGGTCTAATTACATCTATACCCCAGCATTCAAATGGCCAAGATGCTATTATTGGGTGTAGTGGATTTGGAGGTTGATGGATTATATTCCATGTACTTGACATTCATGACACTTCTTAGTATGATTGATACAGTCTCTCTATAGATATAATAGCCCATGATCTTTACCATCTTGGGACGACTAATGTGCACCAAGTCCTTCATAAACTTCAACTATCACTTTACTAGCTTCATCTACATTTAGGCATATACATTTATTCAAAGGATCTGATATAAAGTGTTATTGATGAAAGCATAATACATTCTCTTCTCGATTTGAGCTGTCAGTGATTTATTATTTGGTAATTTATCTTCTTTAAAGTAGTCGATGAAAGGTTTCCTCCAATCATGTGACTCTTCCACTATAAAGGCTTTCCACTGCTTTTCTGAAGCAATGCCATGTTTTGCTCTTCTTACTATAACTTCTTGTTGATTTTGAGGAGTATGAGGAGCAACTTGAGTCACGTCCTGTTGTATCAAATTTGATAACCCCTCTACCTGCGGGGATTGATACTTTGCTGGCTCTAGAACTCATCGAGTAAATATGTCGATCATGACATAATCATCATTCATATTTGTCATTTCCTTAGCTATTTTACTAAGTAATCGGCTTTGCTATTCTCGGATCGAGAGACTCAAATTAGTGTAACATTTGGTATTTTCTTCATAAGCTCTAAACATGATAGAAAGCCTCGCTTGTTGATTTTATAGATGCCAAGTACTTGATTTATAATAAGCTCAGAATCGCCAAAAATATGCATGTTTTGAATTCCTATGAAAATAACTTCTTCAAGACCTGCCACTAATGCTTCATATTCAGCTTCATTATTAGTTCTTGGCTTAGTCAACCCATATGATAGTCTCATTATCCCTCCTTCTGGTGTTATGAAGATGATGTCGATTCATGCTCTTGCCCTTGGAAAATTTAGAGGTTTGACTTATTTTATCGATGAGGCTCCATTAAAGTACATTTCCCAAATTTGTAATTTTTCTCTTTCATGAATGTGCATAATTTTCTCATCGAGCAAATCATCATTGAGAGAAAAGTCTGCAGGGATGGGATGTGCAGCTAGAAAATCTGTTAAGACTTGTCCTTCCGCTACTTTTTGTGGCACATATATGATATCAAATTATAAAAGCAATACTGCCCATCTTGCAAAATGACCTCTCAACGTTGGTCTTGTCATCAAATACTTCAGCAGATCAATCCTTGAGATGAGGGTAATCTTGTGAGATAACATATAGTGAAAGAGCTTTTGGACTGCAAAGATCAATGCCAAACACTGCTTCTCTATCAGAGAGTATCTCATTTCTACTCCTATTAATCTTCGACTAATATAATAAAGAGCATTATATTTACTTTCTTCATTGTGTTGCGCCAATAATGCTCCAAGGGACTCTTCTAATGCAGCTGTGCATAGAATGAAGGGCTACCCAGGAGTAGGCGCTGCAAGAATTGGTGGATTTAATAGGTAGTTTTTAATGCTATTGAAGGCTTCTTGGCACTCCTTGTCCCACTTGAATTGAGCATCCTTCTTCATCAATTTTGCAAATAGTTGACAGCATCTTGATTGGTTTGATATAAATCATCGGATAAATGCAAGATGTCCTTGTAAAGAACGAAGTTGATGCAAACCCTTTGGTGGAGGCATCTCCACAATTGCCTTGATTTTAGCAAGATCAATTTCAATACCTCTACAATGTACCCAAGAAATATTTCTAGAGGATACCCCGAATGCTCATTTTAGGGGATTCATCTTGAGATCATATTTTCTGATTTTTTCTAATATAATTCTCAAGTCTTTGAAGTAGTTTTCATAATTCAAGTTCTTCACCACCAAATCGTCAACATAACATTCCACTTTCTAGTAAATCAACTCATCAAAAATACATGTCATGGCTTTTTGGTATGTAGCACCAACATTTTTTAAGCCAAAGGGCATGACTATGTAGCAATAGATGATAATTGGTGTTATGAACGATGTATGTCTTTCATCTTCAGGCGCCATCTTGATTTGATTGTATTTCGATGATCCGTCCATGAATGAGAATATGTTATAGTTGGAAGTATTGTCCACTAGAAGTTCTGATATTGGAAGTGGAAAGTCATCTTTTGGGCACGCCTTATTCAGGTCCCAAAATTCAATGCAGAGATAGATTTGGCCGTTCTTCTTCTTAACTGGGATAATGTTGACTATCCAATCTGCATACTTCTCCTCCCGGATGAAGCTTGCTTCGATCAGTTTCTTAGTTTTTGCAATTACCTGTTCTTCAATTGCCAACCTCATTCGCCTAGGAGCTTGCTTAATAGGCATCACATCTGGTTTAATAGCCAGTATATGAACTGGTACCTCAAGGGGTAAGCCTTGTATTTCAAAATATGTTCAAGCAAAGCAATCCCCGAATTCACAAAGTAGTACTTTTAACTCTTGAACTTTCTCATCAAGTAGAAGGGCAATGAAGAAAGTTGGATGATGATCATTCTCAGCACTTAGGTTAATTTCTTTTAGTTCATCCATAGTAGCTATTTGTCCACCATCTTCGAGTTCTTCAGGTGTAGGCTTGGCTTCTACTTCTTCATCATTTGTAAGAAGAATTTCATGGAGATCATCTTCTTCTTCACTATGAGTTTCTATCTCATTATATTATAAAGCTTTATTTTGATGAGATTGTGGATGAACCCAAGACCTTTAGTGATAAACTTATCACTTCTTCATGATGATGTTTGGCTCCACATCATGCTAAAGACTTGAGTTTTATGCTTAGTAGTTCAATATGAATTCCAAGCTGCATCATTCTTCAATTTCTGGTGGATAGTATATTGGTATTCTTGTTGGCACTATCTCATCAATTTTGTGTGAGTAGGTTGCAAAATTGTAAGGTTGAGACTCTTGATTTGTAGAATAGAGTTCTCATTCACCACTCTCACACACATAGAATGTTATCAATTCTTAATGTTATGGACCTCAGTGGAGTGATTTCTTTGAAGCAGGAGGGATGGTATAATTTTGAGTGAGTCATCGACTGCCAAATGAGATATCCTTCTTGATGCCATCGAACTCTATTTCCATAAGTAGAATCAAAGTCATGAATCAATCACTTATTTGATAATTTATTTTCCTTGAAAGCTTGTAAGTTCCCTTTGGTTTGATAGGAATATCTTCTTCTTCTTCTATGTCACTTCCCATGAGGAATTGATCTTAGATGTAGAATCAAATGCTTTAGGGAGAATCGCATTGCCTTCTTTCTTCCTCTTTGCCGCTCTTTCACTACTACTTTTTTTGTTCAAGTGGATGCTACTGCTTCAAGAGGCTCTGTTGGCTTAGGCTCTTTGAGGATGAAGTACTTTCCATCTTCATAAATCTTTGCTTCATTGACGGAGAATAGTTGTAGGTTACCGGGAATTCTGAACTCTTCCCCATCTTCTCATCCGATGCATAGTTGATGGGACCATGCCATACTCATGCAGCCATGGTAACCAAGAGACTCTAAAAATGATCGACATGAAACATGATTGGCTTCATATAAATCTAAACTTGAGGAGAATAAAAGAACCGATTTTACTTTTTATTGAAATGAACCATCAACTTATCTCCCAAGATGTTGGATGTCAAGTGATAATCCTCTTAATACCTTTAGACTCATAAGATTGATAGAGCCTAGATCAATCAATATTTGAGAGATGTCATCACTCTCTGCAGTAACATATAGAGGATGGTTGTGATCTACCGTTCCCAACATAAGATCTTCTTTAGAAAATATGATTACTGGGAGGTCTTGAGTTTGCAATGCTTTGGTCATGCATTTTTTTAGCAAAGTATGCTTCATAACTCTCAGAATCTTTGAGAGCTTGTATCAACATTTCTTGGAGATCTTTTGACAGCAGAAGAGCCTCGTACACACTCCATTATGCAAAGATCTTTCTCAGATGTGATAGAATATTATAATCTATCTTTCCACTTGATTTAGGCTTTAGTTTAGGATTTTTGGGAATGATATCTTCGTTGACTTTGATTTGTTTGCCTTTGTCTTTATTTGCATTTCCCTTCTTTGATGAGGGTGGTAAGACTTTACCACTTCTCAATTAAACTTGAATCACTTTGTAGTTGCTCAGATTCTTCTGAAGATGTAGTTTTATCAAGTTTCCTTCTTATTCTAGAGGTTTGGTCAAATGGGCTCGACTCATTTTTCAACTTTATATGCTTTATTCATGATGATATCGATGAGTTTGACTCTTCTCCATAGAAAAAATATAGATCTTCATCTGAACTGTTATCATCTTGTTGAGTCATTAAAAAAATTCAGATGTTAACTCCTCAGGCTCTTCCTGCTTTCCTGATAAGAACTTTGATGGGTTGGTGGTATGTCATTTCCCTTGTCATTTCGGAGCAACTAATGTTGAAGAACATCTGATATCACATAAATGATTTGGCATGTCTCTACTGGACAAGATTCACCATTATCTTCTTCATCCGATTCATCAATGCGAAGTTTAGGCATAAAGTCTGTAAGCCTAAATGATCGTCTTACTGGCTGGTGATACTCTTCTAAATTGTTAATAATCTTTTGAGTTGTTGTTCTCTTCTTCATCTTCTATTTCTTAGCCGGCTTCTTTGATTTATGAGGCCTGCATTTAGTAGACTACTCCTTATGTTGTGATGAAGTAGCCTTATCAAAATGAGAAGCCCAAATACTTGGTTTAGGCATCTCTCTTAAATCCAATATAGGTTCAAGTGGTGATTTCCACTTAACACTATGGACGTCTTTTAGCTGCTTCAGCATTTTCATGGTCTTTTTGGAGACTACAGTTTCTCATTCTTCAGTTTGAACTGATTTCTCTTTCTTTTTATCTTTGATGGATGATACGGAAGAGGACGTAATCATCCTTGTAGACTCTTTTTTTGGGTTGACTAGAATGCTGTCGGATAGTGTAAATTCACCTATACTTCCTTTCTAGCTAATCTTTGAAGACATAACAATCTTCAATAGGATGGCTGATCATCCGATGATAGGGATAGTAATTTGGATTACTACTTGATCTCTTCTTTTAATTTTAGTAATTGTAGACCGCTTTATTGCTTGCCAAAATAATTTAGCTGTCCTTCTAAAGAATAATCTTTGTTCATCTTTTCTTAAGAGATGGCGCATTCCTCATCTCTTGTTACTTATTTTAGATGCTTCCCACCACTTGGAAAAGTCGAGGTTTGTCATTTCCTCATAATACCAATTTTGGTTGTGGATTAGAATAGGCGCTTCTTTCCCTTATCATCATTGTACATCGCTATTTTTTTATCCACATTATATATCACCCACTTTTCACCATTTGAGCTATAGAGCGGCATGCATTTCATTTCTTCTTGAGTCGGTTTGTTTCTCTTTGCTTTATCTCGTAGGCTTTAGACTTAGGGTGATTCCTTTTCAAATTTAGCCACCCTATCAAGCAAGTCCGGAATGTCGGCGCCATACATAAAATTTGTGCCATTTTATCATCCATATTGCCCATATCAATTGTATCGCATGTTCTTCTTCCAATTGTTGCTCACATTTTAAAGAATTAAATCATTGGTATTAACTTTATCAATTGTGGAATTGGATTCTTCTTCAAATTCTAAGGGTGCATCCCAAACTTGAAGACTATATAAATTTTTAGACACATCTAAATAATATTCATGCAATGTGCTAGCGTGCCTTTTGAAAAGAAAGTTTGAACCCAAACTACCTAAGCTTTTTAACTTGTAATGGCTCTATGATTCCATAAATTTTTCTTATTTATGGTTATAGGCCACTTGTAATGTAATTAGAGTATACTCAATGAAATCTTTGCCATACAAAGGATATGGACCCCTAGAAAAGAAGATACATTATCTTTTTTTTTTTAATCTGCCAAGCGAGCTCACCCAATCATGGCAAAGGCTAAGATGACAAAGTATGAGATATCTAATTATTTTTGTTTAGCTAGGGACAATTTTTGACTTCTAACCCTACAACTTTATTTTGATGTGGAGAAGCTTAAAGTCAAAAATGTCCACATGCTTAGAAATTTTAGACTTCATCCTTTTGCTCTTGGATATAGTCCTTCCATCCCTTACTTTTCTTTCTTTTTTGTCAACATTCGATAACATTTCACTCTTTATGAAATGACTCCACTAAATGATTTGCTAGGAAATTTGATGTATTTGACTTTTCATCCAAATACAACATTTGATTGATTTTTTTGATTTGATTCAAGTCTTTTTTGATTGATCATATAATATGATCCAACATTTCAATTTCTTTTTCATCTTTTCATGGAATAGCAAATCTAGTAGAGCCATTTGGTAAAATTGACTTTCTTGAAAATTTTACACTTCTGAAATCAAAATTTTCTAATGGAATCAAATATTTAGTGAGGTCATTTAGGAGTAGTTGAATGATATTCCTAAAGACTCAACACTTTAGGATGAATATGAAAATCCTTCTATAATCAATATTTTTCTTCTTTTTCTTTTCATTTGATTCCTTTTTTTATTGGGTTGGATAGGACCATCCAAGAGCATTTAAAGATCTTTCATGAATTCCTAAGTTGCTCTTTTTTATGTTTGAATTTTTGTCTTCAATCATCTATGTGATTGAGACTAAGTTCTTTTTCTAGGTTGAGTTTTCAAGATTGAATTTTCAGGAAACTAAAAACTCCTTTCTTTATTTGATTGAATTTATATGACACCATCTTATCAAAGCTTGATTAGAATTAGGCCTATATAAATTCACTTTCATGTTTATAATTGATGTTGATTGATGCACCCGGTTCAACATATATTTTGGAAATTTTCTTCTATTGAATTTTCCACATCAACCAAGATGCCAATAAGTTCTTAGTAGTCTATCTTCATCATAGAAGATAACCCAGAACCTTTTTTATTGAATGCCACATCGTGAAGTTGCTTATAATTAAGTAAGGCAAATTACATGATTATGTAATGTCTTGCTTTACTTTCATTTCTTTATTTCATTTTTATTGTATTTCTTATTTCATTTTGTTTTTAACATAGCATTTTGATGCTTGATTTTGTAAGCAACTTCTAGGATGGGCAAAAATCACATTCTCGGGATGACTTATTTGCCATATTTTTTAATGTCATTTGAGGTGGTATAGCTCTACCATTTTGAATTTGATTTCAAGAATTTCCCTTTTAAATGGATGGAAGGTAGGTCTAACTCTATCCTCAATAGACCAATAGACCACATGATCTATTTATTTAGAGGATCATCATTTAAAGAGGATCCTCTAGGGTAGATGATGTGTTATTAGAAAGTCAAGTTTGACTTGTATTTTTTATAACACATTCAAGATTAAAGGTAATCTCAACTTGCAATAAAATCTTTGACCACCATACTAGACATTAAGACAATGTCAAGTGGGTCATAAGACATTGCAAAGGATTCACCTTAGATTCACTTTGTATTGAAAGCATATAATGCCTTAGTCTTTGACATAGAAAAATTAAGGCTTTCTTCACTCATTTGACTATCAAAGTCCTAAGTGATTTATTTATCAACTTAGCGAGATAGAAATTTCATACTTTCACTCTGAGAGATAGAAATATCATCCTTTGGACCCAATCCTAAGGTCATGATTTCTTTAGAAGGATTAAACTCTTCATTTATCTTCTTTTCTTGATTTAGCCTTAAAATTAATTAAAGCTATTCATGAAATATCTTTTAATGAGAGGAAACTCTCATTAAGGAAGTTAATTTAAATTTATTGGTTTAAATTTCATTCATTTCAACTTTATCAGGAGAATCAAAATTCTTTTTTTACCCTCTCTTTCTATTGATTAGGAGCAAAGTAAATCCTATCATTTTTTTATGTCATGTCATCTTCCTCTTTTGACTCTCTCCTAAACTCTTAAGAATTTAAGGTTTTGGAAAGGTCTAAGAGGGTTACCTCAAGTCACTCCATAGAATTGGCCAATGAGCTTGAACAAATGATTTTACAATATTATAACTTGTGGAGATGAATTAAGATTAAAGCTGATTTGCATTTATGTAAAATTTTCTTCTATAAGGATAGAAGATTTACATTTAGTTCCTTAATCAACCTCTGCCTAAGGTCAATAAGGCATTCTCTTTTTGGGATGATTTTTATTTTTATCCCTCTTTTTATTTTCTTTTGAATTGATTCTTCTTTAAATGCAATTCAAGCTTCAATCATGGTGGAAAAGGGGCAATAGGCACAACCATGCCTCCTTTTGATTTAGATTTTCTCAGATTTGAGAACTTCATTTCAATCTACATCCTTAGGTGTTTGACACCTTTGAATGTAGTAGAACAAATAGTATCCATTCAAGGACCACTCCTCATTCTCTTTAGCTTGTAGTATGAAGCCAAAGTAAGATCAAGGATAAATTTTAACTTTGAGATTTTATTTTGAGATTTACTTTTCAAACTCTTGAAGTTCTTTTCAAACTTCTTTAAATTTTACATTTCTTTTCCATATTGGAATGGTTTCAAATTTGTCTTGACTAGATTTAGGTCTTAATAGAAATGACTTGTTTTACATTTATTTCTCTCACCCTTTTTTTATTTCGGGTTTTGGTTCTTGGACCCAATCATTTAACTGTGGCAAACAAAGAGTTCTAGAACCTTAGTTCAAGATGTTGGATAGGCTCAACCAAGAATGGAATGGAGAGGTGTCCAACAGAAAGAGTCCCTCGTGAGTGGAACTAGTACACTCGATATATAAAAATAATCACTTATTTCTAAAGATGGAGAGGAACCATTCCCAGGTGGAGTCAGAAAAATTGTGTAAATGGAAGAAAATGTGACACCACATAGAGCTTAGGAATATTTTATTTAGATGACCAAATGACATTAAGGAATAAACATATTATCTCAAAGATAAACATGCTTTCCTATAATGGATCATTCAATAAAGACTCCAAA
This sequence comes from Cymbidium sinense, assembly GCA_021442155.1. Taxonomy (NCBI): domain Eukaryota; kingdom Viridiplantae; phylum Streptophyta; class Magnoliopsida; order Asparagales; family Orchidaceae; genus Cymbidium; species Cymbidium sinense. The sequence continues at coordinate 72,249 of JAKCPB010000308.1, read as the reverse complement.
AGACTAATGGTTCTTTCATGGAGAATTTTCCACTATATGGAAAGAAGAACAAGATTTATTTTAACCTAGGATCATGGTTCTATAAAGGCAAGCTTATAGTTAATTACATCTTAGGAAGGGTCTCTTCCTAAGAATACTCTCGATTAAAGAAATAAGTGGTTATCTCTAAAGACTTCTAAGATAGCTTTCAAAGGATTGATTTTTGGAAACTCAATTGGGAGAGATCGAAATTGGAGAGAATTATTTTCAAGAGTCAAATGGGATAAAGTAGGAAATGTCTATTGATGAGGATACCGAGACATTTCAACTCTTATCATTGGGCTTCAAATTTGGGATTTAATTTTAGATTTCATGTTGTCATTTTTTTAGAAATCTAGCGCTTAGATTCTAGCAACTCAATACTTCCTAAAAAAGGATGCTTCAGAACCTAGTCTACAGGTGCTTCTGACACATGTTAGATGCTCGACCTAATTCTATCTTTGGGAATTATCGGTTATCCCTCTCACTTGAGAGAAGTAACTATCTCGACTCTTACGGACTTATAACCCTTGAGAAGGCGCCTAACACCACTAAGCACATTTTAAATTTATGAAGTCAAGTCATATGAATGCAAGATGGTGGGTTATTACATTTTAGGAATGAAATCTAAGAACCTAGACTCACTCTAATCCCTAAGATCATGTAGGGTATGAAGATGTATCTAACTAATGCACATTATTCAGATTTTTTTATAAATTTTGATTCAAGATTCATTTTAGGCCATATGGTATTTATGCCTAATGTCATGCAATTAGAAATGGTTATGGGCCAAATCAATATTAGAAGGCAGGCTTCCCCAAGAAGATGGTCATCCTCACAAGACAAATGTCCCTTATGTGCAATGGGTGAAGTTGCCCAATTTAAGGAATAGAAGTAAGATGGTTGCATGATTTCAAACCTAATTATTTCTAATTGATTTTATGTCGTGTTAAGCCTAAGGCTTTAGTTTATGTGGAGTTTTGAATTTCATTTATTTTTATGTTTCAATTGATTTTAGTTTGGTAGAAAATTTAGTTTATCTTATGAGCCTACATCCAGGACATTCATCCAACAAACACAACCAGAAAGAAACCTAGAAAGCATGATGTTTCTATTGCGCAAATAAATCTAATCAAATAATATAAGAAAAAAACCAATGGTGGGTACATTGTACACCTCGGAAGAAAGAAAAATGGGCAGTTGAGTTTTGCCCTTATACAACCCAGACTAGAACTACAAGTTTAGATCTATGGGTCTTTTTTCCAGGAAAGTCTCCTTCTTTAGGGACATCCATCGGGCTCCACATGGGACCACAACACCATCTCTTGGTAAGGTCAGCTCCTGCTAATCCTAAACCCCATAGATCCTAACCTAATTCTAAGCTCAAATTTACATTTTAAAATTCAGATAGAAATCCTAAGTCCTACAAAATAGATGTTAGGAAATACAAGACACATCAATTATATTTTACAAAGATATGAGCTTAGCATTGGTTGCCAAGGCCACCTATCCTATGGACTATGTTAAGGATTTTTTAGCACTTGCAAGCAAACGATAATTTTATAATTTTTATTTATGACAACCGATCCCTTTAATCCCCTAAAATAGTGTTAAATCTAGAAAGAAACCCTACCATCCGGTCTATAAACAAATAAGCCTAGGCATCGGTCTAAAACAATACACCAGACATGTGAAGCACACAACATAACATAAAATTATAGAAAATCATAGAGCGATCTATCCTAGATCTAGAGTCGTGACCTAGATGATCTAGTGTGTGTGTAAAAGAAGGATTTGTGTAGGCTTTGCTAGACTCCTTTAAGTTTAAGTTCCAATTTGAAGTTTGAATTTGTTTAATTTTACCTTTAGGTGGTTTCAATTCAAATGGTTTAGTGATTTAATTCTCATTTTATGTTCATTTTATTTGGTTAAAGTAATATTTAGGTTTTCAAGAATGAGAAATAGAATGATTTTATTTTTAGATGAAACTCACTTTATTCCACATCCTAAATCTAATGAAGTTTCCAAAAGTCTAACTAAGATCCTTAAGTATCTTAATTAATTCTTTTGATGTTATTTATGTTTGGATTGGTTTTGATATTTCTTTTCTTTTGAAATTTAGATTTGATTTGATTCATTTAGTTTGTTCTTTTGATATGATTCAATTTATTTCATTTGATTTGATTTATTTCAATTTAGGTTTATGTTGACTTTGTTTTATTTTAATTGAATTGATTTCAATTGTTTAATGAGTTTATAAAGTTAAGGTTGAATTATTTTAATGTTTCATCAACCTTTAAGTTCTTTAACTTAAGGTATTTAATATTTTCTTTTCTTTAATGATATTTTGTCCCATTTGTTTTAGATATAATTTTGTTAGCTTGAAGCTTAATTAAAGTTTTAGCTTAAATTATTTTATTTCATTTCTTTAAGTTGGTTCACTTTTACTTTGATTAGTTCAATTTGATTTATGTTGGTTTTATTTTATTTAGATTGATTCGTGTCTTTTGTTTGACTTATGTCTTAACTTTATATTAGGTTTAGTTATGCTGATTTTATTTAATTTGGTTTATGTTCACTTGAAAATGTTTAAGTTAAAGTTTATGTTTCATTGATTTAACTTGATTCAAATTGTTTAATTATGAATTCATGTATTAAGTTCATTAGTTCTTATGTATGTGATTATATTCTTTCATTTATGTTTATTCAATGTTTATGTTATTTTCTATTCATTTGATGGTTTAATGTTTTCTTTTGTTTACATTACTTTGTTTCATTTAATTTGAATTGATTTTAAATTGATGGTTTATTCACTTTATGTTGAAAGGTTATGTCAAGTTAGTTGATTTAGTTTATATTGTAAGTTTATGTTAAATTATGTTGATTTAGTTCATGTTGGATTAACCTAATGTATCTAGGTTAGGATTTATATTCACTTTTAGTTAAATTTATAACTTAGTTTGATTTGAATTATTTTATTTATTCATTTATTTGATTTATTATTTTGGTTTTGGTTCATTATAACTTAAGACATTTAGATTTGAGATTTGGATTAAGTTATGTTAGTCTCATTTACTTCAATCTAAATAATCCTAAGATATGAATTCATTCTTAGATTAATTGAATTGAAGATTAATGACTTTTGAAAGTGTTAATGGTTTCAAATTCTAGAATTTAACTTAATTAAGAGTTTTATTAACTTAAAATTTAAATTTATTAACTTTAGGTTGAAATTGATCAATTTCTTGACTTAGGATATTTAAAGAAGTTCCTTAATAGTTCTTTGATGTTTGATTAAGATTGATTTGAATCACCATTTAATTTAATGGATTAATCAATTTCCTTAACCCAATATTTGATTAACATTGACCTAAGATTTAGAAATTTAACAACTTCTAATAGATCAATTGAGTTTGAAAATTTTCAAGTGGGGTTACATGCCAATTTCATGTGTCCAAAGTTTCATCATGATTAGTTTGTAATTAAGGAGTAATTAGAGTTTTAATTATTTCAAAACCTAAAAAGCCTAATTCAATGAGATTCAGTTTAAGATTTTATTTTTCATGGATTCCTCACTGAAATATGTTTCCAATGAGGGTTTATTCATAATTTTTGGTTGATTTATTATGATTTAATTAGTTTAATTATTTGAATTATTCATTTAATTAGTTAATTTGGTCAATTTAAGGATTATTAAGTTTAAGTTTTAATGATGTTTTAATGTTCACTGAGGTTTATTAAGTTGATTTAAGGTTGTTTAGATCATTTCCATAAGTTAAGTTCATTAAGTTTAATTTATTTAATTAAATTAGGGGTTTAGGATTGAAAATTTCATTTCTCATAAATTAAAGTGAATTAAATCATCAAAAATTTTAAGATGGTGTGTTTTAAGGTTAATTTCATTTTCCCAAAGTTTCATATTAATTGGATTAGTGGTTAGAGAGTAATTATGGTTTAATAATTTTTAATTAAACCCAAATTAAGGCAAAAACCCAATAAAAAATTGGGAATTTTAATTTTTATGGATTCCTCTCATCGAATCCATAGAGCCTTTATTTTATTTTTTATTTATTTATTTTCTATGATTTTTTAGAAATTTTTTTGTTAATTTTATTAAATTTTTAAATCATTATTTAACGGTATTTAACCGTTTAAGTGACCAGGGTCCATGCGGCATGGCGGCCCGTGTGTCACGCGCTTGCGTCATAGTTTCTTTGCATGGCGTGTGGGTTGGTCCATGCGCGTGGCGTTCCGCGTCGACAAAGGAAAAATGTTGGATGATCTAGGCGTCCATGGGATCCGGTCCGGATCATTCCACGGTCCTTAGAGAAAAATAAGATCATCTTACATGATCGAGCCATCCATTCTTTTTCGAAGGAAGGGGTGGAGACTTCATCCACCCAACTGCGTAGAGCGTTGGTAGTGTTTTGCTAATTTCTCACGATCTAAGCAATGAAATTCAATGATTTAAATTGCAAATGATCATTGAGCGATTCTCTGATCCATACGGCTTGATCTCACTTGAGATCAAGTTTCCTTCATGATGGACCAAGGCCGAAAAGCTTGATAAAAATGAGGGGGGCGTTAATGGCATACCTCCGGTCCGGCGATCAACGGCGATGGGATCGACTCCAATAGCTTCAGAGCTTTGACGGAAGCTTTCTTGCCAAAGGAATTGGATCTACTCCTTGTGGATTGCTCCCTAGACCAAGCTCTTCTTCCTACCCATCGGCCTTGGTGGTTCTCTGACTTCAACCGAGGAGTGAGGGAAGTTTCATTTTGCTTCAGTTTTGGCTTGTGAAGGTTATGAGATGGTTGGTTTTACTTGAGGTGAGTGCTTGTCAATTCTGCCTTTGGCCCCCTTTCCTCTTTTATTTCCATTTTTCTTGGATTGGGAGAATTGCTATTTTTTTTAGTCTTGCTTCCTAAATGGTGGATAAGGAGTGGGGTTTAGCAAATGAGATTTCTCCTTTGACTTTTCGCCGCCCCCCGTCCCCTAATTTCTTAGTTATTTAGTTTAGTTATTAGTTTAGTTAGTTTATTAGTTAGTTTAGTTATTAGTTTTAGTTATTAGTTATTATTTATTAGTTAGTTGTTATTAGTTTTATTATGTATTTATTTGTTTATTATTATTAGGTTTATTAGTTATTTGTTAGTTAGCTATTATTAGTTAGTTATTAGTTTATTATAAGTTTGTTAGTTTGGTTATTATTTAGGTTTAGTTAGTTTTAGTTATTAGTGAATTTTTAGTTATTATTAGTTATTATTATTATTAGTTATTAGGTTATTTCCTTTAATTATTTATTATTAGTTAGTCAGTTAGTAATTTTATTTATTTATATTAGTTATTAGTTTTTTAGTTTAGTTTATTAGCTAGTTATTAGTTATTAGTTTAGTTATTAGTTGAGTAATTATTAGTTAGTTAGTTTTAGTTTAGTTAGTTATTTATTATTAGTTTTTAGTTTAGTTTATTACTCTTATTAGTTTTATTATTATTATTTGGATTTTAGTTTGGAGTGGTTAATTAGCTTAACTGGGATTAATTAAAGTTATTTTATAGCCTAATCAAGTCTCATTAACTCAATAAGTTTCACTTCAACTTGAATCCAATTTGGTGATTAACTTAAGCATTGGAATTGATTTCAATGTAAGTGTCTTAATCACCTTTAATTGCTTTTAAATCTTGTTTTGCATCATTCCTATTTGTTCATTGGATGACGGGTTTACCTTTGATTCACTTAATTTTGAATTGATTTGAATTCTTATATCATTTTAACCTATTTGACCCAAATTGGGTTAAATCTTTAACTATGATTCATTTGGGTCAAATTTTATTTGACTAAATTAGATCCAATGGAGAATTGGATTATGTTCAATTGTCATTTCCAAATGATTTTGAGTGATCAATTTGAGTTTATTTCGATTTGATTTGGGTTTGAACTCAATATGACCCATTTAGGCTATTTTAGATCAAGTGATCTAATTACCCTATTTTAGACCTAAATGAGTTCAAATTCCTTTATAAGTGTGTTCTAGTATGATTATTTGATCATTTGGAATGTTTGGAATAATTTAATTTAGTCATATTTTGGGTGGGTTGACTTTTTAACTAAGTGGGCCCCACTTGGGTCAAACCTATGTTGACTAAGTTTGACTAAGGATTTGACTTTTGATTTTACCTAGTTTAATCCACCTAATTCAGTTAGGTGGGAGGGTTTCCTTTGAACACTTAAGTGTCCTAGGTAATGAATTAGGATATTCCAATTTGAAATTAGGACATCCCAATTATTAAGTTTAAATTTCAACTTAACCTCATTCAAAAAAGGCATCCAGACTAACAAATCATCATGTGAAACCTCAACGGATTCATCCACCACCGCCGGTGGTCGCGGCAGTTCAGTTTCAAGGAAGGTCACGTGGTGCGCTTTCTTATTGCTATCGGACTTTGCACCTCCAGCAGCAGACAAAGCACTGGCAACTTTCTTAGACGGCTTCTGAGCATTCTTTGAAACTCCCGATGGTTTCCACGGCTTTGCTGTCAAAGGTTTCTGCAAAGGCCACTCGATCGCGATGTTTCTGCTTAAATTTCTACCAAATGTGCGCTTAGGCTTGGATTCGATAAGAGAAGTTGATCCCTGCCTTTCCTTATGGTCGTATTTCCCGCCGGCCTCCGTTTTCCTAGAAAAGGGGTAGGATGGAGATCCATGGCGACTGGTCGCTGCGAAGAGAAGAGAAGCGGAGTTTGAATATTTTCAAAAGAGGAAAAATGGCACTCCTTGGAATAGACGAGTGAGAGAGCGAGACCGGACGGGAGCCTCTGTTTCTTTTGCAATGCTTGCGGTTGAGGGAGTTGCTTGCGATTGAGGGAAGAGTGGGAGGGAAACGGTTACTCGGCTGGGAGGAGGCAGGAGCAGTTCTTCGGCTGGGAAGAGCCGACGTGCGGTTTTAGGGAGACGAAATCGAGCGAGTGTCGAACGAAAGAAATCGGGAGAGCGTGCGCTTAGAATTATATAAGAATATTTATAAGGCATTTGTTTAGTTAAAAAAAAAAATCGACATTAATTTTGATTTTTTTATGATATTATTATATAATCAATATATATATATATATATATATTAATTTTAAATTATTCTATTATTCTGAACGTAATTACATATTTAATAAATTTCTATGTAATATATATATAATTTTATTTATTATATGTTCATTATATAATAAAAAATATAATAAATATAAATTTTACAAATAATTTTTAAATTAATAAATTTAAATTTATTAAAAATCAAACTAAAATAACTGAATCAAATTATTAATTAATTTGTTTAATTTTATATTCTATTTGATCTATTTGATCTAATTTTTTAAAAATCTAAAATTAATTAAATTTAAAAATTCACCATCCAAATCCTATTTATCGCAATATATGACTATTGTGCATAACTTAAAAAAAAAAATACTGTGAAAAATTTAATGCATAGATCTTAAAAAGATCACATGCAATATGTATAAGATAAAAAACATCATTAATTACAAATACATTGTGATTTGTGATAGTAATTTTGTACCATTGAGAGAGCGTTTGATATCTGATTATTTTTTGAAGCGAAAAATGGGGGAAAAAATTGACGTATTTAAGATTTTTTTGAACATATGCCATGACCACAACAAAAATAATATTTGATTAAATAATAATTTTTGTGATCACAATAATTAAAAGTTAAATTAATTGAAATTAAATATAAGCCTTAAAAAGCAAAGAAGTAGTTTTATTTTAAACTTAAAGATTATTATTATATTATAAACTTATCAAAAGAAATATAAATACGCTGAAAAAAATACAATGAATGGATGAAAAATTAGTGTTTTAACATAAATTTATGGGTCATTCATTTATTAATTATTAGATATATAAGAGTTAAATGGATAGGCATTATTTCAATGAAGCCGATCAAGGGTGAAATATAATTTTAATAATCATGTAAATAATAATGAACATAGACAGTAATGATTTGAACAGAAGATATTATTATTGTTGACTGATATATATAATCTTAATACCGAGCAATATTATATTTATATAATTGGCGATCATCTATATATGTGTATATCGATATCGATATATATATATATATATATATATATATATATATGCTTGATTGATCAAATTTTAGAATGGCATAACATAAAATCACATTTATATTATCTCAAGACAAATTGCATTAAATCATAACTTCTACGGATATCAATTATTCTAGTTTTATTTATATATTAGGATTTAGGGTTATTATTCTAATTTTATTTATATATTATTATATATATTATTTTTATTTTTACTATTATTTTTATTTAAAAAATTGCTTCAATGATTGTAGGTTATTGTGGTTTTATTGCTACGCTACTGTGTCCTAATCTTTATACAACATAATGATAAATATGTTTATTATGGACTTTTTAATCCTATCTTCTCTAAATAGGAAAAGAGTGAAACTTTTTAACTTCATATATATGATAGATTATTTTGACAAAGATAGACCCTCAAGTATTTTTTGCTTTATGAGATTTTTCATATAAAAAATTTCTACTAAGTCATAATACTTTTAATTGTGTGTCCTATATATATACATATAATGAGTTAGAATTCAATTCAATGTATTCATACATACATGCTTATATATTTAGATATGACTATATGCTGCCTTTATAAAAGAGTAAAGCATCCATCATAATTATTTGATTAGTTTTCATTTATATATATATTCTCTTTCATGATTTTATATATATTTCAGGTAGGTTTAGGTTTTTTATTTTTTTTATTTTATTGTCTCAAGATTATTTGTAACCTACCTAGTTCAAATATTGTATCTAGCAATATATTCATTTGAATTAATAATAACCAAGCCAACATTCTAAATATAATATGGTATCAAAGCAATAGCATATCATTCAACAACCAACAATTCTCCTTTTTTTATGATCCCTACTAAGTCTCCTCTTGCTATAGTTGTCCACCACCACACTTTAGCCATCCAACATACACAATACTCTTAGTGACCACCAACTAGCAAATCTCTTCTTTTATAATTCATCTCCTCCTTGACTTGACATCTCACAATAACACTCTTTTAAAAAGTCTTGTAACGCTCTTGTTGTTTCTCAAAAATCTTATCAAGGGAAACCATCATTGAGTTTATGCATTTTTTTTGATTTGTTTCATAAAAATTTACTCATCAAAAAAACTTTTTTTTAAAGAAAAAACCTTCTCTTTCATCGGTGCATGTTATTTAATTTTTGTAACAAATCATTGAAAGAATAAAACAAGCATTGTAAATTTTTAGTTGATTTCCTTATGTGTATACATCATCGCATATTATTTGTTATACATTTTTAGTTGATTTCCTTATGTGTATACATCATCGCATATTATTCAAGTCATATTGCTTGCAATATGTTCATTTGAATCACTAGAAAGGACAAGTCATCATCATTGTTCTCTATCCGAGCAAAATGTCAATCCAATTAATGAGTGATCTTCTGCCTTCAATATAAATTCACAACCTTGCCTGTTATTTAGGGTTTAGGGTATTAATGACAAAAGTTTCAAATTCAAATTATTAAAAAAAAGATATTTTTTAAAAAGAATTTGTTAATGAGGATAATAAAATTGAGTATTATGTTAAGTTTCTTGAAAACTTACCAGCAACATAAGCATCTGTCTTAAACTTATTAGTATGATTTGACATGCATTATAAGTACAAAATGCATGTAGTCATATATATAAGGAAAAAATCTTCATCTTTGGTTGAAAATCGCATCTATTTATGTGCTTTTAGTTAGCTCAAGTTATCATCTTACTAGACAATGTTGCCAACATGTTGGGTGAAGGCACCTTACTTGGTTAAGTGACACCATTTTTTCATTGGATGAAGTTGTTGACTTGTTAGATAAAATAATTGCCTTAAGTGAAATCAGAGTTGCTGACTTGCTAGGTGAAGTTGTCAGCTTGCCCAGGTGAATTTGTTATGAGTTTGTCATGATTGTAGTGAATTCATCTTCTTGATTTTGATTGGTTGCTATGGATTTAACTGCCATGTTTAATATATCCAAGATATTTATCGTGTATTTAGTTTTTCAATTTTTTATATAAGTAGAAGTTACTTAAAAAAGAATAAGAGATTAAAGTAAATATATTCTTCTTTGCTATGTTAAGAACTTTATTTGGATTTGTCCGATCTACTTAGCTCAACTTTTTGGATCATCTACATCATTTTACTTGTCAATGGATGAAAAAGTTTCCCCAAGCAAACCATATTGAAATAGCTTTGACTTTATTTTTTGACTTTTATGATTTTATCTCGCTCATCCTTGTTTGTCTTTATATTGAAAGTATGCATTTGCATTGATAATCAAATAAGTACAAGAAAGGTCCAAAAAGAAACAAAACTAAGAAGCTACAATGTGTGATCTATCTTCCTCTAAAATTATAAAAAAAATTAGAAGGGATAGCATCAATATCACTATCTAACCACAAAAAGGATACACCTGTAGCTATTTTAGCACAAAAAATTACAAGCCCATTATTGTCTCTATTTGCATGCGAGAATATGACATGGTGGAAGTTCTTCAAAAAAACATATGTTTGGGCTTTCCGGGGGTCAGCCTCTCCAAATCTCATTCTTCATACTTTGCTTCATATAATTCACCACATTAATGTTGTCCACTTCCACAATGATGCCTTTCTATTCATACATCCATGGTTCTATGACATGCCTTAGGTGGAGCATTGCTTGGAGTTCCATAAATGTGCTATCCCAAAGCAGAAGATTATGTCCCACAGCCTTGATGAATCTACCACTGTCGTCCCAGATAACAATACCAATACCAATATCACCAACCTCAGATGGGAGCAGAGAGCCATCAACATTAGCTTTTAGCTAACCAAGAGGATATATGAAGGAATAGCCTATGAGGCTGGGTAATGTCCTAGTGCACTTGGAAGGGAAAGGAGACAGAGTGATTAAGGGTTTCCATAGTATTGGAAGCAATAATCTTCATGGTCCCATGTGGTCGGTCATGGGTCTTTGCATTTCTGGTTCTCTAAACATAATATATATCGAGCAATACAATCTAGCCCATGCAAGGTCCTACTTTTTCACTTTGGAGAGGGCACGGAGCAGCTCCACCATGTTAGAGAAAAGAAGGCATGGAGAATCCCCAACTAGCTAGGGTTTGGTGGATACTAGCCGTGAGAGAATAATGCACGACCACATGCTCAACATCCTCTTCTTGGTTGCATCCCCACAAGCATTCAGGAGTATCTTTGAGGCTATTCTTGACCAACTAGTTGGCAAAGCATTCTTTGTTAACCTCCACCAAAACATTTTGATTCTTGGTTACAGCTTGAGGTGGAACAACCATCTGAATTGATCCACATCAGCTTGGAATTGGGCCTAGTAAGCCATAGAAGTAATGGATTTACCAAGAGGAAGCTTCAACAATTCAAGCTGGTCTCCCTGCACTCTCCATGAATTTGAACAACAGCTATCAACCCTCTCAATTTAGTGCCAAACCGCTGCTCCAGCCGCACCATGTCCCATTGTCCATTTTCAACAATTAGTTCATTGAGGTTTAGATAATCAATGTTCTCCATATTGATGAAAGTGGGCCATTTAGCCAAGGGAATGTCAACAACCCAAGCATGATTAAGCAGGTGAATTAGCTCCCCATTTTCCACTTGTCATCAGATAATGTGAGTGTGGGCTTCAAAAATTTGCCATCTACTTTTCAATTCGAACAATATGAATTAAATGTTAGTTAAATTTTTAGAAGGCAGATGGAGTAGTAGATAAGACACTATCCAAAGGTTTCACCCTCATTTTGCAAGGACTTTAGATCTGGTTCTACGTTTCCTATAGGCGCAAACACCTATAGTTAATTACCCTTCCCAATACTGAGAGAGCACTTTCGATTAAGGCTAGTTGGTGAGTCACTAATGCGAGCATATAGTAGCAATGAGTGTAGTTTTGGAATTTAGATTTATGAAATTCATCATCCTTTAACTTGAAGCGGATGGTTGGGGGAATAATGACACACCCGATCAAGATCCCATGGTTCCATCATCCTAGGTTGTCGTGATTCCTAGTCTACTTAGTCAGAGGAGGTAGTCGACCCAACTTAACCGAAGGATCCTTGTCAACAGCCATGGGTTGCGTCGTCCAAGGAGATCATATAGACTTGGGGTGGTGTTTGTTTAAGGAGATAAACTTAAGTCCACCTTAGCTAATAGAGGGCTTTTTTTCTATCAAGTGCACCATATAGTTCACATCTCAAAGAGCAAAGCCATTAGGGAATATACAAGCTACAGTCGTGACCATACTATAATGGTGTCATTTGGCGGAAGCCATCCGATTATAGGATTATGGTCGTAACCGCATCATATGTAGAGCCTACGGGCCAAACCACGTAAATAGAGGATACAAGCCACATCCTTACTGACATGAGATTGATTGAGAATGAACATTGTAGAACACTTGATTTAACATTAACTCCTTTTGTGAGCTAGAGTTTCTTAATTTGTCACATTCGACAAACATTTGCGGATGTGTGGATTAGATTTTAGCTTTAAGTTTTAGATATTGGATTTCATTTAACCATTTAGAACTTAGTGATTTATCTAATTTTATATTTATATTCATAATTAATTTAGATTAATCTGATTTGAGCTTGCAAGCACATTTTGATAATAAGTATCTCCTCTAGTTGAAATCTCTATTCAACATAGCCATCATTAAGGTAGATAAGTCTGCTTAACAATTTGATTTATTATTCCAGATCTTGTCGACTCTATTAATTTAGTAATATAGGATCAGATCTATATCTATATTTTAAGAATTTTGAATTTTAAATTATTGAATATAAATATCTTAGATATTTTGATAATAATGACCGTTGGTTGATATCTTCAATCAACTCAGCCATCATTAGGGAACTAGAAGATAATCGTTATACTTTCATATGACAGAATTAGCTTCTTAGGGATTTTCACATGTGTAGAAAGCTATAACAACATCATTAGATTTTGTTAACCTATACCTAGTCCGCAAACCCAACCGGGAATCAATCGGTGCAACATCCTCAAACAATAAATTCATGCGTTCAGCTTAGTGTCGGGGCCCATGCGAGTTTTTAATTGCTTATATATATGATCACTTATTTATTTCATAAAATACTCATACATACTTAGAGGTGTTTGAAATTAAGGTTAGGAAAACTCTCATGATGTATGTGATTATCTCATCCTAAGTTATTCTAAAACATCAAATTTAGATGTGATGATGCTTTGTAATGAATGCAGTATTTCATCATTCAAGTGATTTATGCACATCTTAATGCAATAGGATTGAGTATATGATCACTTCGTAATGCATGTAAGTATCTCATTCATTCATTTGAAAATTTATGCAAGCATTGGAGTGTTTGAACTGGATACAAATTTATATGGATTTATTTTTTATTTGATTATTTATATATATCAATGAAATACTTGAATTGGATAGAACGTTGCCTCTTAATGTATGTCTATGTTCAATTCACTTGTTTGAAAACTTGTATGAGTTGAATCATTTGAATATAACATGAACTTGCTTCAGAATATGCATAACAAATTTTCCTTCATTAAAATGTTTGGATGTACTTCTCAACATTTGAGTTGAGCTAATGATTGCCTCAACACATATACAAAGATTTGCTTCTTTAATATACTCTGTGAATTTCAAGTCATATGCATTGAAATAAGGATATCGGCCTTAAGGTGCATGCTAAATTATATATTTAATTCTTTTTCACATGCATTGATACAATGGGATTGGGCATGGATTATTTTCATGATGCATGAAGATATCATATTGCCATATTCTCAAGTGCAAGCTTCAAGCACTTGAATAATACATATAATTGCTTCAAAATATACATAATGGATTCACTTTCTTTTGAGTGTTCACATGTATTTTAATGCAATAGATTCGACTATAAAATGGACTTATAGTATTCATAAAGGGAGTTCAATCCTTTAGAACATTTACATGAATTAATGAAGTGCTTGAATTAGGCATTATATTATTTCATACAATATGCATAAAGTTCATCTCATATAGATATTTGCATGTATATTTAAAGCATTTAAATTAAATGAGAGATGCATGGTGAAAAATGCAACATTCAATCGAAGTCATTCTACTCTTTTGGTTCTTCATTTGGTTTTTCTTGTTTTTTCATAACTCACTGATTAATAAGACTCTTTATTCTCATACCTTATTATATAATATATTTTCACATTTTTATAAGACATCCTTAGATATTCCAAGCTTGCGAATAGATCAACCCATGCTATGAACAGAGGTACTTTCTCTCTTTCGATTCAACCTTCAACTCCACAGAATTCCCTCATGCGAATGTTTGCTTTAATTAGGCATTACTGTGAAAACTTAAAGTGCTTGAATTGGAGTTGGGTCTTGTTATGATGTGTGTAGGAGACTTATTAAAAGTCTCTCATATTCATGATCTCCTTAATGCATTTTATTGCTTTGTAACAAGTCATTAACGGGTTTTAACATTTCATGAAATATTGTTGAATATTTCAAACTCACATACAAGCAAACTTATATCATGATTGTATGTGCCTTCTCTCTATTGAACTTAACCTTCAATCTCATAGAATTTCTTCTACGAGCATTTATTTCAAGTATTCCCATTTACAGGTAGACTTTCAAGTCATTGCAAGTCTTATTGAAGTGTTTAGCATTGAATATTATTTGATTTTGTCTTCATATAAGAATGAACTTTCAACTATGCTATAAGATTCATTCGTGCTCATTAACAAATTATTGAGTCTCCTGTGAGTGCCCCTTGAGTCCAAATCTTACAAGTTCACTTTCATTTGAGATTTTAAAAGTTTCATGCTTAAGATCAATATTTCATTTAATAATTAGCTTAAGCTCAATGTAAGTTCATTTGAACCTTCAATTTAGGTTTAATAATTAGAAACATCTTGTCCTCCACCATGCTGCAGTTTCCTTTACCAATGGTGTCTAGATTTCTGCCTTCAAACAGCCCATCCAAAGTGTTTCCAATTGCATTCTGCTCAAGCATTGAGTGCATTTTGTTGTAGTCAACCATATGCGATCATCTCCATGCCCCAAAACAATGGGAGTTCATTATCATTAACACAAGCAATTTCCATACTCTTGGGGCCACACCCTTGGACATTCAACCTCGAGGAGTTGAATTGATACAAGCATCACCTTCCATGGTTCGCCGGGCTTGACGCAAGTTCTCAATTCATCCCACGGATATATTCGGCCTCTAGATGCGCATATAGAGAGCTTCCCTCGTAGCATTCCACTCACCATTAGGCTTCTCTCTTGCCTTGACCGGTGATTGAGCTATTTCTCGAGCCGAATTGACTCCTCCAGCAGCCCTTAATTCACTACCACTTCTTGATGTTTAAAGTTCCTTTAGATTCGACTAAGTTCGGGCAAAAGCTTCACCATCCCAACAGGTGTTAGCCTAGTCTTAAGAGAACATCAATAGTCTCCCTTTCCATTTCCTTAGATTTTGAAGAACCATTCTCGCCTGTAGAAGAGACTGATCCGATCTTGTTCCATTGCCGGATGGGTTCGAGCTTCCACTGCTAGCCGTAGCCTTGCCTCCATGGCCGTCCCTAGAGCCCTCCAAGCTTGTCTCCTTACTGCCATTCCTTCCACCCTTGCCCGCTAACTTGCCCCGGGGAGGAGGTGACACGCCACCACCCACCATAGAAAGAGAAGCTCTAGGAAAACTCCAACCTACAGAGAGAAGAGAAGAAGAGAGTGCTCACCCTTGTCTGTCTTTATAGGAAATAATGAATTCATAAATTTTTAGAGATTTGAATATTTATGAGAAATATGTTTTAGCCTATCAAATTATCTTTTGATTTGATTGTTATTGCTACTTCAATTTTAAAAATATATAAGTAATATTTTATGATTTGGCCTTGGACTGTGTGACACTTTGCCTTCCACCTTGTTTCCTTATATTCCTAGTTATTTCTACTTTTCATTATTTTCAATTCCTTTACAATTTTTTCACAATAAAAATTTTCTCACTAGATGTTGTGCCAAGGGCTTCTATAAGCTTGTTAATAAAGGCAAGTTTTAATTTTTCTTCATTGATCACGAAGCAGGATCTTAAATTATCATAAGAGTTTGGCCATTAGGAAAGACTTTATGTTTCGAGCTTCAATGGAAGGCAAGTTTCTAAATACAATGATACACAAAGAACTCTGTTTATTCTAAGATCAAATTTATTCAAGGCTATGACACTCCTTTTTTCATGAACTATTATCTATTATTTGCATCATGATTTGACTCTAGTCTCAATGGCTCCAAATTCTTGTGCTATTATGGTAGCATTTTTTATTTTTTTATTTTTTTGTTTGCAAGAACAACTTATCTAATAGAGTGTGAGTCTTTACTAATATATGTTAAAAATAAAATCAACTAAGGATGACATTATCCATGTTTTCAAGAACATAGAAATTGAAGGATTAAAACGGGTGAGGGAATGATACAAGAAAGTTTTCTTTACATATTCCATAAAAAGGATGCCATATTCACACTACTAGTAGGGCTCCATTTATTGGGATAAATATTTGGTGGCTTTCTAATGAAGAACTTTATTTATTTTGAATCTATAATTATGAGTGTTGGATCATGCTTAGTATAGTTTAGAGTCTCTCATTGAGTTAGCACTCTCTTTAGTCAAATTTTGTTTTGTAAGTGTGAAAATCCATTTTTCAATGATAATCATTATTCTACTTTTGTTTAAATTTTTTCTATGATATTTAGTGGTCAAAGCTTTAGTCAAGATTTGTCCTCTATCTGAATTTGACCAATCCATAGGAACAAAATTGAGGGAATTTTGAGTGATACCTTTGATTCAAACACGAGACCATAATTGAAAAATAATAAGTTATAAATGGTGAGGGGACAATGGTAAAGAAAATGGTAACTGCTATTCGATGCTGTGAGAAGGTGGATAGGATGGGAAATGAGTTGTTGCAACCATCCAGGGTAAATGATCATTTCTTTGATAGAATCAAGTTAGTTAAACAAGCCTTTGCCAAATTTACTGAGAAAGTTGATGTCGGAGTGGAAAAAGATGAAGAGGTAATGAAAATTGAAGTGTAATTTGAAATGCAAATTGTTGCCATACAAAATAACTCAAGCTTGATTGTGTGCCTGTTAAGGCATGAATATTATTTGGGCAAGTTAAGCTTATATTTGATTAAAAAATAGATTTAAAAATGCATGCCTCACTAAAATTGAGGCGAGGCATATCATGAATTGTGCCTTGTATAACACCAATGAGGTGTAAACCTCATTTTGATTTTTTTCAAAAAAACACTAAGGCAATTTTGCGGTGAAATTTTTATTGCTCTATTTTAAACAATTTCTAAAAAAATTATCCTTTGGGCTGCTTAATGAATAGGTGATAGATTTTTTATTATTTTTCTCAACATTGATATGACTATGATGAGATCGAGTAGTTTTGCCAACATCTCTGATTGTTGCAATTCAAAGGTATATCTAAAAGGTCTTTACCACAGACTATGG
This sequence comes from Cymbidium sinense, assembly GCA_021442155.1. Lineage (NCBI taxonomy): Eukaryota > Viridiplantae > Streptophyta > Magnoliopsida > Asparagales > Orchidaceae > Cymbidium > Cymbidium sinense. The sequence continues at coordinate 54,582 of JAKCPB010000308.1, read as the reverse complement.
GTAAGTGATGCTTGAGCTATTACTACCTCCAAGTCTGTCACTTCCAATATTGCTCTTTAAAATCTCACAATAAAGTTTCTTAGGGACTTGGCTCCTAGTAAATCCTACGGATTCTTTAGCGTCTTCTAAACATTAATGAATTGACTTATAATCATCATTTTGAACTCGACAAAGACATTATCACACCTACTAGAACTAAGAAGATCCATGGGATATGCGATTCGTTGAAAGTACTAAAGACAATATGAAACTTTAGAGCATCATCTATATCCAATAGGGATGTAGTTGACTCAATATAAGCTACATGATCAACAGGGTTTGCCTTCCCCTTGTAAGCATCAAGATGTAGAATCTTAAATTTATTTTTATGGTTTTTCTTTAGTGATCTTCCTCAAGAATGCATTTATTAATTGAGCCTTTCTCTTTTTAATCCATTGGGAAGGAGTTGACTACTCATAGTTGTTTGGGTGGTAGGTTTCATTTACTTCTAGAGGTCAAGTTATCACTATGAAACTTAAAGGTCTCCTTCAAAGGATAAAATCAGATGATCTCTCCAATTCTTCCACACTTAGAATGATTTTAGGAAGGGGCACCAATGCTTCTTGAGTCATTCTTGTCATCCTATTTGTCTTTGCCAATTATTTATTACTCACTAGCTCTAGGTTGCTCCATGTTAACTGATGCATTTATGTGGTCTTTCTTGTCATATTGCTTGGTGTTTATTTCTTGGCATTAATTCACACTTATCATATCTTTGAGGTTGTTGAATTAAAATTTATCCGTGGACAATATCAAAACCTTACCAAAATCACAAGACAAAATAAAAAATGGATGAAAAAGAGAGGATTCTAAGAATCTAGAAAGTAAAGCTTTGGAATTTTATTAAATACATGACTAAATATTTATAAGGAGATATTGTAATAAAAATTGCAGGAACATGGTTAGAAGAGTCAATATGTCCGAATGTTACAGAAGTTTGATTAGTTTTGGTCCTTTTGGAGAATATTGATAGTGTCCTCCATTTTTTGTAGTACTAAACCTCATTTTGAACCTATAAATTGGAGTCGGTGGATAAGCCTGAAACATTTTAATTGGCTTGAGTATTATGCATTCTTATAAAAACTAGTGAAATCTCAATATTTCTTTCTAGCCTTTTCATTCTCTCTATTCTCTTTATTAGGCTTGTTTTATACTTGTCAATAAGATTGTGGTATCACCAGGCACCAACGAACAAATTGAATCTAAAAATATCTATAAGGACTACCAATATGAATAAATAGAATAAGCATTAGCTTTAGAGGATTGCCACAGGAACACGACATCCTTAGTGTCACTAGTTGAGTTCTGGTGATGTCATTGGTTTTTATAACTTTCCATATCAGTGGTTTATCCAACTAGTCTTAATAGCATTAGTATTTTTTTTTTTTTAAGTGGAGCTAAAATTGTCCAAAATATGATCTAAGAATAATTGTTATATACATCTTAAAATAAATTTTGACAATTACTAAGTGATAACACTTATAAAGGTTGTGTCACTTCTTATAGTTGAAACAAAATATTTTAACAGATAACATTTTCTATAATTTTCAATTTTTATATGTATTTTCCTAGTTTTTTTTCCATCAATTTATACGAAACCTAACTCAGTGGGGAATGTAAAAAAAAAAAGTGAGTAATTTTTTTTATTGCAGATGGATGATTATATCTTCTGATCATATATACAGGACCATTACTTTTTGAGAATGCTCCTTATAATGCAACTGAACAAACCTTGCCCAAATTGGTCTCTAATCCTTACTCTTGGTCAAAGGTGAGGAGTTTAATTTCCATCGCAATTATAGTGATTTTCCAATTTCTACAGCCGTATTTATTATGTTATTAATTATCTTGTTATAAACATTTTTGGATTTCTCGGCTCAGCAGCATCATTTTCGTGGATTGTCCAGTTGGTACTGGGTTTTCTTTCCCACGGAGCTCTCAAAATTATTACAGTGATGACCTGCTTTTTCCAGATGTTGTTTACTGATTTATACGAAAGGTAGGGCCGGTAAAGTTTTCAGATTTATGAGAGGTATATTTTAGTTGTCCTTGATAGACATTGTTCTTCTAATGCATGACAGAGAAGTGCTTTGCATTCTTTGACTGGACTCTTTTACAATAGATAACAAAACCCTTGCGTTACTTCTGCATGAGATTTTTTTCCTAAATGATGTTTCATATGATTTTTATAGAGTGTTTAGCACCACATAAATCAAGTGTTTAATTTCCAGTGGTTTATGGATCCATTATATGTTGCTGGCGACTCCTATGGTGAGAAGATTATACCAATTGTTGCTTCAAAAGTAACAGAAAGTTCTTGCAATTTCAACCCACAGGAAATGATGCAGGGCAGCAGCCAATACTCAATCTCAAGCATGTGAGCATACATTTATTATATTTTAATGGTGGTAGTTGTACATCAGTTTTGTGCCTGGATCCCAATAAATTTAACATGTTCCTCAAAATTTCAGTATAAATAAATCTGCAGGCCTAATTCATTTTATAATTATATCATTCTGTCATTAGATTGTAATGTAGGATTATTTTGAACTAAATGATAGATATTTGATCTGAATTTGGATTAGATTGAAGACCTCAGTAGTTTTCTTGGTTTGATTTCAAATTAATTTATTCTTATCTGATAGTCCAGTGTGTGAATTATTGATTAGGGAATGAAATTGAAAGAATCCTCTGAATTTCTCTGTTCGCTTGGCTGCTATTATACCATGACAATCAAATCACCATAGTTCCCAATAACCATGATGATGCCATAGCAATGCTGTATTAACTTAGCTTTAACCATTTGCTTTTCTCTTCAAAGTACTCCTTTATTTAATGCCATTTTATCTTTTGAGAAAAACAAATCAATGGCATTCATAGGATTACTGAAAAATATGATCAACTAACTGTTCTTCATCAAGAACCCAACACAATTTGGAAGATACACCATAAATATGAAAATTCTTCTGGGGTTACAAAGTCATTCTTAGTCATTTTAGAATTAGTTTTATGACATTATTTACATATTTGATCAAGCTCATTAATGTCTTTTCATTCCACGTTGAATAATTTATCACAACATATGATCATATATGCCAATTTCTTGAAATTTGGAAGTTCAAAATATTCTATCAGTTCTGAAAGTTTGCACAATCAATGAGCCCTTTACCCATGGCAGACTCTGTTGGTGCCGCACTTTGGAAACATGATCCAATGATAACATTAAATAAGTGAGGCTATTTGATCATAGATTAAGGGTCGCAGCAAAAGCTCGAGAAGCAACCGAAGTTGTAGAAGAAGCTAGTGGAAAGTCATGCTGTGATTCTGTTTTGGAAAACTCTGAATCTACTGTCTTGCTTGTAAATGATTGAAATGTCCCTGTGGTTTTATAAGTTGAATAAATTGAAATAGAATGAATAAAAATATGATAACTAATACTCATATGTAGTCAGAAGTCAACTAATAAATTACATGAACAAATACCTGCAAGAAGCTAAAAGGACATAAGCAAATGTAGACAGATACATTAAAGTAAATTATAACTGCTCAGGCTCAGTGAAAGTCTATCCCAAGGAGCAACATTATATGTGAGCATCCAAACTTCAAAAAGAAGGGTTACAATCACATAAAATGCTACCAGCCTTAACGATAAAAAAAGTAACATCAATGCCATCATAGCCATTTCCTTCACTATCAGGGAGAATCAGCCACCAAGCAGCAGTTCTAGATACCACATAAGCAGAAACAATAACACAGCCAAGGAACCCATTTGGGCTATGTAATGCATCATTCTTCCATTTATATTGATGATATATTGATTTTTAGCATTTCAATAGCAGATCATCTTCAACACTTCAATGCTATTCTCCGCCTCTTAAGAACAACAATTGTAAATTAATCTCACAAGATGTGATATCACTATCAACCAAGTTCACTTCTTGTGTTTTGTTCATAGTGCACAGGGGATCTAAGTTGATCCAAATACAGTCTTACAATCCAGAAAATAAGAATTTCTTGATAATGGGAAAGCAACTCAACATTCATCCTATGAAGATGGAGTGAAACTATGAGAGGAAATTAGGCTAATATTATCATGAGTATATAATGGAATTGCCTAATGGAGAAGGGACATTATACTTTGGTATGGAAGCTTTGATTCCAGTCTCTATTTGGTAAGGCCTTGTGTTAACTTCCATCTCCCAAGTAAATCTCAAGGAGGGACTTTGATCGAATGATCGAAGCTTGTGGTTAGGCGTTGTTAACTATGTGGTAATTTCCCATGAAGATGGATCAGAAGTATTCACGCGGTTGGTTAGGTTGTTTTTAGAAAAAGGTTTTGGGTGCTCAAATTGCATTTAGGAGGATTTTATTTTAAGCAAATACGATCCTACTGTATTATGTAATGTATGTTATGATTAAATTAGCATGAAAGTGAGGATTTTCAAAAAGAGAAAATGACATCTTGATTTTAGATGTTGGCTAGTTTAAGAAGCATATAAGGTCTACAATTTCTGCCATCAAAATACAATCTGGGCTATTTGTTGTGGAGAGCTATTTCATTCAATCCCAATTGGATTGAATTATGATTTCGAGAGCTTCCCAGATCATTCATGTTCTTTCTCCACAACTATCGTGGTAGTAGTGATATATGTAATGCATTGAAGAATTTATGACTGTTTCCCAAACAGTGATCTATAGGCTAATTAGTGTACTGCTAATAGAGTAAGGATCCCTTATGGATACGGTTTGATGAAATTGCTTTGACCATGTACCAAATTGCTGGTTTTCTTCACACCACCTCTTTTCTAATTTTTTACACTTCACCCTCGCAGGTTATCAACTATGATTCTCTATCTTAACTTTCTATGCTACATGTTTCTTATGGTTTGGGTCCTTGTTGTTCCTAGGTGATGAAAGCTTTCTTTTTCTTTTAGGGTGGTGTGAGTCAGGCTAAATCTTACTCCTGACCCTCTAATTGCATTTGCTTATGCTTGCTGTAAGTATCTTATCTCCGCTCGTAGCTGACTCCATGAGTGGTGCATCGATCACTCAAGAAAAGATGTCTTTATTATAAGAATTTGATGATTTTATTTACAGAATAATGAAGTATATATAGATACATGATTGTCATTGGATTATTGATAATATATATGGATACATGATTGTCACAATTTAGAACCATAGATTCAATTAGGTTAAAACTGAATTCAATACATTTCTTTTTCATTAAGCTCATTCATTATCATTATAATCAAAAGATATGCATGTTACTGAGCTTTATGTTATCCTAGAATGTTCATGTATGATGAAGACTGTGATGCCTATGAGATTTTACTTTATGTTCCTGTTGTTAATTACAATGAGAGGATTGCCTAACCAATTTAGCATTGCCTAACCAAATTAAGTAATTTCAACCCGAATTGAAGATTATATTTTTCACAGAGAGGTCGAGAATGATTTCCTCTCTACCTCATGGGCAATTACCACAAAATAATCTCTGATCCGTATTCAAATAACAAATGCTCAAAGGAGAGATCGTATTTGCTTACCTTCACATACGACGAAAGATGACAAAAGACAGATTAGAAAGAAGGAAGATGGCAAAAGACGAATACGGAGGAGGAGATCGAAGCTCTGGACTCTCAGATCCGTCAATGGGAGAACAAAAATAGCATGGGAGAATAGAAAGAGCACAAAAAAGAAGGAGAACGGGAGAAAAAGAGCACGACAAAGAAAAGAGTACAGGGGAAGTAGTAAATAAATAAATTTTAAATTTTTCCCCGCATGCCTCCTTCGAGCCGTGGCGGTTGCGAATCCATACTTTGAAACAAATGGCAGCGGTGGTTCGCCGTCGATAAACAGGCCCCAAACGGGCCCTAAATTAGCTTGAGTGAATAAAGTGGCTAAGGACTTAGTTTCAGATTCAAGTAATGCTATTGAATGATATTTATTTATCTAATTTAATTAGATTAAACAACTTATACATCATCCCTAAACTCCTGGTGTGAATGATGACCATTGTTCAAATGGATTCCGATTATCAAAAATGTAGCTTCTATTCTAATGCTTTAGTACAGAGATTGAGATATTTAGATCTACGGTTTAATCTAGAGATCATTGTATATAAACATACACTTGAAGGTCTATGAGAGTACCTCTGGAATAACTATACAATGGTTAGGAAGCTTCGATGTGAAGTGGTTTTGATCTACTCTTCTCTTGTCTCATATTTGATTGCTCTACCTTGGAGAATCTTGCCACAACATCATAGGAGCTTTCTGAAGTCACATATGTAAGGTTGAAGGAAGGGACAAACTGTTGGGCTCAGCTCACATCATCGAAGAAAAATTTAGGATCTATTTGGGGCAACTATAGCGGTATGAAAAGCAGTGATGAAATTTCTGTAGAAGAAGCTATTGTCTAAAAAGTTATGATGAACATTATACTTTTTTATTATTTAAAAAAGTTATACCATATCTTTTTGGTAGCTTCTGCATTTTATTAGGTCTGGTTGGATAATGCAACTTTCTCATCTCAAATTCTCTAAAATATGGCCTTAATGCTTTTCTCAAACAACGCTACAATGCATTTTTCCACCGCATCACACTACCACTGCTATCTCAAATTCACTTTTAGTGATCAAATGATAATATTCAGAGTTCGATGAAAATATGGAATTAATAGGAGATCTCTTTTGCTCTTCTAGCCTACAACAGGATTAATTAGGATACTCATATATGAATCAAATCCAATTCATGAGCTCCTTTTATTCTTTGAGGGACATTGGATGTTTTGACACTTTTCTAATGGTAAAGCCATCAATATCTTCTCAAGCAATCTCCCACTAGGGCTATTGCAGCCATATGTTATAGGAAGCTACTATTGTGACTTCCCACAACACTATCAGTGCCATCATCATATTCTTTTGCAAGCCAACTTCAATTCCATCTCTAGCTAGTTCCCATTCTACTCCATTAGATTTCTATTGTGACTTTTAGCTCGAGTTCATGAATCGAGCTAGAGCCTAACAACTCTTAGGAAAGCTAATCGCGAGCTTGAGCTTGAGTAGAGTTGAGCTCCACCGTAACTCAAGCTTGTTTCTATCTTTTAGGTGAGCGATCTCAAACTCATCGATGAGCTCGACTTATGCTTGAGCTTGAGTCCAGGCTGGACTAGAGCTTGATTTGACTCATTTACACCTCTAAAAGGAAGGGTACTATCCATTTAAAAAAAATTTACTTTATATGTAGCATAATTCTCATAATTGAAAAAAGTCATTGATAGTTATTTTGGGAGAAATTAATATACCTGAAAATTCAATTTAAATAAAATTATTCTCTTATATATTTGTGGATTATTTATTGAAATTTATCGCTAATGAAATTGTTTCGAATAAGTTTGAATTAACCATTGTTTGAACTTAGTTCTTACCTTTTTCTTCACAAATGTTGGTCACACAATGCTATATTACATATTTTTCTTTCCTTAGATACCTTTCATAGCAAGCTTTATTTGAAAATACAATAGATTATTCCTTATGGACGATAATTTCATCTGAAAAAAACTTTAATGCATATTTTTTCAGAATTAAATAGCGATGATTTGCTTCTAATTACATTTACCGAATTACTCATTTAAAAATGAAAGAAGCACTAATTTTTAAAAATAATTTATCGTTTAAAATCATAAATTTTAAATGAATAAGATGTGAAGTAACCAAAAGGCAAAATTTATGATTGAAAAAAGTTTTTTTTTAATATATTTAGCTATTTCAAAATTTTAACAATTTTAAAGTTACAACGGTTAGTAAATGATGTGTGAGAATAAATGGATTATTCATTCTAAATAAAAAATAATTTAATTCCCTTCTCTCTCTCTCTCTTCACGCACATGTGCAGTATATCTATAAGTTTTTGTGGAGCCTATATATAACATTTGATCATTTTGAAATGATAATCAAAGCTATTAAGGTATTACGGTATCACTCTGTAATAAAAGTTATGCATTTTCATTATCAATGATAAATAAATAAAATGACATCCGAAATTATTTTTAACGGAAATTTATGAGTCATTCATTTATTATATATTGGATATATATTAAAGATTTAAAATGTATAAAGAGTCGTAATTTATTATTATTATTATTATTATTATTATCATTATATATATATATAATAATAATAATAATAATAATAATAATAATAATAATAATAATTATAATAATAATAATCTTATTGATAATAATCCAGCCTGACTCTGAATAAGTCTAAATATTATAGAATATTGTTATCCCAACTGAGTATTCAAGTATGTTAAATTTTAAAATAATATTATAATTATATATTTATAATTTAGTATTTGAAATAAAATAAAAACGTTTATAATTTAGATTTATAATATATATATATATATATATATATATATATATATATATATATATTATATTATATATATATATATATATATATATATATATATATATATATATATATGTTTCATTAATAGTGACATGCTGAAGCATGCATTGATTCATAGCGAGTGAAGGCAAAGTCACATATATCTGAGCTCTTATCAAATAATATCAAGAGAATATAAATAGATTAATTATGAAAGTTTTAAAATAAATAGTATATTATATAATATACTATTCGCTAGCAAGAAAATATGTTGCTTGATTTGACTTGAAAAGTGTACACAAAAGAAAATATAAAGGATGTGGAGAATGCTGAAGCATTGATTCAGCTGGTCAAAGTATAGCCAACGATCATTATCTGATCTATCTCATGTTGAACAATATGCACATAAATAGACTAATGAAGGCATGGTTGCCTATATGGAAATTAGATAAATAACTCTAACTCATGTTAATTAATATGAGTGTGAGGCTGTTCTTTATTCCCCTTCTCTTCTTCATATCATCGTGTCCTAGTCTACTCTTTGCCATTAGCAATAACAATATATACTATGATGCACTTATTTCTCTCAAGCATCAACTCTTGAAGCAACAAAGCAATAGTGCTTCTTCTGCCAATTTCATGAGCTCATGGAACAACACTAACCAAAATTTTTGCTCGTGGAAAGGTATCTTATCTGGCTGCAAATAGAGTGACTACCTTGGATCTCAGCTCCAATCGCTTGATAGGCCATCTTCCTCTTTCTATATCCAACCTCACCTTTCTCAAAAGGCTATATCTCAGCAACAATAGTCTATATGGTGAGATATCTCCTAGTATCTCTCACTTGCAGCGTCTACATCATCTCAACCTGAGTTTTAACTCATTTCATGGAGACATTCTTGTCGCTCTCATCTCCAATTGCTCTATGTTTGAAGTTCTGGACCTCGATCTCAACCAACTCACAGGAAAAATCCCTCCTATTATGAACTCTCTATCTCCACTCAGTTACCTCAATCTTGCTAAAAACCACCTCATTGGCAACATTTCGCCATCGCTTTGCAATCTCACCTTCTTGGAAACTCTTTATGTTCTTTACAATCATTTGGAGGGAGGAATTCCATTGGAGATTGGTGGCCTTCATAGGTTAGAAAATATTAATGTAGGAGATAATAATCTTTCTGGTAACATTCCTTCTTCATTTTATAGCTTATCATCATTACATAAGGTTTCTTTGACAATCAATCACCTATATGGTGACATTTCAATTAACATTGCCCAAGCTTCTAAAAATATTTTATATTAATGACAATCATTTCAATGGTTTGCTTGATCACGTTTTTCAAAATGTTACAAGTCTCGTGTCTTTGGACATCAATACAAATAATTTCATAGGAGTGATACCAACATATTTTGGGAAAATGCTAAACCTTATATTCCTCGATATAGAACTAAATGAATTTGAAGCAACTAATGCACAAGGCTAGGGATTTCTTGATTCATTAACTAATTGTACCATCTTAAAAAATTTAGGCCTTTATGGAAATAACTTTGGTGGAATACTTCCAAAATCAATAAGGAACTTATCCACTGAGCGTCAAGAAATAACATTAGGATCCAATTATATTTCAGGAAGCATCCCTTCTAAACTTGATAGATACACCAATTAATTTTGTTTTGGGATGGATGAAAATCTTTTGAAAGGTCCCATACCTAATAGCATTATAAAGCTTGAAAAGTTATAATATTTGACACTTCAGAAGAATAGTCTTACAGGAATTATTCCTTACTCTTTAGGGAATCTCACAAGATTAAACGATATGTGGTTAGATTTTAATAAATTAATAGGCTTTATACCTTCAAGTTTAAAAAATCTTCAGATTCTCTCTAATTTGAGCCTCAATTATAATAATCTAATTGGTATAATACCTATATAATTTTTCTCATTCCCACACTTTCAAATATTCTTGATTTATCATATAATTCTTTTATTCGGATTGTACCATTAGAAGTTGGCCACCTAGTAAATCTAATGTTACTTGATTTTTCTAATAATAATTTGACTAGAGAAATACCAGAGTCACTTGGAACTTGTCAACTAGTATCTGATTTATATATGGACTACAACTTCTTCCGTGGTTCCATTCCTATTTCTCTAGGAAATATAAAGAGCCTTCAAAGCTTAGACCTTTCACATAATAATTTATTTGGTGTCATTCCTCAATCTCTAGAAAATCTTATCTTTCTTAAGCACTTGAGTCTATCATTTAATAATCTTGAAGGAGAAGTTCCATATAAAGGTGTCTTTGTAAATTCTTCTATAGTCTCTCTCATTGGAAAGAAAAAATATGTGGAGGAATTCCAAAACTTCATTTATCAAAATGTAATGATAGATTATCATCAATTAAAAGTACTCATAATTTAATCAAAATTTTAGTTCTCACTTTTAGCATGCTAGTTATATTATTGGTCTTTTTCTTCTGTTATATGTTGCTCTATTGAAAACAAAACCATAGTAGCCAAAGAAGAAATTCATCTAACTCATCCTTAAACACTTCATTTTCAAGAGTTTCTTATGCAAAATTAGTTATTGCTACAAATGATTTCTCCACTTCATATCTAGTAGGATATGGAAGATATGGTGTATATAAAGGCACCTTAAGAAATTATCAAGCTATTGTGGCTATTAATGTTTTCAAACATAAGGTTCATGGATCTTTTAAGAGTTTTACATCTGAATGTAATGCATTAAGACACATACACCATCGTAATCTTATCAGGGTCCTAACCTTATGCTCAAGCATTAATCACCATGGCAGAGATTTTAAGGCATTGATTTTGAATTCTGGAAAGGAACTTGAACAAGTCTCCATGAATATGAAACTAATGGAGATGTTATTTTTTCCTTAAGCAAAAGATTGAACATTACAATTGATGTTGCAGATGCCTTGGAGTATCTTCACCATTATTATGAACCATCAATCATTCATTGTGATGTCAAGCCAAGCAATGTTTTACTTGACAATGACATGGTTGCACATTTAGAGATTTGGGGTCTTAAGAATTCTTTTAGAGGCTATGAGTACATCTCTCCAAGACTGATAAACATGAGATTAAATGAAACATTGGTTACGTTGCTCGAGGTTATGTAATGATTGATTTTTTAATGTTATAATTAATCAAGTTGATGCAATATTTTAATGTAGTATTTTTCTAAAATGTATATTATTATTTAATTTGTAGAATATGGTGGAGGAACTCGCCCATCTACCTCTGCAGATGTTTATAGCTTTGGAATAATATTACTAGAGATGCTTACTGGAAGAAGGCCTACTGATGATATCTTTAAGGATGACTTTAATTTACATAATCACATTAAAATGGCGTATCCTCATAAAATCAATGACATTGTAGATCTTAAAATGTTTACAGAAGAGCAAATATATTCTAGTAAGATCAATTGCCAAAGCATTAATAAATGCTTGGTTTCTTTGGCAGAAGTAGGTTTCTCATATTCGACTTCATTACCAGATGGAAGGCCATCAATGAGAGATGTTTGTGTGAAATATTTTAAAGAATATCATGTATTATTATAATTCATCATTAATAAATCAATGACTATATATCAATAATTTATATTAATTTTCTTAAACATTTCTTTAAGCTAAACAGTTGAAAAAAAGTATAAAGAATTTGACAAAAGCATTTTCTTTCTTAAAGTTAAAAAAATGTTTGTATAGAACTTCCAATGTAAAGGATTTCAAATATTGTAACTTTAAATTAAATTAGGGTTTGCATAATTAGTTAATTTAAATAAAATAAATAAATCAAATCAAATACATTCAATTGATTTGTTTTCGTTATTGAAGGACAATTTGTTTTAGTTTTAAGAGTAAAGGCTATTTATATTTCGTTAACAATTTGATTTTAAAATAAAAAAACCATTTGATCAAGCAAAATTAAAATTTAATGAACAAAGTGTCAAATATTATTTTCATTGAAAATGTTTACTAACTTAAAGAAACAATTTTAGGAAGATTTACATAGATACTACACAATTCTTATTAATTTACATATGTAACACCTAAAGTTAAATATAACTTATCCACCACTTTATTATGCTTGTAAATGTGTATTTCACTTTTAAAAAATAAGTAATGATTATATTTTTTGATGTAATATTGAAGATTGAGATATTATCTATGTGAAAATTAAAATTTAGCTATTAGATATGTAAATACATAAGAATTGTGTGTGGTATGTCTGTACATCCCCCATGATATTATTATTACTCTACAATTTAGTTCTACCTACAATTTGGTTTGATTTAATTGATATGACAAATCCCTTATCCAATCAATCTAGATTGAGTGAATGCACAAATTTTAATTTATTTGGATTTTAAATTTAGTTAAATTGAAATAAATTAAGCCAAATAAATCAAATTACAACATGATTCAATTTGATTTGATTCTATTTATGATTTAGTAGCATGTGGAGTTTTAAAATTTATAAAATTCATTATTTTAACTTAAAGTGGATGATAGGCAGAATGATGACGTGCCTGATCAAGATCCCAATATTCTGTCATCCTGGGTTATTGTGGTCCCTAGTTTACTTAGTTAGAAGAGGTAGTCGACCCAACCAAATCGATAGATCCTTATATATATGTTGCATCTAAGGGAACCTTATAATTCTGTAGTGTTTATCTAAAGAGATAATTTTAAGTCCACCTAATAGATGACTTTTTTGCCTTAGGGTTCTCTATGGTTGACATCTCAAGGGATAGAGCTATTGAGAAACATACAGGCTACAATCACGATCATAATATAATGTCATGTCATACCAACCACCCCGTTTTGGTCATATGACATGATATGTAAGCCTACTGGCCAAACCATGTGGACAGAGGACACGGGCCATGTCCTTACTAGCATGAGATTGAGAGAGTGAATATAGTTGTGTACTTGACTTAACATTGGTTCCTTTGTGTGGGCTCAAAAAATTTGCCACCGACCTCTCAATGAACAGAGTAGATTAATGTCGGTCAAATTTTTTAGAAGGAAGATGAAACAGTAGATAAGACACTACCTAGAGATTTCACCATCATTTTGTGAGACCTTTAGATTTAGTTCCAAGTTTATTATAGGTGCAAGCACCTATAGTTAATTACTCCTCCCAATGCTAAGAGAGAACTTTTGATTATATCAGATCAATAGATAACATATATAGAAGAATGTGGAGTTTTAGAATTTAGATTTATGAAATTAATCATTATTTAACTTAAAGTAGATGGTTGGGGGAATGATGATGTGCTTGATCAAGATCCCATGGTGCTATCACCGGGCTATCGTGGTTTCTAGTCTACTTAGAGAGAGGTACAACCCAAGAAGGATCCTTGTCAGCAGTAATGGGTTGTGTCATCTAAAGAAACCTTGTAGACCTGAGGTGGTGTCTATCTAAAAAGACAAGTTTAAATCCACCTTAGCTGCCATAGGGCTTTTTGCACTATCAAGTGCACCATATGGTTCATAACTCAAAGGATGGAGCCATTGGAGAGCATGTGGGCTACAGTCATGACCGTAATATAATAATGCTATTTGGCAACCACTGATCAAAGGACTCTAGTTGTAATCACATCATATGTGGAGCCTACTAGCCAAACCAGAGGACACGAGCCATGTCCTTACCGGCATGAGATTGATTGAGACTAAACATAAAAATACACTTGACTTGACATTGATATCTTTGTGAGCTAGAGTTTTATTAATTTGTCACCTTCAATAAACAATTATAGAAGGTGGGTGAATTGAGTTTAGCTTTAAGTATAAATAGTGATATTCATTTAACCATTTAATACTTAATAATTTATCCAATTTTATATTTATATTGATACTTGATCTTGATTAATTGAGCTTGCAAGCACATTTTGATGGTAAGTATCTCATTCAAGTATCCATTCAACCCATCATTGGGGTATGTATGCATCTCTACTTATTTTACTAGTAGAGGATCGTGTACAAAAAAGCTGATGATTACATTATCATCTTGAAATAGAGGGTTTGTAATTTTGAATATGAAATTTCTATATATAGTCAAATATTCCTTCTTGATAATCGATTGTTTGATTCGTAATCAATCTTGTCAACTACTATCCTTATGGAAAGGAGGATTGAATTGATTACGTGGAATTTACAACTTTAATGTTTAAGTGAAATAGTCCACCAAGCATGCAAACATGTTTACTCTAGATATTAAGCCTTCAAAATGGATATTTATTTTCAAAATGATTATCATTTTGTAAAGAAGTTTATGGTCTTTCAAATACATTTTCAACCCACAACATGCTCGGACACTAGATTCATGTGTTTAGTATAGTTCGGGTCCATGCAGTGATTTAGAACACTTATATGAATTTTGAAAGATTTAATTAAATTAAAGATTGTTTTATATTTCATAAATTCATTTCATTTCAAATGATTGCAAAACACTTGAATTGAGTGATAGTTGGCTCCATAATTTATGCAATATTAATACATTTGAGGCCTATTTAGAATTTAAGCCAACACCTTCTATATACTAGCATTAATGTGGTGCAGATTTGGTGGCGTTAGGTGTTTTAGATCTTATTCAATTATTTAGATTAATATTCATTTTTTTGCATTTAGTTTATAGCTCATTGAATTCTTTAAGTTTCAATAAAACTTAGCTCATGATCATTGAGAAGCTTGTAGGCTCATCACAAATCTCATTCAATTTTTTTTTGCTCTGAACGATCTTGATGTGGTACATAGAACAACTCAATTATTCAATATGAATCATAACATAATTTGATTATTCAATAAGAGATATGATTTATGCTCATTGACAAGCTTTCAAACCTCATGAGTTCAACACATTAAATGTTTATTCTTGGTCATAAGTGAGTCATTATATCCCCTTCAAGCTTGCTTGTGTGAACCCAAGTACATTTTAATTCTTCTCATATAAGATATGAAATTGTCTAAATGTCCATTATGAAACCATATTCGTACTCACTAATGAGCATCAAAATCAATTGAGTTCATTTGAAAGTTCTTTATGAGTTATATTTAAATTTTGTTCTTATCTACATGTAGAGTTTTAGGTCATTAAAAGTTTGATTGAAATCCTTAGCATAAGTATAGTTGAACATATTTTCATATGAGAATAAACCTTCATATTATAAGTTTAACTCTTATTTGTTAGCAAGCTAGAGCCCCCTGAGTGAGTGACACAAGTTCAAATTTTACAAACTCATCTTCGCTTTTAAGACTTTGGAATTCTCATGTTTAAGTTCATTACAAGCCCCAAAATTTTAGTTCAAACCTTGTACTTAAGCAAAGACATTAAGTACTTTGTAACTCACCGATGCTACTTGATCATTTATAGTTGGTCAATTTGATATGATATTCATCACAATTTCATATCTTCAATTTTTTTGTAACTTGAGTTTCAATTGGTTTTATTTTGTATTACATCAGGACTTGCAAGTTCATTTTGATTATGTAAACATAAAGTTCTTTGCATATTCGATTTATTAGAAAATTAGTAGCCTCCTGGTGTCATCCCCATATAGGGGGCAACATCAGGAGTATAGTTGGCCTACCCATCACGCTTCTACAATGAGTAGTATCTTTGACACTATGATCATAGCCTTCTAACCCATCACTCTCGAGTAACGAGGTATTCAAACACCTGCAATTTCAATTCAGATATTAAATTTAAGCTTAAATCCATTTTTCTTTAAAGTAATTAATTCCTCTATCAGTCTGAATTTTGGCAGCTTCCTGACGTCTTTCCCGTATAGGGAGCTGCATTGGGGATTGCTTTGGCCTAGCCACCATGCTCTTCTAAGAGCAACAATCAGTATCTTGCCACACCGCAATCGTTGTCTTCAAAACCACCATGCTCTTCTGAGCACAGAGTGGTCTTCAAATGCTAAGGACTTTCTCCAACTTGGGAGCCAGCCTACAGACAAAGAAAGGAGCTTTGCTCTCAATATCACCTTTGACACTATATCCATTCAAGCCCATGTTTTTAACAAAAATGATGAGATCATCCTTCTACTTTTCTTTTGATGTAGTACATGAACAAAATACATATCCAACACTTAATGCCAAAACCTCTCATCCATTTTAGCATTTGAAGCATCTTGATCATCCAATGTTGATTGGAAGTTTTTTTTTTTATCAGTCAATAACTCATACCTAGATGGAGTCTCCCCATCATGGATTCAATTCAAGGCATCTCCATTTCATCCATCATTTGAGCATTTCAATGCCCACCTAACTAATAGTGACTTAATCACTAAACAATGAGCTAAAACTAAAACAATCAAGGTTTAATGAGCTATAAGCCTCAATCGGTGAGCTGCATCTCCTTTTGGATGTGACAAGGAAATGAAGATATAAACCATCGAGTGAGAGTGAGATGAGGGAGGCATGAAGGCAATGCCAGTGGAAATAGGAGTTTTGGGCATGCATGGAGTTCGTGCCCTACGTGTGGATAGGAGTGAGGGACCGACTGAATGAATAGGGAGGTTAGGGTGGCTAGGAGTGTCCATACTTTGGTTTAAACTGAAAATCCAAATCAAACTGAACTGAATTTTCTAATTTGGATTAGTTTTATATTTTTAATATGGATTTTGATTTTTGATTTACCTATTTTCAATTTTTGGATTATGGATCGATTCATATTTTTTTTAATCTAAAAAAATTGATTAAATCAAACTATTAAATCAGGTTGAGGCATTGCCCCTCGCATGCTCGTGGTCCGTCAATTTCAGGTTGAGGTTGAGTCATTTTAAAGAACAAAGTAATCCTTAATTTTATTCACTCACAACTTAGCACTAGCCCTATTCTCTTCTCTTCTTCATTTTCATTCTATTCTCGTGAAGCTCCCCAATTCTAACTTTGCAGAATCCAATTCTCTTCTTTCTCTTCTTTCTCCTCTCATCTTTCGACTTTCTCTCTCCTCCCATTCATAAGGGCTAAGACCCTATTCTCTTCATGAAGCAAATCACCAATTGGTATTAGGTGCATCTCTTGTATTTTCATTTGTTAATAGTTGTCTAATGATTTAGTGATAGAGATTGATGATTTGATATGGTTCAATGGACTTGTGTTGTGTAGAATGAGATATCTTTTTGGCTATTAGATACATCTCTTGAGGGTGATTTGTTTCATGGTAGTATTCATTAAAAATGATAATATCATATGCTTAATGATTTTTTTGTTGGAGGATTGTTTCATTTTTACTTTTTTTGTGTTGGATAATAGTCAACAAGATTTAATTACTTGTGGATTATACACTCCTATATTTGAGGACATGAATGAACAAATCTATTGGTTTCAAATATTTTGAAAAGAAAGTTTTTTGAGGTATTGAGATAAAGGAAAGCTCTGAGGTTTTCATTGAACTAATTTCATATGAGGAGTTGGTTATATGATATGTAATACTCGAAGTGGTAATCTAAAAGTTGGAATTTGGTGATTGGTATCCTTGAAACTTTAGAAGTATTCAGATAGATAAAATTTGTGCTTACTGCTTACTATAGAATAAATGCTTGATGTAGGAGCCTATAATAGTGATAGAAGCATGTTTTTTCCATTTATGTATATGACTTGATAAAGCTAAGTAGGCTATATGCTTATAATCATGTTATCAATGGTTTTCATCGAACTAAAATAATTCAATATTATTTTTTTCTAGTCTCATTTAACTTATTCTTTCTTGATCTCATCATAGTTTGTTTAGATGTCTCATTGTGGAGAGAGTCCAAACATGATTGGTTCTTCCCAAAATCAAATACCTATCAAACAAGATAATGCCCATTGTGTTGCAAGTGCTTCAAGTAGCAAGTCATCAATTGAAAAGAAAATAGGAAAGGCAGCCCGACCAAGATCTGATGTTTGGGATCATTTTACTAAATTTAATAGTTTTGATGGAGAAAAGATGAGTAAATGTAACTACTATGAGAAGATTTACCATAGTGATATAAAGCTCAATGATACTACAACTTTACATCTTTCTATATGTGAAGAATCCTCATAATATGGCAAAAAGCCAAACTTTACTAGTATTACAACCTAGTTGCAAAGGTGAACAAAATATTGGAGGTCTCAAAGCTTGAGGTTTGTCCAAGAAGCTATTAGAAAAGCTTTAGCATCTATGGTAATTGTAGATGAATTACCATTTAAACATGTTGAAGGATATGGGTTCAAATATTTTATGTCTTGTTGCTAATGTTTCGAATACCTTCTTGATGGACACTCACTCATGACTACTTTTAATTTTACTTGGATGAGAAGAATGGTTTGGAAAAAATATTACGAGATTCAACTAGAAGGGTTTGCTTGACAACTGACACATGGATATCAATTCAGAGAATTAATTATATGTGTCTTACTGTGCACTATATTGATGAAGATTAGAAGTTGAATAAGAGAGTCATTAGTTTTTGTCCTATATATAGTCATAGAGGTGAGATTAATAGACAAGAGATAGAGAAATGTTTGATTAATTGGGGTATTAATGTAGTGTTTACTGTCATAGTTGATAATGCTAGCTATAATAATGGTATTATTAATTATTTATAGAAGAAATTTTCTAAACGAGAGGGAAGTGTTCTTGATTGTAAGTTCTTACATATGAGATGTGTTGCACATATTGTAAATCTTATTATTCAAGGTAGAATTAAGGATGTTGGTAAATCTGTATAATGTGTTAGAATAGCAGTGAGGTACATTAGAGACTCACCATCAAGACTTAAAAAGTTCAAAGAATGCATTGAAAATGAAAAAAAAATACAAAGCCTTGTTGTGTATGGATGTACCGACAAGGTGAAATTCTACATATTTGATGTTAAACTTAGTGCTTCAGTTTCAAAAAGCTTTTGAGAGATATGAAGAGGTTGACCCTAAATTTAGAGTAGAGCTGTAGAAGGAAGAAGATGCAAGTCAGGGTGGAGTTCCATGTGATGGTGATTGAGAGAATGCGAGAAGACTTGTTGCTTTCTTAGAAAAATTTTATGAGCCAACTCTACACATTTCAGGTTCCTTATATGTCACATCAAATACATTTTTTCATGAGATTGTAAAGGTCCAATGTGTGCTTCAAAGTTGGGAATCTCATAATGATCCCGAAGTTAGCACCATGGCTAAATAAATGAAATTAAAGTTTGATAAGTATTGGGGATGACATAATGAATTTAATGAATATTTATCTTGTAGTTGTACTTGATCCATGGTTCAAAATAAGATATATTGAATTTGCTATAATGGATATGTATCCTGGCTTGGAGGGGGCTAATTTGGCACGAGCAATAAGGTCTAGCTGCTATGATATATTTTATGATTATAAGATGAAGATGATTAACAAAAATAGGGATGAAATTGCTTTTGAGATAAAGCAAAACATCATTGAATGCCATAATGATCCAAGGGATGGTGGGAGAAAATACATGATGGTTGAGAAGTTCAAGATAACTATGGGAGAGATAATCTCTAGAATAAAATAGACTTAGAAATACTTGGTCAAGACTTTGAAGTTATGCAAGATGGCTTTGAAAGTTTAACATGGTGGAAGGTTAATGCTCTGAGGTTTCCTATCTTATCTTAGATGGCTCAAGATATTTTGGTTGTTCTAATATCAACTGTAGCCTTTGAGAGTATACTTTTAGCACAGGTGGTCATGTTCTGGATTTTTTAGGAGCTCCTTATCTCCAAAGATAGTGCAAGTTCTTATATGTGCCCAAGATTGATGACAATAATGTGGACAAGTGAACCAGTCAATGTTGAGGAGAACATCCATGATATTGATAAATTTGATGAAGGTATCATAATATCTTTTATGGTCAATTACATTACTTTATTCTTTGATACATATATTATTACTATAACTAATTATGCATTAATACTTTTTTAGATCTACAAATGATCCAACATTTTGGTAAAGTATTTGAGTGTTACAGATGATTGAAGCATATATGATATATGTATTCATTTTCCCACTATTTATGGGATTGTGATATTTCTAGCTACTACTTGTTGATTAAAAATTATCAATGCTATCTTAACAGGCCCTAGTATTTTCTTTAACTATGAGTGCTATCATATACTATCCATTAGGTCTTGTGCGTAATCATGGTGGTGGTTTTTGGACTTGCTTGTTATGTTGGTTTTGTTGCTTATATGAGTTTTGTGTTTTACTTTCTTTTGTTTCTTTATTTATGGTTGGCTAGTTGGTTTGTACACCCTTGTGTGATTATTTTGTCTGGTTGGTTCTTTGATGTTACATGGTGGGTGTGGCTATGGTCCTTCTTGACTGCTGTTGTGCTTCATTTGGTTATTTGGACTATGATGGCTCTGATGTTATATTTCATTTACTATAGCATTATATGTGATTGTAACCCTATATGGTGTTTGAATGTCAAATATTTTGTTGCTCTTGGTAATTTTTTGCCGAGCATGAGCCTTTATTTATACCATTGCTAAATGAGACTTGGTTGGTGGTTATTTATTCTCTCTTTTGTCTCCTATTTCTAATCATTTAGTTTTTTTGGCAAGTTTATTTTTGCAAGTCTTGCAACTGGTATGTTCATAGTTGTGGTATCACCATATCAGGTATGTTAATGTAAGATGAAGCTGGTATTTTTTTTTTCAATTGGAAAAAGGTGGTTATTTAGTCCCTTTTGGACACGCTCTTGTTTGGTGTCTTGAGCTTTTATTTTCTTGTTTTCATCTTGTTCCTTTTTGTGGTTTTTGCTAGTTGTTGGCATCACTCTTTCTAGTTTTTTCTGCTTGCTCCTTTCTTTTTGTTTTCTAGTGGGTGACTGGGTGTGGCTGACTGGTTGGTTATTGGTGTTTTGTGGACCTATGGCTGCTTTTGGGTGGCTATTGTGTGACTACTTTTTGTCAGCTTGGTCCTTTCTTTTTGTTTCTTGGTGGTTGTGGTTGGTTGGTTGGTTGCTGGTGTTTAGTGACCTTGAGTGGGTGTGGTGGTTCCTTCTATGGTTTCTTATGTGTTTCCTTTGGTTGGTGGTTATTTGGGCTATGATAGAATTGATGTTATATTTCTTTTGGTGGTTAATTGAGAATTTGTGATATCCTTATTGTTGTATGGTTGGATGGTTTGGTGTTTTGTGGCTACTCTTGGGCTATTATGTGGTTTCTCTGCCGATAGTTCCTTTCTTTTATTTCCAGGTGAGCTATTTGGTTGGTTACCTGGTGTGACTTTCTCTTTGCTATATTTCCTTTGGTTGGTGCATGTGTTTCCTTTGTTTGGTGGTTATTTAGGCTATGATGGTTTTGATGTTATTTTTCATTTACTACAGCCGGTAACATTTTATGTGATTATAACCCTTATGTCTAGAGTTTGGATGCTCACATATTTTATTGCTCTTAGTGATTTTTTGATTGAGCTTGAGCCTTTAATTTTATAGTTTTACCTTTTCTTTTAGTCTCTTTTTTGTCTCCTATTTCTAATTAGTTAGTTTTTTTAAAAATTTTTTAAGTTTATTCTTGTCTTGGACTCTTGGAGCCTTGCATGGATTTTTTCCCTGCTTGATTCAATGTTTGTCGTCGCTTTTTTTGTTTTTTTTCTTTGATTGTACATTTATATTTGTTCTAAATTGGAACTAACTAACTGTATATTTTTGAATTAAAATCTACTACATTACTGCAAAACCTTTGAAATTCATAGAGTTGTTGTTGATTTTAAAATTATGGTAATTGATGCTTTTAACATATATGAATCAATTTTAAATATACTTTAATTTAAAATAAATTGTTGTTTTAAATATGCCTTAATATTGAAATATATTGCTCTTTTAAATCATTATCTTTAGTAGCTTAATTTGTAGGCATTTAAAATTATTATGATCATAATATTGTTACAAATTTATAATGGTTTTTTGGAGAATCTCTCATTTGAAATTGACTTTGTAAGCTGTCATTATATATTTTCAGTTTTTTTAAACCAAACTAAAAATCTGAACTTTTTTAGATTAGATTGGAATTATATTATATAGATGATTTATTAATTCCAATAGATTAGCAAATTAGAGAACCAATCCTTCCATGATTGAATGCACACTTTGTGGCTATCTCGATGCAAGAGATTGACAAAGGGCGGATGTTGTTTGATCTAGAGGAAATTGAAAACAAGAGGGGTAGACAGGCTGCTTGCATCAAGAACCGAGGAGAGGAGCTTGAATGGTGAACGGTGGAGCTGATATGTGGATTCGGTGGCTCATTCAATGGGCTGTGAAGCTAGACGAGAGGGAGTTTTGACTTACTCTTATTGAGACGTGCGTCTAAGCTTTGGGAGAACCAGGTAATTAGACCTAAAATAGGGGTTTTGAGATGTGGATTGTGAGTGTTATCAGAATTAGGGTTGGTTAATAGTGGTATTAAATTTTAGGTATTCTGGACATAATTTTAGGTTATTTAGATATTCTGGACACAATGACGCAGTCTGGTTCGCGATTGCAGATTGTTTGATTTAAGTCGGTATTGAATGAGATCAATTTTGATTCAAAAATTTGTATTATCTTTTTTGACCGCTCGATGTTTGCATAAACTCATCCAATCGAATAATAGTCACATTTGATAGATATTTCAAAGTTAATAGCGTGATCAATTTCACTAAGGAGGTCGCTTTGGACATCCACAACCTTTAAACTTTGATATGTGCGTAGGCACATTGATGGCTTGATCTCTTGATCGATCATTGCAAGATATATATTCTAGTCAATTTTGATGCAATGGTGAAGTCTGCTTCATTAATCAAGATCATTTCGAGCAAATTTGGTGATGTTCAGTGTATTTAAGGTTTGATTTGTGCGATATTACATCTGAAGCTCATCGAATTTGCTTCATAAATCCAATTTGACTCATGAATCATGTGTAGAGGTCAACACTTTGTAAGTTAAAATTTTCTCAATCACACCGAGCAAATAAACAATTGTGGATGAGTGGATGGATTATTTTAAGTACTTAGATGATGATTTTATTTGAATATTTTAAAGTTTGATAACTTATTGAATTTTGAAATTGCATTGAATTTGACTTAGGTTGATTTGTTTTAAAATTAAAAGCATATTTTGATGGTAATACCCTGGTTGAAATCCATTCAACATATATCATCGATGTGAACTATTTGATCATACATAAATTTGAGAATTTTTTTTGGATTAACCCCTCTAGAGCAATCAACACGATCATTATCGAGTGTGAACTATTTGATCATTTATAGTTAGAATTTTTTTATTTTTTGGATTTACCTGGATGAAAATTGCAATCATTATGACCATCATCGGGTAAACTTTGTTGACTCGCTCATTTGCAGAGGATTAGTCTACATTTATATTTATAAATTTGAAATTTAGATAGTAATTTAAAATTTTGAACAATAGTGATTCCAACCGATTGATCTTTATAATTATCATCCATCACTAGGGATATCAAATTTACTGTAGAGGATCCATATATATAGTTAAAATATTTGGATGTATTTATCATCTTGAAATAGAGAGTTTATAATTTTGAATATGAAATTTCTCTATTAAGGCTTTTGTTAATCATATGAAAATGTATGAAACAAGTCCTCTCTTAGTAATTGAGCATTTGATTTATGATAAATCTTATTAACTCGATCTTAATAAGGATGAGAATTAGAGATGAGACTGAGACTAATTTTACCATATAGATAAAGCAACTCATATGAGTTTTATTTTTAATTTCATTGAAATTTCTATAATTTATAAAATTTGCATATTTTAAGAGGAAATTGAGGTTAGGCCTAAAATGCTCCTTGTGAAATATGTAAATCACTTGAAGCACTTGCACACCTCTTGAGACACTATACTTGAATTTATTTTATATCATGATGTGCATATAATGATCATCTTATTATTTGCATGAATCTCGAGGTTGCGAATAAGAGTTTATGACTACCTCATAATACATTGTTGACCTCACTTTTGGAGTGAGCTCTCCACCTCCTCCTCTTAGACACTAAGATTTCCTTAGTCATAAGACACATCTAGTAATTAAGTGAACACTTAACCTAAGCCTAGAGACTTAGAAGGGTTAGTCATAGGATTAGGTCATACCTTAGTGATTAGGAAAATTCACCTACCTTATAACCTAAATCCAACCTTTGTTCACCTTCTTAAATAAAATCTCAAATTCAATCTAAACCTCAAATACCAAATCAAATATCAAATCCAAATTCAAATCTCAAGTCAAATAATTGAAACCCATGATCAAATCCAAGTGCGAACCCTTTCCTAAGTCATGTGACCCTACTACATGGACTTAGCCAAAATCTTCTTTAAACCACTTCAAACTCAATTGATTTTCTCATAAATCAATCATATCTTCAATCATCTTCACAAATATAAATAAAATCTACACTCCAATGGTCAAAACTAAATCAAACTAAATCAAAATCTTTTTTTTAAGCCCCTTTTGACTTACCTTCATGAGCTTGGCCAAATTTTCCTCCAATTCAAATTCAATTGATTTTCTCATGAGTCAATCATACCTTCAATTATATAAATCAAATATACATTTAAAAGACCAAAACCAAATCAAATCAAATCAAAACCCTTAAGACCCTTCTAATTCCTTGGCTCAACCAAATCCTATCTAAATCAAGTTAAAACTAATGGATTTTCTCATCAATCAATCATACCTTCATCCTTTCAAATTCAAATCTATAATCATCAAGTCAAACCAAAATTAATCCAAGTTAATCCCAACTTAGCCACTTAAGCCTAAACCTTCCAAATGAACCAAAACCTATTCAAGCCCAAACCATTTGTAATTGAATTCATATATCAACCTCAAACTCATATATAAATTCAATTAAATCCAATTCAAACCAAAATCAAGCCAATTAACCTATTTAGTCTCACTTGACCCAAAATGACCTAAAGGACTGTGGTGTTTATTTTGGATGGTGGACACTACCAATGATCTTAGGGGTACTTATTGAAGTGGTGAGTCACATTGAGGAATGATGCACTATCTCAAAAAGATAGAAATCATTACACTGGATGGACCTAATCACCCAATAAAGACTCCTAAGGTAGATGGGTTCAATACACTAGAGATTTTCTCCATACTTTACATGGAAAAGTAGGTTTTATATTAAGCCATGTTCATTAAGTTTCCTATGGAGGCAAGCCTCCATAGTTAATTACATCCTAAGGAATGAGAATTCTTAAGAACACTCTCGATTAAAATAGAATCATGATCTCCAAATTTCAAGCTCTATTATATTGTATTTAGAATATCAATTGGGAAAGTTCAAGGAGAAGACTTATTTTGGGCTAAAGGGAATAAGTAGGAAATGCTCATGATACTAGGAAACCTAGTGAGCATTTCAATCTATCCTATGTATGTAATTTTGAAATTGAAGAGAGTTAATTGTTTGAGTTAACATTTCATTAGATTACTGGGACCTATAATCCAACAACATAAGATTATAGAAATGCCTAAGAAGTGAGGATTTATGCTAGTAGCCTGAAGGAAACAACAAACTTGGATCCTAAATCTAGGGGGTTCTAATACAAGTTAGAACACGACCTAAATTTAAGCGAAGATGGTTATAAGGTTTACCTCCATAAGAGAGGATAAATCACCCGACTGTTGGACTTACAACTGTCCAAAGTATAAGACAACTAACTTCTCCTATGCTTTAAATCCATGTGGCCAAGTCTTATGAAATTACAAGATAGATGGGTTGTTGTTCATTTAGAAAGAGATTAAAGTTCTTAAGCCCACTCCTTATGAGACTAGAGCATGAATGGTATGAATAATGGTCTAATCAAAAAAATCTTTTCAAATTTTATTTAATTTTTGACACTTCATTTTGACAAAGGCTTTGAGATTTCTTTATGCCTACATGCATGTTGAAATTAGATTATGGGCTAAACCAGCGAGAAAGAGATATTTTCCAACACAGATGAAGCCCCACAGGTCAAGCCTTCCTCTATCATGCAAGGATAGAAACCCTCTATTAGCAAGAGTGGAATAATATGATATGCATATTGTGAAACATTCAACCTTTCAGCTAAGGGGTTGCTAAATCTTTTAATTATCTTGATTTATAACCTAAGATTTATGTGAGGTTATGAGTTTGAAAATTTTAATTTTGAGATTAGTTGGGTAGAAAATTTAAATTTTTTAAGAGCCTAATTGCATACATTCAAACATCAAACATAAAGAAACTAGAAAAAGCATGTCATTTCTATTACTCAAGCTAAACATAACATCACACAATTTTATAAACTACCATGAAAGAATAACAAGCGGTCGGGTTCCTATACAACTAAAAGAAAAGGAGTGAGCCACCCTTATACAACCAGAATATTCTAAAGTGGTAGCTACATGGTGGGAATGTTAAACTCGTCGGTGGTTGTACTTTGGCTATCCCGGGCAAGTATGGATCAGCTATTGAGCTCCCACCTTCCCGAAGTTTCTTTGGCAACTTGCAAACCTTCCTTTATGTTAGATGTTAGAGCTACCTTAGGCACCTACAAAGAGAGTTTCTCGATCTTAGAAATAATCGTATTAGAGGTTCATGATAAGGAGATATCTCAACCTTCTTTTATTTTAAGAGGATCGCATGTATCCCCAAAGATTACTCTAATAGAACTAGATGGTTGTTTTACTAAATATTCCTTGGGGATAACAATGGCACCCAACTTCTAGCTATGCTCAAGTCAGTCTTTTAAGGTGATGCAATCCTCTAAGATGTGGCCTAACATGTGATGGTAGGGGCAAAAGTTATGATCATCATTCTTGCCCACTTCATCCGGCCTCTTAGGTTCCGGTAACTGAAAATCAAGTTTCATTAAGAGATTTCTAAGAATTTTCCTGACTACCTCTCTCTTGAACGAATAGGGCTTGTTTAATTTATTTGCAATAGTAGGTGGATAGTAGCTACCTGGCGGTGGATATCGATACCGCTGCTGAGTATGTTGTGGAGGAGGCAATGGTGGCCATTGTGGTAGCTGTGTTGGCTAGTATAGTGGCTGAGGAGGTGGCAGAGGAGGTGATAATGGAGGCTGCTGTGCATGAGGCCTCTCATACTGAGTATGACTGGCTATTTTCCCTTATCTACTAACACCACTATTCCTGGCCTCTTCTCAAATATTTTTTGAGGCTTAGACTTGAATTGTTGATCTTAAAAGGCAACTCTTTGGCTTCTTTAGTTGCCTTGTTGATTAATTTCTCAAAGGTTTTAATTGTAAAGCCCTTGAGCATGAAAGCAATAGGGCCATGGATATTCTTAAGAAGAATTTCTATAGCGGTCATTGTGGTTCACATTTCATACTCAGGTTGCATCACTTGAGAATGCAATCAATAAGGGACACATTGGGATTTTATTTTGCCACAGTGAGGTCGCTTATAATTACCTTTTGTTGGGCTCTAGCAAACTTGTTGATGAAGAGGTGCTCTAACTCAAAAAATGTATTCACTAAACCATTGGGCAGTTCAACGTATCAATCAAGTGAAATACCCGATAGACTACTGACGAATAATCGAAACAGGAGTGCATCACTACCACCGACATTGCAACTGTCGAGGGTTCCTACTATCAATATTTTGAAGGATGGTAGCACAAAACCCTTGGGATATTGGACTACATTGAATTCCTCAGTGGTCTACCCTTTTAGAATAGATGAGCCACCTCAGGCTAGCGTCAATGCTTCCCTTACTTGCTGTTCAACCATCTACTTTATATCTCTTCCATGGATGGAGGTACCATCTATGACCTTTCTATGCGAACTATCACTGTCCTAATCTACGGGAGATGTACTCTTGGGCTGATCCAGAACATGCAACAACTCAGGCTGGTTGGTCTCTAAAGGAGTTAGTTGTATTGCTGGAGCTTGGTTTTGAAGTGCTAAGACTGCCGCTAATAAGTCTTCAACTCTCTTCTCCATTCCACTGATGTGCTCATCCTTCTACCTAAATTATTGAAGGAGGTGTTGGGTTGAGTGGACTGCATCATCTTCCTTAACCACAACACCTTCCTGGCTATGATGGTCTTAAAGGAGAGAACTTCTAGTATCAAACCATATGGACTTCTGCCAAGTCTTCTAGCGTATCATCCTCATTAGAGTCAAAACTAACTTTATCCTACTCCTCATCGTGAGCATCTATCTTAAAAATTTCCTCTTCTCTGAAGTATGAGCGATATCATCTAACGAAAGACCATCTACCTTCACATGCACAAAGACCACTGACTAACCTGGCTATACATCTCATGGTGTACTATCCCTGAGGATGAGCTACACCGCTATCCCCATCTACTATCGGGAGCTATGAGGTGGAGCAATGACTTTTGCCATCTCTTCACCATAAGAGGCAAGAGGTCGGGGGACTCTATCTCATCTCAACAAATAGAGTAGATGGAGAGATCCTAAGGTCATAGTGGATCACCAATAGAGAGGCTCTCTCCCAATGCACTTTTGCACTTTTAACTAGGAAGGTGGAACTTGAACAAACCATGTGATGAGGGAGTGTGATGGTGGGGACATCAACTGCCCCTCGACCGAGCCCTCCATGACTAGTATAAGAATAATGTTGTCGGTATGATCAACTCTAGTAGGGTATCGATCAGGAAAATCAACCAAAGCAGAGGCCGCTAACTGTCTGATGTACCTCCTCCTTTTATCATTGCCTGTTTGGGCTATAAATCTAGCGTCAGTGGCCCTTTCACTCCATATCTAATCTGTAACACTCCTAGGGATCATTATGCTCAAGTATTGAAGGGTACGGGACTTCGAGCATCCGTAAGCTATGCCGACCTAGTGAATAACTGACCGTAGGCTAGCATAGGGCTTCCTCTCGTCCTTAACTAGGGTCTCAAAATATGCTGGTGGTGGAGGCGATGTAGCTATCCTCCTATAATCCTCCTCTCCCTCTGAAGCAGAGAGGGGGGTGAAACCTACTTCCATTGAGGAATGAAGAAGTCTCACATGGCAAACCCTCCTTAGCTACATGGGAGACAACATCCATCTCCAGTGCTCACTGATGCGCTAGGATTCCTATGTATGGGTGAGAGGAGAGAGTGAGAGCTAGAACCTACCTCAAGGTAGGGAGACTATCTTGAGGCCAAGATAGCCTTCCCCTTCATAATGGGAAACCAATGAGGAGGCACCTCAGAGGGGAAACAACAACTAGCACTGTAATAACTAATATTGCAAGCACTGACACTGGAACTAATACTAGTATTGCTATGGGAACCATGATGGCCTTCCTCTTCAGCAAGAAAAACTCAGTGTCAGACTCAAGATCAAATTAGAGAAGTGGCTTCTGCCCTACCCCCTCCTCCTTACTGACAGCCGTGAGGGCTGGCCCCTCATAGGTGACCCATATGGCCTCATATCCATGACTAAACTAAATGATGTGGGTGGTGGTTGTGTGTATGGCCTGATCCAAGGCTAAATCCACATCAATAGGGAACGAGAAAATGAACTTGCCATTACATAATAACTAAACTCAAGAGAGAAGGAACTGACTGTGCTGAAACTTTTGCATTTGTTAAAACATAATGGAGTCAGACCCTTGCTTTTACATTTGTCTTCAAGTATTAACCTACAATATTGACTTAGAATTTTGAACCCATACTTAAAAAATGTAAGTATGCTAAGTGGGGTTCATTGGAGAGATTTTAGAAAAAGAGGAGAGACTTTGCCATAGAGTTTGATTTGTTGATTTGGAACCCATATCCAATAAATTGGGTATGTTGAGTGGGGTTCATCCATTTGGAGAGGCTTTTGGAGATGAATTTATCTTTATCTTTTATTTTGATATTTGATTTTAGAATCTCAGTTAGCAAATTTAGATATGCTAGATGAGATTCAAGTGCATGTTTGAAAATTATTTTGAAAATATATGTTTGTTTGCTATGATGTTTATTATGTTTTCAATTTGTTTTTTGATTTGAAGATGGATTTTACTTAACAAATTTAGGTATTCTAAGTAAAGTCCAAATGTGTCGATATGTTGTTTTATTTTGATTTGAAAATGAGACCCTTACTTAACAAATTTGGTATGTTAAGTAGGGCTCAAGTGTGTTTGATATGTTTGATTTGAAAAAGGGATTCTTGCTTAACAAATTTGGTATGTTAAGTAAGGTCTAAATGTGTTTGATATTTGAAAATAAGATCTTCACTTAACAAATTTGGTATGTTAAGTAGGGTCCAGATGTGTTTGATATATTTGTTTTGAAAATGAGGAATTCTTATCTAACAAATGTGGGTATGTTAAATAGAGTTCAATTTGTTTTATATGATGATGTTTGACTTTGAAAATGGAATTCTCATTTGATAAATTTGGGTATGTCAAATGGAATACAAGTGTGTTTTAATTTTCATGAATTTTGAAAAGGGGAACTCCACTTAGCAAATTTAAGTATGCTAAATGGAGTTCAATCATATGTGGATGTTTGATTTTGATTCTTGAAAATAGAACACTCATTTGGCAGATTTGGGTATGCCAAATGAGATTCAAATATGATTTGATTTTGTGTGTGATATTACTTTTGAAAAGAGGGAACTCTCACTTAACAAATTTGGGTATGTTAAGTGAGGTTCAATTATATGTTGATTTTGATTTTGTTTTGATTTTAAAAATGGAACTCAATTTAACAAATTTGGGTAAATTAAATGGAGTTGGTTTAACTTTGAAGATATATTTTGAAAAGCTCTCATTTAACAAATTGATGTTAAATGGAGTTGGTTGATTGATTGATCTTATTTTTTTGCTTTTAAAAATTTTGAAAAGGAATTTTGATGATTGTAAATTTGATTTTGATTTTAAAAAAAAAACCCTCATTCAACAAATTTAAGTATGTTAAATGAGGTTCAATTGTCTTTTATTTTGGAAAGAGATACGAAAAGTTTTATGTTTTATAAACTTTATGTGAAGTGAATTTCAAAATGATTTTGTTTAGGAAAAGTGCTTTTAAAAATATTTTCCAAAAGACTTTACTTATTTTAATTTGAATTTTCTTAAATGTGGTATGAACCTTGCCTTACCAAACTAGTGGTAAAGAGGTTCTAAAATTTGTATTTGGTCATCTCCTTTATTTATTTAATTTATTTTACCTATTAGGGGACCCAATAGAAGTTTCAATACCAACACGAGTGAGGTCCTAAAACTAAGGATGTTGGCTAACTTTGCTTAAGGATGAAATACTAAGTGCCAATGAAAAGAAAGATAGTCTTAGGCTTATATACAATATAAGTTCACTATTGATGCTTGGAGATAATAATTGTACTAGAGATGGAGAGAGAACTCTCCCAATGAAGTCGTAAAAATTTATGGTGTTTATTTTCGATGGTGAGACACCGCGTAGATCTTAGGGGATACTTATTGAAGTAATCAGGTTTGACATTGAGGAATGATGCACTATCTCGAAAGATAGAAGTCATCACCTTATAATGAACCTAATCACCTAATAAGGACTCCTAAGGTAGATGGGTCTTCAAATATACCAGAGATTTTTTCCCTTCTTTACATTAGAAAGTAAAGTAGTTCTTACATTAAGATGGGTTCATTAAGTTCCCCATGAAGGCAAGCCTCCATAGTTAATTAAATCATATGGAATGAGAATTCCTTAAGAACACTCTCAATTAAAGTAGACAATCATGATCTCCATAGATTTCAAGGCTAGACTATAAAATGATTGGTTGTATTTGGAATACTATTAACCTCAATTTTGGAGTGAGTCTTTAACTTCCTCATCATAGATCTAGGAGTCTCATAGACATTAAGAGTTACTTAGTCTCATGACACTTCTAGTGATTAGGTGAACACTTAACCTAAGCCTAGGGACTTAGAAGGGTTGGTCATAGGATGAGGTTGTGCCTAGGGGTTGAGGAGACTCACTTAGCCTATAGCTCAAACCTAACTCATGTGCACCTTCTAAAATATTTCTCAAATCCAAAATCCAATTCCAATTCAATTCCAAACGAAAACAAATGATTGAAACATGTGATCCAATCCAAAATTGAAACACTTCCTAAGCCCTGTGATTTTATCCTATGGACTTAGCCTTAGCCAAATCAAATCCAATTCCAACTCAATTGATTCCCTCAAATATAAATTCAATCATCCAATTCCAACTTCAAATTCCAAATCAAAACCCAAACCAAATGATTTAAACCCATAATCAAATTCTAAATCCAAACTCCTTCCTAAGCCCTTTGAACCCATATCCTTGAGCTTAGCCAAACTTACCTTCAAATCATCTCAAATCCAATTAATTTTCTCATAAATAATTTATATTCACAAATATAAATGAAATATAAATTCAAATCACCCCAATCAAACTAAATCAAATGAAAATCAAACCCTTCTTAAGCCGTATGGACTAACCTACCTAGCTTGATAAAATCTTAAATTAAATCAACCCAAAATCAATTGATTCCTTTATAAATCAGTTATTCATTCATTTATATTCATGAATATAAATGAAACCCACCTTCCAATGACCAAAAGTAAATCAAATTAAAGTGATTTTTCCTCTTTAGCCCTTTTGACCTACATCCATGGACTTAGCCAAATTTGCTTATAAATCACTCCAAACTCAAGTGATTTTCTCATGGATCATTTTTATCTTCATTTATAATCACAAATATAAATGAAATATAAATTCAAATAACCAAAACCAAACTCAAATCAAATCAAATCCCCAATTTTAGCCTTTTAAGCCATTTTTTTGAACTTGGCCAAATGACATCCAAATCAACTCAAAACCCATGGATTTCTTCATGATTCAACCATTCCTTCAATCATTTATCCAAATATAAATACAAACTATAATTACCAAACCAAATCTAAGTCAACCCATGTCAAGCCCATGTTGACCCCTTTTGACCTGAAATTGTCATATGAACCAAAATCCATTTGACTCCAAACCAATTGCAATTGGATTTATATTTTCATCCTAAATCCATGTATAAGCAAACTAAACTTGGATCAAGCCATGATCAAGCCATTTGACCCATTTTGGTCCACTTGACCCAAAGTGACCTAAAAGACCCTTTTGAACCAAGTTCTAATCCAACCCAAATTAAATTGAACCAAGCCCATCCAAGCCTCATACCATGACCAACAATCACCCTAGAGTGATCAATTGCTTTGAGATGGTTCAAACTAAGTCAACTTGGTCATTTGACCAAGTCAAACCTTAGCCAAATGAAACCTAAACTAGCCAAAACTCATAATACACAAAATTGATTGAAACCATTGATTCACACCAACTCATGATCAATGATTGAACATGACTTGACCCTTAATTGAGCTAAACCAAGTCCAATTGGCCATTTGACCCAAGTTGACCCAAATTGGCCTAAAATGCCAAAATGGGTCAAATCATGATCTAACCCAAATTGATTGCAACCAATGGCTCAAGTTCACTCCAAATTGATTATTGAACTTGACTAAAGAATAATTGACCAAGACCAATTGGTCAACTTGACCCAACCTACCCAAATTGACCTAAAGGGTCAAATCGACCAAAATCCAAATTAATTCCAAATTAAATCAAAGCCTACAATCAATTCCAATTAGCCAATTGACCATGAACCAACATTTAACCCAACCCAATTTGGTTAACTTGGTCAAATTGGTCAACTTGACCATTTGACCCATTTGAATCCAAATGAGTCAAAACCAAATCTTGGCCAAACCAAACCAAATTGATCACAACAAAATATTCCAAATCTTCATATGAACCTAACCCAAGCCTTGGTTTGACTCAATTTGACCAATTGGTCAACCCAACTCAACATGACCCAAATGAGCCCATTCTGACTAAATGAAGCCAAACCACCCTAAACCAACCCATGGGACCTTGGTGGCTGACCTAACCTGACCCAAACCCATCCTAATTTATCCCAAGATTAGCTCAAACCCATTTTGGACCCAACCCAAGGTGATTGGCCATTGGACACATCTCATTTGCATTGGATTCTCTCCATAAGAGGCAAAGTCCACTCTCTTATCACGATGGCAGCCATCCAATTGCCAAATGGGGTATCCCTAAGCCTCCTAGCCCACCCTAGAGCCACTAGGATCTGCCATAGACCAAGGGAAGTACACCTCCTCCTCTTCCCTCAAAACCGAACCCAATGGATCAAGGGAGGAAGCGATCGCCACCACATGCCCATATCCCACCTTGAGCCACCCTCCATTCCTCTACTCCGGCAAGCCACGTGGAGTCAATGGCGACCCTCCAGTAGGTTGACGGTGGTGAATCGGTAGAAATTTAGGAGAAAATCCTATATGTCCATCAAGTCCAATTGAGGGGTATACCCCCTCAATTCGAGCAACAATCACCACCATTCGCTTCGTCTAAGCCTTAAAGAGTAAAATGAAACTTCTTAACGCTTCCCCAAGCTCTCGAGCTCCCCCATTTTCTTCCCTCTCTCAGTTTTACCTCAAGGAAAAATAGGACAAGCTTATCCTGATCAATACTCCTTCTCCACTCAACCAAACCTCAATTCCTTTTACCCACACTATCACCACACCTCGTCGAGCAATACTAAATTATTTCCCAAGATTTCAAGCTATCGGAGGTTCGAGTTCGATCAAAGTTGAAGCTCCTATGTGCATGGATTGGTCATCCGAGCGGCTCACTTTAGATTGAGGTCCAAGCTTCTCAACAGGGCTTTGTCTCTACTAGACGAAGCTACCTCGGTCGATCCCACCACCGGACATTAGCTCCGATGAGGTAATTTCTCAAAACTGTAGTTTAGGTAAATTTTTTGTAGGCTTTTGTGAAGAAATGTTCCATGTGAGTCAATCTTAGTCGTTGGATGTGTTTTCCTTCTTCTCTTAATGGTGTGGGATTGATTTGATCCTAATCCGAGCTTTAGTAAGCTCAGATCAAATGGAGAAAGACAGACGGTATCATTCACAAAGGAGACAGATCACGGGCCATCTGTTCCACGTTATCAAAATGGACGGTCCTAATTTAATCATATTAGATCCCTTGATTAATCTCTTCAAAATTGTGGATTTAATCATGGCCATCCAATCTGGACGAATGCCGCCACAGTCAATCACGGATGTGACTCTTAAATAGCCAATCCAATGCATGGAATGCACGCGCATCTTCATGTTAGATGGCCAATGGGATTAGGCTTTAATTAATTAATCTTATTTTGGCTTGAATCATTGAAAATTCATAACTAACTCTAGATAAATAAAAAAATAAATAAAGTCTCATTTTAAAAGAGAGAATTCTAGTGATTTTGAATTAACATGGGCTTAGGAGGACACTCCTCCTATTTTTCTTGAAATTTATTAGGTGCTTAATGAGGAAAATTGGCCAATTGGGCCTTAATTACCCTCTTAATTCAATTTATGATTAATTAAACCAATGAGCAGTAAATTAAACCACTAATTAAGCTTATTGCCATCTTTTAATAATGAAAAGTCTTAGGGAAATGATTTAAGTTTATTTCTTATGACCATTTCATTAAGCCTCTTTATTTGTTTCAAATTAATTAAAGTTTAAGTAATTAATTAGCTACTTAATTAATCAATTAAAGAGAAAGAGAGTTTAATTATTTCAGAGCCTAATTGATTATTTGAAATAACTTAGGGATTGGGATTGAGGCCTCTTCCTTGAGCTCTTTCCGTAAGTTAATTTCATTATCCTAATAAAAATATAATCAAAGGACTTAATTAACCAATTAATGACTTAATTAAATTAATTTAAAATCCAAATCATTCCTAACTTTGATTAGCCAACCTTGGGTAGTTCTTCAAATGTTTAATACTCTAAAAGAATTTAATGAAATTATGATTAGCATACATGTGTAAGAATATCATAAAGTAATTATTTAAATCCCTTAAGCCTAATTAATTATTAATCATGAGCCAATTGCATTAGGTCCCTTTCATTTCTTAGGAGCATTGCTAATTTACTTTTCACGTGATTGCATATGATATTGGCTCATCATTAATTAGTAAATTAACTTAAGGTGATATAAGTTAGGGTTAATTAACTAATTTAATTAATATCATAACTCAATTAATCCATAAAATTCAACTTAATCACTTCTCATTAAATTAAGTTAATTCACATATTTGGGATGGGATTAGGATTAACATGTTTCACATCTTTGAATCAAACTCAAGAAAACATAGAATAGAGAGAGGTTAAGTAAATTTGGTTTTCTTTAAACATGCCTATTGAATATGATTGTCTTTAAGAACTAACTAAGTTTAATGAAATTAAGTGTGGATGTTTAGTATTTTTTCTCTAATCACATTGAATGATGCATGCCATTTGAGATCATTAATACATCACTTTTAAAAATCAAATTAAAGGAACTTTTCCTTTATGTCAATCTTTCATGTGTTGAATTAACTAATGATATGAGTGGCTATTATCATTATTAAATCTCAAATTTATTTTCAAAAGCTCATTAATCAATATTAATTCATGTGGTGATGATTAGTTATGAATACATAGGATGTTTGTATGATTATAACTTAGAATATGAAAAGAAGTTCTCTTTTTTATCTATGTGTTGATTTACATAATTATGAATGTTAATGGATATATTAGTCTGGACATCCCAAGGACGCACAGCTTTAAGTAGCCCCACTGAGGTCTTTACCTCACTCCCTTGGTTTAACAATGGCGACGTATCCATTTGATTTCACTTTTATGTATGTTAACATAAGGATTTGAAAGAATGCTTCAATTCATGTGTTTAAATAACTTGACCAAAATAAATAACTTTTCCATGGTTTTCTACTTCCTTAGTTATTTGTATATACACACGTGTTTAAAGTGTGATGGGTATACTGGACATCCCAGGGTTGTACGATTTTAAGTTGCCCTAAGGAGGTCTTTACCCGCCTCCCTTGGTTTAACAATGGCGTGTATCCATCTAAAGCCTTATACAGTTGGGTATGCTTAATTAAGAAATGAGAACCCCCCATTTTATACCAAAATTCATGCATACATTCATACACATGTGATTGAATTATCGCATGTATTTAAAGCCCTCTTTCATGTACTTCTTTATACAAGGATACATGAGAATGAATGTTAGTGGGTATATTATGACATCCAGAATGCATGACTTTAAGTAGCCCCAAGGAGGTCTTTACCTCATTCCCTTGGTTTAATGGAGAAGTATTCACTTGATTTCTTTCTGTATGTTTGTATAAGAATTTGGATAGAGCTTTAAAATTATATGAATGACTAATCCAACCAAATGGACTTATATCCCACACACACACACAGATATATATATATATATATATATATATATATATGTATTCATCATTTAAGTATGCCAAAAATACATGTTGTATGTATAGATATGTTTAGGATTCACTCATATGTATGTTATATGTGATAGAAAAAAATAACTAAGCATGTATTATATAATGGTAATTCACTTCAATTAGTCTTGAGATGCCTTTCATGTTGAATGAGAATGTTTATAGGACTGTAAAACATATAATAAGCCATTAAATAAAAGTAAAATGAACCTTGAAAATGTGTTGTAAAGGACTTAGGGATGGAAAGAGGCAATCCCTCTTTCCTTCTCTTACAACACTTAGATGTTAAGTGTAGGATATATGGAACAAATCATAAACTAACGATACAAAGTCATTAAATAACCTAAATTGAAACAACATCCTATGTTAAATTATACCTTCTTCACTTAGGGAATCATAACCTTAAAATCTAGTTACATGCCACAAGCCTTAATACACACACATTAGATTAAACCACCACTTCTAGCTTTATGTTAGGTGGTGCATGGAGTGATGTATATATTGTTTTGTGATGTATTATTTTAGACTAGATGTTAGTGTGTATGTTTTACTTTATACATATTAGCCTAACTATGTGTGGGATTATGTTTATAGGGCCATGAATAATATATAAATGCTCTCTTTTAAGGTTGCTTAAGCCCTTAAGCACAATCCAAGTTAGGACAGGTGGGCTTGGTTACCCATGTGCAGGGTGTTAAGCACAAATTATATATAACTACTTAGGATATATTTATGTTTAGCCAACCTCTATCTTGCAGGTGTAGTTAGATTACTTTTCTCATTTTAATGTAATTTTGTATTAGGATTAAGATTAGTGTTATGGGGGATTAGGATGAGCGTTGGTTAGAAGAACAAATCTTGTGTACCATGTTTTTTTATTATTTGTTTAGTTAGTTTTATTAATTATTATTAGTTATTTGTTTATTAGTTTAGTTCTTATTATTAGTTATTTAGTATTGTTTATTAGTTATATTATTTTTTTTTTATTAGTTATTATATCTAGTTATTATTATTATTAGTTATTATTTTATTAGTTTAGTTTTATTATTTTATTAGTTTTAAATTTTAAATTTATATAGTTAGTTACTTAGTTATTTATTTAGTTAAGTATTATTAGTTAAAGTTATTAGTTAGTTTTAGTTTAGCTATTAGTTAGTTTTTAGTTCAATTATTTAGTTAGTTATTATAGTTGTTGGGATTAGTTATTATTATTAGTTTCTTAGTTAGTTTTAATTTAGTTAGTTTTAGTTAGTTATTTATTTTAGTTTTAGTTAGTTATTAGTTATTAGTTTAGTTATTTTATTATTTTATTAATTATTAGTTATTAGTTATTAGTTTATTAGTTTAGTTATTAATTATTAGGTTATTATTAGTTTAGTCTAGCTTTATGCAGAGGTGGCGATGTATATTTTATTTTGTGATGTATTATTTAGACTGATGTTAGGGTGTATGTTTCATAGAGGATGAAATGATATTAGCCTAACTATGTCTTGTGGGATTATGTTTATAGACCTTGTAATAATTATATAAATGCTCTCTTTTAAGGTTGCTTAAGCCCTTAAGCACAATCCAAGGACAGTTACCCATGTGCGGTGTTAAGCACAAATTATATATAACCGCTTGGGATATATTTATGTTTAGCCAAACCTCTATCTCTGGTGTAGTTAGATTACTTTTCTCATTTTAATGTAATTTTTTATTAGGATTAAGATTAGTGTTATGGGGGATTAGGATGAGCGTTGGTTAGAAGAACAAGTCTTGTGTACCATGTGATCCTTTGGGGCTTACCAAATCAAGAAAAGAAAGAAGAAAGATGAAAGAAGAAGAAGACTGGGAGGTTTGAAGACCCCCCATAGTACTTAAAAATTGTAATTATTTCATATACCCGATTTTATAAGGGTAGAGCTCGGCTACTCATTTTTCATTTTAGGTTGTATGGTGGTACCAACCACACCTTTTATTCTTTTGTGGTAGCTTTATAAGATTATTTGATGTTTTGTTTAGCTTATTCCTTAGAAAATTATATTGCTTTTCATAATTTGTTTATGATTGGTGATTGAGTGTATGGCCCGGAGTAGGCTCTTAAAAAAATAAATTTTCTATCACATTACAACTCATAACTAAAGTTATAAATAACTCATAATCTCATAATAAAAGCCTAGGCATTAAATCAAGATAATTAAAAAATTAGCAACCCCTTAGCTGAATGTTGTATGTCTCACATCATACATATCATATTGATTCACTCTTATTAAGAGGGAACTTCCATCCTTGCATGATAGGGGAATGCTTGACCTTTGAGGGCATCCCTTTTATTGGAAGACACCCTTTCTCTCTAATTTAGCCAACAACCTTATTTCATCATGCATTTAGGCATAAGAAATCCCAAAGCCTTAGTCAAATTGAGAAAAGATTTGCCTTAAGTCATAAACTCATACCACTCATGCTCTAGTATCTTTGGGAGTGGGTTTAGGATTTTAGCTTCTTTCAAAATAACAACAACTAACCATCTTACAAAATTATAAGATTTTACCACATGGATTTAAAATATAGGAGGTGTTAGTTGGTGGCCACTCTAGGCGGTTGTAAGTCCAACAATC
This sequence comes from Cymbidium sinense, assembly GCA_021442155.1. Classification (NCBI taxonomy): domain Eukaryota; kingdom Viridiplantae; phylum Streptophyta; class Magnoliopsida; order Asparagales; family Orchidaceae; genus Cymbidium; species Cymbidium sinense. Next base: position 14,188 of record JAKCPB010000308.1, on the reverse strand, counting down.
GGGTGGTTTACTATCTCTTATGGAGGTAAACCATATGCCCACTTTCGCTTAGATTTAGATTTTTGGCTTATGCCAAAGCTCTCTCTAAAGATTGCTATTTCTTTTGGGCTACAAGCATAAATCCTCAACTCTTAGGCATTTCCATAATCTTGTGTTATGGAATTATAGTCTTAAATCTAATAAAATTTTAACTCAAATGAATAATTCTCTTCAAATTCAAACATATAAAACCCAACCATAGGAGAGATTGGATTGCTTACTAGGTTTTCTAGTATCATGAGCATTACTCACCTCATTTGACTTTGATAATAAGTCTCTCCTTTTGATCCCATTTAACTTTTCCAACATAATCAATTTATTGATAGTCTTATCGTCAAAATCTTTGGAGACAATAGTTGCCTACCATAATCGAGAGTATTCTTAAGGAATTCATTTTCCTTAGGATGTAAATAACTATGGGGATTTCCATAGGGAACTTTAGAACTTCGGTTTAATATAAACCCTACTTTATTCATCCATATAATGTAAGGAAAAATCTGGATATTAGAGACCCATCATGCCTTATGAGTCCTTATTGGGTGATTAGGATTATAAGGTGGTGATTTCTATCTTTCAAAGTAGTACACCATTCTTTTCATAAATCACCTCAATAAGTACCGCTAAGATCTCATGGTGTCCCACAAATTATTTGTCAAAAATAAACACCACAGATTTTTCTGGCGACTCCATTGGGGATGGTTCCTCACTCCATCTTTGGTAGACAATTGTTGTCTCCAAGCATCGATGGTGGGCTTATATTTTATATAAGCCCAAGACTATCTTTCTTTCTATTGACACTCATTCTATTTCATCCTTAGGTTGAGTGACCAACATCCTCTGGGCTTTTAGGACATCACTCAGGTGTGGGTCTTAAAACCTCTATTGGTATTCCCAATAGGTTAAAAAATAAATTAATAAAAAAAGGAGATGACCAAAATTGAGAACCTCTTTACCATCCTTAATGGTGAGGCAAGATTCATCTTATAAACAATACAATAAATCCCTTTGTGAAATGGCATTTCTTTCCAAAAAACACTTTTCAAAATTCACATGATAAAGTTCTTTACATAAAATTTGTAAGAAATTTTAAAAAGCACAAAACACGTATAACCAAACCTCATTTAACAAGTCTCATGATTGTTACATGGAGGTTCTTTTCAAAATCAAAATCAACAATTTTAATGTCTTTTTCAAAAGCACATTTTCTTTGAAAAAGCTATCCCCATCCAACATACCCAAATTTGTTGGATGAAGATTCTATTTTAAATAAAATCATGATATAAAATTAAAACTCTACTTAGCACACTTCACATGTCCTAAAGTTGAAGCTTTCCTCTTTTCAAAAGCAATAAATCACACACAAACAAAAGCAAAATCAAGGAATACTTAAAATTTATTTTATTAAAATAGGCATTCTAAACTTTAAAATTTAATATCTCCCAATCGAAGTCCTTTTACTTAAAATTTTATGTTATGTAGATTTTCAATTTCAATCTCTAAAATTTTTACTAAATTTGATTTATATTTTTAGAGTAATTGATAAATTTGATTTTAACTAAAACTCAAAATTAAGCTCAAAATATTTACTAAAATTTAGGGATTTTGGGTTTGGATTCCCTCGGAAAGACTAATCCAATGAGTCCTTATTTGCAATGTTTTGTTAAGTTTTTTATTTTCTATAAATTTTTAAAGTTTTAGAAGATTTAATTAATTTTTAAAATTAGAAAATGCCCTAATTTCTTACTTAACCTAGTTAGCACGATGCGGCGTTAATTGGATCACGCGTTTCCACACATCGTCACTAGATTGGGTCATGTAATTCCACGTGGCATGCGACCGATTGGTGGCGATGCTAACACAAATGGGGATGCAGAATGGCCGCAGGGGTTAGATCCGACCATCCGATCATAGATCGTCGAATCAAATTGAACTGCGATCACGGGCTGATGATCTACATGAAATCACGCATTTCCCTAAATGAAGATCGAACATGCGCTACTTTTCCCAATTGATGAAACAGTCACCTGAATGGGAGAAATGGACAGGAGGGATCCGTCTGGACCTAATTTTTTGGTGAATCTTGCCAGAAAACTCCCAATCTAGCATTAGGATCATGTGAAATGAAGAATGCAAGGGTTTTTTTAATTGAAATTCCAAAAATTGAGCAAACATCAAAGAAAATAAGAGATCTTATGGTCAACTAAAGTATTTGAAATTACCTCACTTGGGATGGTTTTGGGTCGTGAAGATCTAAACATGGTCTTGGATGCAAGAAGAAGCTTTGGGATGGCTCCTTCATTTGGAATGTCATATCCACTAATAATCGTTGCTTCCTGGTATCCACTTGGTTTTGATGTTTTCTAGCTCAAAGGGCTCAAAGAAAGTGGGGATGTGCGTGAACCTTGGAGGAGCTCTTGGAGAGTGAAATGAGGGCAGAATGATTTTGGAAGCCTCTGTTCCCTTGTGCTTGGTGGTGGCTGAAAATCACCTTTTATGGTATTTTTGGCTTTTTGTATGTGTCTTATGGCTTGTGGTGGTTGGGAATGGTAGGGAAACATTCAAGATGTCTTAATTTGGTTAGCCAAGGCTTGGGAAGTGGCTGTCATGAGGGATTAGTATGTGTCATTGCAAGGTGAAGTGGAGGTCCTTGATGCTAAGTGTTCCAATGGGAGAGGTGAGGTGAATTCACCTCCCCATGAGTCATGGCTGACCCAACCACCTCCTGTGTCAGGTAATCAGTGTCTAGGCGCCTAAGTGGACCAATGGATGGGTGTCAAGTGGCCAAAGAAGGGAAATGACCATGTGGGTAAGTGTCTTTTCTCATGTGGTGTCCTTGATCCAAGGGCAAAGTGGTCATTTAGTATTGAATTTGATTTGAAGTTTGAAATGAGTCAAAGTGAGTTGGGTCAAATTTCATATCATTTGGAGTTCATTTGGCAATTTGGCTCAATTTGACCTATTTGGGTCAAATTGGGTCAAATTTAGGACCAATTGGTCAAATTGGGTCAAACCGAAGGTTGGATTAATTTCAAATGATCATTTGGGGTGTAGTTTTGTCATTGACTTTGTTTAATTTGGATTAGATTTGGTTTCAGCTCATTTGGAGTGTAGTGGTGTCATTTGGGTCAAATGGGTCAAGTTGGCCAATTTGACCCAATTGACCAAATTGGCTTGGGTCATGACTTGGTTTGGGTTTGGTTGATCAATTGGAGTTATAGGCGTTAAGTTCAATTTGGAATTGGATTTTGGAATGGTTTGAGTCATATGGGTTAAGAGGGTTGACTTGGTCAAAAGGCCAAGTTGACTTGGTTTGACCCAATTGAAAATTGACCAACCTAGGATGATCAACAATCATGATTGGGGGTTTATGTAAGCTTGGTTTAATCCAATTTGGGTTGGATTGAAACTTGGTTCAAATGGATCCTTTAGGTTACTTTAGGTCAAGTGAGCCTAAGTGGGTCAATTGGTTTGATTTTGGTCTGAATTAGATTTAATTGAATTTATATATGAGTTTGAGATTGATATATAAATTCAATTGCAATTGATTTCCATAGGTTTTGATTCATTTAGATATTTCAAGTCAAATGGGCTAAGTCGGGTTTGACTTGGATTGGTTTTAATTTGGCTTGATGATTGTGGGTTTAATTTATATTTGGATAGGTGATTGAAGGAATGATTGATTAATGAGAATATCAATTGATTTTGGAGAGGATTTGAGGGGGATTTGATTGAGTCCAAGGAGTTGGCTCAAAGGGTCTGATTGTATTTGATTTGATTTTAGATTTATTTATGGTCATTTGGGTGTGGTTTTGATTTATATTTGGGAAGATAATTGAAGGTATAATTAATTTATAAGAAAATCTATTGAATTTGAATTGATTTGGAGGCAAATTTGGCTAAGCTCAAGGAGATAGACAAATGTGGCTTAAAGAAGATTTTGATTTTGTTTGATTTAGTTGACAAGAGCATTTTCATTTATATTTGTGAAGATGATTGAATATATAATTGATTTATGAGAAAATCAATTGAATTAGAGGTGGTTTAAAGAAGATTTTGGCTAAGTCCATGAATATGGTCACATGACTTAGGTAGGATTTTGTACTTAGGTTTGATCATGGGCTTCAATCATTTGACTTGGGATTTGGGTTGAGTATTTGGATTTAATTTGATATTTGATTTGAGGAGGTGAACAAATGTTGGGCTTAGGTTATAAGGTAGGTGAATTTCTCTAATCCCTAAGGCATGACCTAATCTTACGATTAACCCTTCTAAGTCTCTAGGCTTAAGTTAAGTGTTCACCTAATTCTAGATGCATATTATAACTACAAAAATCTTAGTGTCTAAAGATTCCTATGTCTAAGATGGAAAGATTGAGGACTCACTCCAAAGTGAGGTCAACAAAGATCTATTTGAACCAACTTACAATTTAACCCAAATTGGATTGAACCAAGCCCACCAAAACCTCTCACCATGATTGTTGATCATCCTAGGTTGATCAATTATCACTAATTGGGTCAAACCAAGTCAACTTAGCCATTTGACCAGGCCAACCTTCTTAACCTAAATGACCTAAAATAGCCAAATCTCAACCCAAAGCAAATCTTTTGAATTCAATGATCAAAATCAAACTCAAATCAATATTGGAATATGAATCAACCACCAAATAGAGCCAAACCAAAGCCAATTGGCCCTTTGACCCAAGTTGACCCAAATTGGCCTAATGAACCAAAATAGGTCAAAGCATGATCAAACCAAAATTGATTGTAACCAATGGCTCAAGTTCATTCCAAAATGATTGTTTAACCAAAGCCTCAATTGAGCTCTGTTGGCTCTGTAGGCCCAAATGACCTATTGAACCCAACTTGACCTAAAGGGTCAAACCACTTTAAAATCCAACCAAATCCAAATTGAACTTAAATAAAGCATGTAATATACCCCAATTGATCAACCAAACCAAAGCTAAGCCATGACCCAAGCCAATTAATTAATTGGGTGATTGGTCAACTTGAACCTTTGACCCAAATGAACCCATATTGACCTCACTTTTTGAGTGAGTCTTCAACTTCTCCATCATAGATCAAGGACTCTTATAGACACTATGAGTTCCTTAGTCCTAAAACACTTCTAGTAATTAGGTGAACACTTTACCTAAGCCTAGAGACTTAAAAAGTTAATCATAGGATAAGGTTGTGCCTTAGGGGTTAAGGCGATTCACTTATCCTATAGCTTAAACCTAACTCATGTGCACCTTTCTAAATATTTCTCAAATCCAAACCCCAAATCCAATTCTAATTTCAATTCCAAATCAAATGATTGAATCTTGAAATTAGATCCAAAATCAAAACCCTTCCTAAACCCTATGATTTCATCTTATGGACTTAGCCTTAACCAAATCCAATTCAATTCCAACTTAATTGATTTCCTCAAATATTAGTTCAATCCTTCAATAAAATTATCAAATTCCAAATCAAAACCCAATTCCATATGATTCAAACACATAATCAAATCCAAATTCCAAAATTCCTTCCTAATCTATATGATTCATTCTCATGAACTTAGCCAAACCTTCACCTAAATTATCCCACACTTGAATGATTCCTCTATGGATCAGTTATTCCTTCATTTATATTCATAAATATAAATGAAATCCACACTCCAATGATCAAAATTAAACCATACTAAATCAAAACTCAAGCCCTTTGGACCCATACCCATGAGCTTAGCCAAACTTGCTTTCAAATCTCAAATTCTCATAAAATATTTATATTCTCATTTATATTCACTAATATAAATAAATATAAATTCAAATCACCTAAATAAAATCAAATCAAACTAAAGCCAAACCCTTCTTAAGCCTTATGGACCCACCTCCATAACCTTAACCAAATCTTAACCCAAATAAACCCCAAATCAATTGATTTATTTACAAATCAATCATTCCTTCATTTATATTCATAAATATAAATGAAACCCACCTTCCAATGACAAAAATAAATCAAACTAAAATGATTTCCCTCTTAGCTCTTTTGACCTACATCCTTAAGCTTAGTCAAATTTGCATCCAAATCATTGCAAACTCAAGTGATTTTCTCATGGATCATTTATATCTTCATTAATATACACAAATATAAATGAAATATAAATTCAAATAGCCAAAACAAATAAAATAAATAAAAAAAATAAATCTCCAATTAATTCAAAACCTAAATTTCAATTGAACTTAGCCAAGTCATTTCCTTGAACTTGGCCAAATGACATCCAAATTAATTCAAAACTCATGGATTTCTTTATGAATCAATCATTCCTTCAATCATTTACCCAAATATAAATGAAAACTACAATTATGAAACCAAATCCAAGTCAACTTAAGTGAAGCTCAGCCCTTTTGACTTGAAAATTTCAAATGCACCAAAACCCATCATAGCCCAAATTGATTGTAGTTGAATTTATATTTCAATCCTTCATATATAAGTTCAACTAAATTTGAATCAAGCCAAAGCCAAACCAATTGACCCACTTAGGCTCACTTGACCCAAAGTGACCTAAAAGACCCTTTTGAGCCAAGTTCTAATCCAACCCAAATCAGATTGAACCAAGCCTATCCAAGCCTCATAACATGATCAAAAATCACCCTAGAGTGATCAGTCACCTTGAATTCGGTCAAACTAAGTCAACTTATTTCTTTGACCAAGTCAACCTTTAGCCTAAATGGAACCTAAACTAGCCAAAATCCACCCTACACCAAATTGATTGAAACCATTGATTCACACCAACTCATGAACAATGATTGAACATGACTTTACCCTCAATTGAGCCAAACCAAGTCCAATTGGCCATTTGACCCAAGTTGACCAAAATTGGCCTAAAAGCCAAAATGGGTCAAATCATGATCTGACCCAAATTGATTGTAACCAATGATTCAAGTTCATTCCAAATTAGTTATTGAACTTGACCAAATATATGAGCCCAATTTGACCAATTGGTCAACTTGATCCAACCTAGCCCAAATTAACCTAAAGAGTCAAATTGGCCAAATTTTAAATTAAATCCAAATTAATTTAAACCAAAGCCCATAATCATTTTCAATTAGCCAATTAAACATGATCCAACACTTAACCCAATCCAATTTGGTCAAATTGGTCAACTTGACCCATTTGACCCATTTGATTTCAAATGAGCTAAAATCAAACCTAGGTCAAAGTAATTAAAACCACTTGAACCAAAACTCTTCAAATCAACATTTGAACATAACTCAATCCCTGGTTTGACCCAATTTGATCAATTGATCAACCCAACCCAACATGAACCCATGTGAACCCATGTGACCAAATGAAGCTAAAATCCATGAAACCCATCCATGGCCTATTGGAGACTAATCAAACCTGACCCAAATCAATCCTAATTCAACCCAAAATCAGCCCAAACCCAATTAGAACCCAACCCAAGGGGATTAACCATTGGATAAACCTCTTTGCATTAGATTCCATCCAAAAGAGGCAAAGCCCACTCTCCCTTTTGCTTGGATGCCATAGACTTTGCTATTTAGAGTATCATCTACCCCATAGCCAATAATAAACACGCCTAGGACTAGCCATGGACCAAAGGGAGCACAACTCCTCCTCCTCACTCAAAGCTGAACCCCATGGACAAGGGAGGAAATCGCCACCACCACCCATATCTTGCCTTGCGCCTCCCATTATTTCCTCCATTCAAGTCATGCCAAGTGGAAGTGAGGGAGACAACTCGCGAATGGTGGCTAATCAAAAATCCATAATCATTTCATCCATCCATCATTCATTGGGGTATACCCCTCCATGGGAAACATTAACATTCAAATGCACTTAGCTCCTAAGGTGTTTTCAAAATCATTAAGAGCCTCCACAAGCCTCCCTCGATCAAAATTTCCCTCTCCAATGTGAAACCAAAATAGGATATCCCTATTTCAATCTGAACTCCTCCAATTCGCAACCAAACTCCAATTGGTTGTGCACACACATTTTCCACACTTCTTAGAAGCCATTTGAATCTTCCCCTGATGTCCAAAGCCACTGGAGGATTGACTTCGATCAAAGCAGAAGCACCAAAATGTGTAGATTGATCATCCCAGGGATCTACTTCAAATCAAGGCCCAAGCTACTCAACGTGGCTCTACTATAAAAAGATACCTCACGATCCCACCACCGTCTTGAGCTCAGTATTTTAAAGCTTTAAGGAGAATTTTCATTGGTCTTTTGTGAAGTGAATGTGAATGAGGGTCGATCTTGACCATTGGATATGTGTGTCTCCCTTCCCCGGTGGTGTGGGATCAATTTGGTTTGAATCTGAGCTCGGGTGAGCTCAGATCGAATGGAGAAAGATGGATGGCATCCATCTTTTGCTGTTTGTGAAGGAGATGAATCACAAACTGCCCGTTCCACATGATATGAACGGACGATCGTGATCAAATCATGCTAAATTTACTCTATTTTCTCCTTAACCATGAGATTTAATTGGTCATCCGATCTTAGATCGACCGCCATGAGAAAGTCCGTCGCCTCTCGACTTCGCCAGAATGTGACAACCTAAATAGAAAATCCCATGATGGAAAGCTCACTGGCCACGCTATGGGATTAGGCTTTAATTAGGTTAATTAATTTCCTTTTTAAGCTTAAAACTTCAAAAATTCATAACTAATTCTAGAGAAATCTAAAAAATACAAATGAGAGCTCATTTTAAAGGTATTCAGAAGAATCCAACAAAATTATTTTTAATTGATTTTGAATAGTAACTATGGCTTAATTTGAGTTTAATTAAAATTTAATTAGTGTAATTACTCCTTAATTAATCACCCAATGGATTTTAAATTTTGAACATGTTTAAGGGGATGACTTCCCTCTATTTTACTGGATTTATTGACTAATTAGCCTTAAAATTTCTTAATATTAATCTAATTAATTAAACCTTCAACAATATATTAAGTCATTAATTAAGCTTATTAATCTCTACCAACAGTGAGGAGACTTAGGGAATTGGGTTGGGGCCATCATTCCAATCTTTTCATTGAGTCTCCTTCATTTGATTTAATTAATTAAGTATGGGTTAAATAATTATTAACTTAATTAATTAACTAAATTAAAACTTAAGTCACATTAGAACTTAATTAAATAACTAAAATGATTTAAGGTTTGGGATTGATATCTCCTCCATTATCTCATTCCCTATGTTCACTTCATTTTGCTAAGTTAAATAATTAAGATTTAATTGGATAATTATTGGCTTAATTAATTTAATTCAAAATTTCAAATAATCTCCAACTTAACTAATTAATTAAAGGGTTGTCCTTTAGGTGTTCAATAACCTAAAGGAGATTAATGAAATTATGGTTAGCTTATACAAAAGCAAAAAAAGTAAGTTCCTTAAGTTTAATTAATCATTAACTCGAAGCTAATTGCATTTGGCCCCTTTCTAGGAGCATTGCCAATTTAATTTCCAATGTGTTGCATATCATACTTGGCTCATAATTATTTGATTAATTAACTTAAGGTAATATAGGAAAAGGTTAACTAATTGATTTAATGCTTAACTTAATTAACCCTTAAAATTAATTTAATCACTTCTCATTAAATCAAACTAATTCACAAACTTGGGAAAAAATTAGAGTTGGTAAACATTTCACATCTTTAAATCAAATTTAAGAAAACATGAAGTTAAAAGATGTTAAAAGAATTTTGGTTCTCTTTAAATATTTAATGTGATTGTCCTTAGGAATTAGCTTAATTGAATGAAATTTTGTGAGAATACTTAGTGGTTCTTTTCCAATCATATTAAATAATGCATGTCATTTGAAACCATTCATCCATGTCTTTTAAAAATAAATCATTTTTATTTTCTTTTATGTCAAGCTTGCATGTGTTGAATTAACTTATAATATGAGTGGCTATTATTACTATAAAATTTAAATGTACTTTCAAAACCTATTAATGTATAATATCATGCGTTGTGATGATATTTATAAGTATATGTAAAGTGCATGTGAATATAAACTTAGCATGTGAAAAGAAGCTTGCTTTCTCTTATTCATGTGTTGACTTACATGAATGTGAATGGTAATGGGTATATTAGTCAGGACATTCCGGGGACGCACGATTTTAAGTAGGCTCAAGTAGGTCTATACCTCACTCCCCTGGTTTAATAATGGTGATGTATCCATTTGATCTCACTTTTATGTATGTCAACATTAGAATTTGGAATGGTACTTCAATCCATATGCTTAGATGATTTAATCAAAAGTAAATAACTTTTCCATGATTCCTCATTCTCTTAATTAGTTGTATGCTCATGTGTATTTAAGAGGTAGTGGGTAAATTACTGACATTCTGGGATGCACTTCAAGTACAAGGAGGTCTTTACCTCACTCCCCTGGTTTAACAATGGCAACGTATCCACTCAAAACTTTTATACACTTGTGTATACATTTAATTAAAGAATTAAAATTCTCCTTTCTATTAAATCTCATGCATACATGAGTGCTCATGTGATTGGATTCAATAATTCATATATTTCTTAAAAGTTTTCTTTCTTGTGATTCATATACAAACTTACATAGATGTGAATAGTGGGTATATTAGTCGGACTTAGGGACACAATTTTTTTAAGTATCCCCAAGGAGGTCTTTACCTTACTCTTCTAGTTAACAATGGCAACGTATCCACTTGATTTCATTCTTATGTATATTTATATAATTTTTTTTATAGAGCTTTAAAATTATATGAAAAATTAATCTAATCAAATGAACTCGCACTCCTAACACACACACACACACACACACACACACACACACACACACACACACACACATATATATATATATATATATATATATATATATATATATATATATATATATATATATATATATATATATATATGCATTTACCCATTTAGGTGTGCCAAATTATACATTGTATGTTTAGGTATACTTAGAATTTAATCATGTGTATGATTATATGTGATGGAAACGGATAACTAAACACACATCATGTGATAGTAATTCAGTTAAATTAAGCTTAAAGTGCCTTTCATGTTGTGTAGAAATATTTAGAAAGAACCTAAATTTAAGATTAATCAAAACATGTAATAAGCCATTCACTAAAGTAAACTAAGTCATAAAAATGTGCTTTAGAAAAGACTTAGGATAGGGATGGAAAGGGGTTACCCCTCTTTCATTCTCTTTACAATACTTTGATGCTAAGTGTAGGTCATATGAAACAAATCAAAATGACAAATTAAAAGCTACAAATTCATTAAATAACTTTAATTAAAACAACATCCCATGATAAATTAAATCTTTTACACTTAGAGAATACTAACCTTAAAACCTAGCTAGGATGTACCACACAAACCTTCAGCACACACTTTAGAATTTGGCTACCACTTCTAGCTTTAAGTTAGGATGGTGCATGGTATGGTGTTTGTTTTGCTTTGTCATGTATTATTTTAGGCTAGATGTTAAGGTGTATGATGCATAGACTAGATTATAGGCCATGATTAGCTTAATGATATTTTTTGCAGGGGATTGTGAGGGGTCACTGTAATAAAAATATAAATGCTCTCTTTGTAGGTTGCTCAAGCCCCTAGGCATAATTCAAGTTAGGATAGGGGCTTGGTTACCTATATACATGGTACTAAGTCCAAATTACATATATAACTACTTGGGTTGTATGTATGTATGTTTAGCTAATCTCTATTTTGCAAGTGTACTTAGATTGACTTTTCTTATTTTAATGTAATTTTGCATTAAGAATTAGGATTAGGGTTATGGGGGATTAGGATGAGCATTGGTTAGAAGATGAAGTCTTGTGTACCATGTGATCCTTTGAAGCCTACCAAATCAAAGAAGGAGAGAAGAGAAGAAAGAAGAAATGAAGACTTGAAGGCTTGAAGACCCCCATAACATTTAATCATTTATAAAATATAATTATTCTTTCATTTTCCAGGTTGTATAAGGGTAAAGCTCGACTACCCATTTTTTTTTTTCGGGTTGTACGATAGTACTCGACCGCACCATCCTTTTATTCTTTTGTGCTAGTTTATAAAATTATTTGATGTTATGTTTAGATTGCACACTAGAAATGACATATTTTTCTTAGTTTCTTAATGTTTTATACTTTAATGTGTGGCCTAGATGCGATTAAGCTTATATAATAAAAATTAATTTTTTACCCCAACTAATCACTCATAATTAAATTTTTTTATAAACATAACCTCATAATAAAAGGCTAAGCATTAAATCAAGATAATTAAAAGATTTAGCAACCCCTTAGCTGAATGTTGTATGTCTCACATCATGCATGCATCTTCTACCACTCTTGCAAAATGAGGGCCTCCATCCTTACATGCATGGGAACCGCTTACCTATGAGAGCAACTCCTACTGATAGAGCTTCACCCTCTACTCTTTTGATTTGGGCCCATAATCAATTTCATCATGCATTTAGACATATGAAAATCCCAAAGCCTTTATCAAAATGAAGTGTCAAAATCAATTAAAATTTAAAAAGATTTTAAATTAGACTAAGCCATAACTCATATCACTCATCCTCTAGTCTCTTAGGGAGTGGGTTTAGGACTTTAATTTCTTTCTAAATAAAAATAGCCTAACCATCTTGCAAAATCATAAGACTTGACTACATGGATTTAAAATGTAGGAGGAGTTAGCTAGCTGCCACTCCAGGCGGTAATAAGCCTAGCAACCATGTGGTTTTCCCTCTCTTATGGAGGCAAACCATATACCCATCTTCACATAGATTTAGGTTATGTTCTAACTTATATTAGAACTCCCTAGATTTAGGATCTAAGGTGGTTATTTCCCTCGGGCTACAAGCATAAATCCTCACCTCTTAGGCATTTCCCAAACCTTATGTTTGTGGATTATAAGCCCTAGCAATCTAATAAATTTTTAACTCAAAACATACAATTCTCTTCTTTTGAAATATATATAAAGCCCAACCCATCTCCTTTGGCTTCGATAATAAGTCTCTCCTTTCGATCTATCCCATTTGATTTTCTGACATAACCAATTTATTGATAGTCTTATCTTTAAAATCTTTGGAGACAATAATTGTCTACCTTAATCGAGAGTTTTCCTAAGAAATTCACTTTTCATAGGATGTAATTAACTATAGGGGCTTGCCCCTATTGAAAATTTTAGAACCCGATTTAATATAAACCCTACTTTATTCATCCATGTAAAGTAGGGAAAAATCTCTGGTACATTTGAAGATCCATCATGCCTTATGAGTCCTTATTAGGTGATTAGGTCTATTATAGGGTAGTGATTTCTATCTTTCGAGATAGTGCACCATTCCTTAATGTCATACCCGATCACTTTAATAAGTACCCCTCTAAGATCTGCATGGTTTCCCACATCCAAAAATAAACACCATAGATTTTTCTGGCGACTCTGTTGGGGATGGTTCCTCTCTTCATCTCTAGTAGATAATTGTTATCTCCAAGCATCGATAGAAGACTTATATGTTATATAAGCTCAAGACTATCTTTCTTTCCATCTTAGCCTATTTGATCCTTAGGTTGAGCGCCAACATCCTTTAGGTTTTAGGACCTCACTCCATGTAGGTCTTAAAACCCCTATTGAATCCCCAATAGGTAAAAATTAAATTAATCAAAGAAAGGAGATGACCAAAATTGAGAACCTCTTTACCATCCTCATGGTGAGGCAAGGTTCATCCCATAAATAATAAAATAAATCTCTTTTACAAAATAGCATTTCTTTCCAAAAGTACTTTTTCAAAATTCACATAATAAAATATCTTCACACAAAATTTGTAAGAAGTTTTCAAAAAGCACAAAATACATATAACCAAACCTCATTTAACAAGTCTTATGATTTTCACATGGAGGTTCTTTTCAAAATCAAAACCAACAATTTTTAGTATCTTTTTCAAAAGCACATTTTCTTTGAAAATAGCTATCCCCATCCAAAATACCCAAATTTGTTGGATGAAGATTCTTAAATAAAATCATGATATAAAATTGAAACTCAACTTAGCATACTTCACATGTGCTAGAGTTAAAGTTTCACTTTTCAAAAGCAATAAAGTGCACACAAACAAAAGAAAAAATCAAGACATATTTGAACCCCTATTTAACAT